>NW_004624769.1:18639703-18662763 GCF_000247695.1 Heterocephalus glaber
AGTACCATGCTGTTTTTATCACAGTAGCTTTGTAGTAAATTTTCAAGTTGGGGATTGTGATACCCCCTGCCATATCTCTGTTGCCTAGAATGGCTTTTGCTATTCTAAGTCTCTTCTTGTTCCAAATGAATTTTTGGATTGTTTTCTGAAGGTCCATGAAGTATGATGCTGGGATTTCAATTAAGATTGCCTTGAATCTATATAGAAGTTTTGGAAGTATGGCCATTTTCACTATGTTGATCTTTCCTACCCAGGAGCAAGGGATGTCCTTCCATTTTCTAATATCATCTTCAATCTCTCTTTTCAGTGTGCTATAGTTTTCTGAGAAGGGGTCTTTGATTTCCTTTGTTAGGTTGATTCCTTGGTATTTCAGTTTTCTGGATGTGATTGTGAAAGGAATTATTTGCCCTATTTCTCCCTCAATGAGTCTGTTGTTCACGTAGAAAAAACTATTGATTTTTGTGTGTTGACTATATCAAGCTACTTTACTGAATTTGGTTATTAAGTCTAGAAGACTTTTGGTGGAGTTCTTGGGGTCTTCTATATAGAGTATCATGTCATCTGCAAATAATGACAAATTGACTTCTTCCTTTCCTATCTTTATTCTGTTTCTTTCTCTTGTGTAATTGTTGTGGCTAATGTTTCCAAAACTATATTGAACATCAGTAGTGATAGTGGACATCCTTGACTTGTTGTTGATACTAGTATGAAGAATTCCAGTTTTTGACCATTTAGTATGATATTGGCTGGGTTTTTTTAATCAGAGAATATTATAAAGTTTAATATTTTGACTATACCTTCCCCTCCCCTGCCCCCTGACCTTTTAGGCCTGTTGATTCCTATGATATACCAAAGAAAGAGGAAGAAGAATTTTCAGGTTTGCTTCCTAATGATAGGTATGTGGAACACTTGTTTTTATTCGATTGATAGTAACTGACTTTAAGTGAATGTTCCTGGGCTTTCCTTGATGACCTGAAGAGGTACTTTATCCCTTGCTTGTTTGTGGGATGCACAGAGAACCTGCCAGTTGATTGTTGTATCAGCCAGTTTTTGCTGGCTAACAGTTACCTCTAAACTTAGTGACTTGGCTCATGCTTTTCTTGATCAGCTTTCTGGGTTGAGCTCACTTGGCAGTTCCTTTATTTAGTTGAATGGGCTCACACACACCTGTTCACTAGACAGTTAACTAGGCGGCTCTGCTTCGGGGGTTTGGCTGGCTAGCAGGCGGGGCGATGAGAACAACTGAATGGGGTCATGGGTCTTTTGGCATGGCTGGGGTTTTTTTTAATCATAGATGGCTTTTATCAGATTGAGGTAGAGACCATCTATTCTAATTTTTTGTAGGGTTTTATCATAAATGCATGCTGGATTTTGTCAAATGCTTTTTCTGCATCTATTGAGATTATCATATGGTTTTTGTCCTTGGCTCTATAGATGTAGTGTATTACATTTATTGATTTCCATATGTTGAACCATACCTGCATCCTTGGGATGAATCCCATTTGGTCAGGGTGTATGATCTTCTCAACGATCTTCTGCATCCTGTTTTCCAGAATCTTATTAAGGAATTTGCATCTATGTTCATTAGTGAGATTGGCCCATAGTTCTCTTTTTCAGTTGGGTCTTTCTCTGCTTTACAGATCAAGGAATGAATTGGGGGTATTGCTTCCCTTTCAGTTTCATTGAAGAGTTTAAACAGTAGTGGCAGCAGTTCCTCTCTAAATTTCTTGTAGAATTCAGCAGTGAAGCTATCAGGGCCCAGGCTTTTCTTAGTTGATAAGTTTTTAATTACATTTTCAATTTCATTGGTTGTTTTTGGGTTGTTTAGAATTTTTAGGTCTTCTTCGTTCAACTTTGGTAATTCATATGTATCTAGGAATCTGTCCATTTCTTCTGTGTTGTCCATCTTATTAGCATATAGGTTCTGGAAGTAGGTATTGATGATCTTCTGGATTTCTGCTGAGTCTGTTGTAATTTCACCCTTTTCATTGCTAATTGCATGGATTTGGGCCTTTTCTTTCCTTTTTCTGATAGGTTGGCTAAGGGTTTGTCAATTTTGTTGATTCTTTGAAAGAACCAACTCTTCACTTCATTGATTTTTTGTATCCTCTTAGTCTCCATTGCATTGATTTCTGCTATGATCTTTATAATTTCTTCCCTTGAATGAGCTTTGGGATTGTCCTGCTCTTCTTTTTCTAGAAGCTTGAGGTCCAGCATCAGGTTGTTTAATTGGGCTCGCTCTGTTTTCCTAGTATGTGTATTCACTGCTATGAATTCCCCTCATAACACTGCTTTCATTGTGTCCTATAGATTCCGATATGTTGTATTGTTATTGTCATTTAATTGAAGGAACTGTCTGATTTCTACTTTAATTTCCTCTGTGAACCATTGGTTGTTCAGAAGTGTGTGATTCCATTTGCATGTGTTTTTGAAATTCTTGCGGTTTCTTTTGCTATTGATCTCCAATTTCATCACACTGTGGTCTGATAATATAAAGGGATTAACTTCAATTCCTTTGCACTTACTTAAACATGTTCTATGAGCGAGGATGTGGTCTATTTTGAAGAACGACCCATGTGCAGCTGAAAAGAATGTGTGCTGTGCTTTTGTGGGGTGGCACACTCTGTAAGGACATCTGTTAAATTCATTGGTTCAAGAGTTTGAACAAAGAGTTTGAAGAAGAGTTCTAGTATTTTGTTGCTTATTTTCTGTCTAGTTGATCTATCTATTTGTTACAGTGCGGTACTGAGGTCCCCCACTACTATTGTATTATAGCTTATTTGATTTTTCATGTCTTTTAGTATTTGTTATATACAGTTGGGTGCACTAGTGTTTGGTGCATACATGTTTATGATTGTCATCTCTTTCTCTTGGATTATTCCTTCTAAAAGGATTTGGTATCCTCTTTGTCTCTCTTTATCAGTGTTGGTTTGAAATCCACTTGATCTGCAAAGAGGATAGCTACTCCTGCTTTTATTTGGGTTCCTGTCACACGGAGTATTGTTTTCCACCCTTTAACTTTCAGTCTATGAGTTTCTTTTTGAATTAATAATGTTTATTGTATGCAGCATATTGTTGGATCTTGCTTCTTAACCCATTCTGCCAGTCTATTTCTTTTCATTGGTTAATTGAGACCATTAACATTAATGGTCATAACTGATACATATTGACTTATCATTGTCATGACTTTTTCTTTTTGTTGGATTCTCCCCCTTTGCCTTTAATTTCTTGTCGCACCCAACGGATTCATTCTGCTTTGCTTCCTGGGGTTGTGATACTCAATGTCTGTTCCTAGGATATTGTGTAAAATTTTTTGGAGTTCTGGTTTGGTATTCATGATGTTCCTAAGGTAGTCTTTGTCATGAAAATATCTTATTTCTCCATCAAATTTGAAAGATAGTTTTACAGGATTCATCAATCTGGGTTGGAGGCTGTTTTCCTTTAGGGCTTGGAATACATCACTCCAAGCTCTTCTTGGCGAGGATTTTCATTGAGAAATCTGCTGTGATTCTGATGGGCTTTCCTTTTATGTGATATGTTTATTTTCTCTAACTGCTTGTAGAATTTTGTTCTTCCGTTGGGTTTCTGGAATCTTAACAATTATATGCCTATGTGTAGTTTGCTTTTTATTTTTTTGATCAAGGCTAGTTGGAGTTCTATATGCCTCACTTATCTGTATGTCAAGTTCTTTTCCCCTCCTTGGGAAGTTTTCTGCCATCACTTCTGTGAATTTTTTATGTCATCTGAACTTTCTCCTGTTTCTTTGTTGACTCTGATCAGTCTTATGTTATTCTTCTTTGAATCATCTAGCAGCTGCTGGTTTGATATCTCAAGGTCCCTTACTATTTTAAAGAAAATTTTATTTTCCTGGTCACTATTTGCAATCTCATCTTCTATATCTGAAATTCTATCCTCACATTGGCTCAATCTGCTGCATAAACTTTCAAAGGAGTTTTTAATCTCCTAGAAATCTGTTTGCATCTGTTTTTTGGATTCCATTTGTCTCTTATGTTGGGATTCCATCATGTTCCTCAGCTCCTCTATTTTTTTACCTGTGTCCTCTCTAGATTTATTAATCATGTCTTGCACCATGGACACAATCTCTGCTGTTATCTGAGAAATTATTTCTGATTTCATTTTTTTCTAGATTCTATTTTGTTGCCATTTCAGGGAGTCCAGGTGGTTGATTATCAGATTGTTCCATCTCATTTCCCTTTGGGGTTGCTGTAGGTAATCTGGAAGTCTGGTTTTGAGACTTGTTTATGTGTCTTCTCATATCAACAGGGGTGGGGGTGGGGGGTGCTGCTCCTTTCCACATGGCTCACCTCCTCAGCTCTGGGGGCCACTCTGCTCTTTGACACTGGGGCAGTGGTACAGGGGCCCGGAAGGCTCCTCCTCAGTGCTGGGGGCAGCTCTGCTCCTTGGCGCTCGTACTTAACAATCTTCTAAATACTTGAAAATGGAATATTAGAAGACATTTTAGATTTTTTCCTATTAAAGAGAATAATTAATGAATTATTTCCATTATATATTATATTTTGAAATCTCAAATGTAGAAGTGAGATTATAATCCAATTCTATCTCTAACACAACATAGTTGCTCACAAGAAGTTTACTAAAATAATTAACTAAACACTAATGTTATTCCTAATATAAATAATCCGAAGAAATTTCATGTATTATTGATCATATCTGATTTTTTACTTTCTCATCACTGGAACACAAAACCTGACACCCATACATTTTAAGGAAGAGAACTCTATTTTGATTATGTTTCAGGCCACAGTGGGCTGGCTCCAGTAGGGTGGCATGGCACAGGGCCATGGTGAAGTGGAAGGTGCCCACTTTATGGGAGCCAGGTAGCAAAGAACAAAGGGAGGAGCCAGGGAGGGAGAATGGCCCTTCCAGGTCACAACTCTAGCAACCCCACTTTTCCTTCCAGGCCTCACTTCCTAACAGCAAGTCAGCTATAAGCCCCATAACACAATCACCTTCCCAAGGTCCTGCCTCTGGCCACAGAAAACTCTTGAGGGACAGCCAGATGTAAACCAGAATAATATCCTTATGCAGCTACCTCATAAAGTCTAATAACTTTTTAGTGAAGTTCTGCTTTCTGATCAAATCAATGATTGTGATCTTATAATTTAAAAAAATAAAACCTTTGATTTTTCTTAAGAAATATACCTGATTTTTTTTACCTCTATCATACAGAAAGAGTTTTATTCTTAAAGGATATCTGGAAAAATATTGTTATAATCCCAATGAGGCAAATTGTAAAAACATATTTCTGTGAATGCTTATTCTCATGTAAAGTAGCAGTCCTGCAGACAGTCTAAGCAATTCCTTATAACACACATTTCCAATTCACAGAATTTACTTTCCATGTTTCCTACTCTCAAATTAAGCCATGTAGAAAAGTGGTTAATTGAACAGATTTTAGAATATTACCCCTTGATTTTAAGCCCCATTAATCACTCCCTGGGGGTGAGGACTTGGGCATTGCTGTTGACTTTCCTAAATCTCAGTTTTCCTGGCTGGTATGTGGTGAAAATACAATGAATAAGACATTTTGTTCAATATCAAATATGAAATAAAAATTTAATAAATATTATATATTTTTATTATATGTTTGCTGAAATAAGAATATTTCCAATGAGTGATACTGATTTTTTCCTATAGGGTGGTTTACTCTACATGACTTCTAAGATTTCTCTGCTTATTGTATTACATTAAAATTTCATTTTTCAGAAGTGGGAGTTGTGGATTAGAGATAGCAGCACACCGTACTCAGAGAATGCTTGTCAGGATCTGCAGGTACTCAGAAACAGGGGCAAAAGGAAAATGTAGGCTGGGAAAGCAATTTAAAGGAGGAACCTACCTGATAGCATTCAGTATCAGGGGTGTCTAGAGGGAAAAGCAGTTTCTCTTCTCAATTCCAGCACTGTTCACAGCTCAGCTCCAGCAAACACACCAGTTTGGGAAAGTATCTAACCCACTGAGGGAAGAAGCTAAGGAAAGAACAGAAATTGAATGTATTGGTGACAGTTTGAGGCTGTAATCCTTGCCTAGGCAACTACTATCTATGCCCAGTTGAACACCCAATGCCCAGTCCCCTCCAGTCCCAGCTCCATTCCCAATGGGTGGTGAGGCCCAGTGACTGAATTATTCTCAGGAAAGAGATCCCTCTTATTAGAAAACTAAAGAAGGCCAGGGTCAGAAAATCAATCAGATGGTGGCAATGGAGTTGGGATCAACACATCCTTGGGACAGAAAAAAGCAAGAGCTTTGCTCTGGATAAAGGGCATTTTGTGTGAGTGATCAGAATAATCCACTGATAAGGAAGACAGTGGAGGATGTCATAGTGGGCACATTCCTAGCCCTACTTCCAATCCCATAAAGTTCTGCTTATCAAATGCCAGAGAGTTAGGTACTTGTAGAGGATCCATCCCACAAGCTGCTGAAGACTGATGAGCTAAGAGCCCACCTGAGCACTTTCCGGATGAGTCGCATGCAGAAGGGCCCTTCCCGACTAAGCTCCAGGTGCACTGAACACTTGCTTCTCCATTGAATTCTGGAAGGGAGTTCTCACTGATCCTTTCTATCTCTATGCTTTCTCCAGTTTCCAATCACACTTTCCTCCACTTCTTTCTCTTCCCCACACCCACAGATAACCTCTCAAGCCCTCTCTCCCTCTACATCCATTCAGATACAAAAATAAAATCACCAAAATCCTATCTCTTCCTTACTTTCATTTACTATTTTTTGTTTTGTTCTACCCTTCTTTCTGAACCATTTATTTTCTTTCCTTCTTCTTCACTCTTTCTCTCATCCTCTGTATCACCATCTACTTGTCATATGGGCTTATAGAACCCGAAGTAGCCGTGACCATAGAAGACCTCTCCTCAACACATTATAATCAAAATTCCAGAAATTCAGCACAAGGGGAAAATACTAAAAGCTATTAAAAAAAACAGCTAGTAATCTATAAAGCAGAGGCCATGAAAATAAGAAGGGATTTCACACCACAAACCTTAAAGGCCAGGAGAGCTTGCAGCAAAACTTGCAGTATTAGTCTTCAAATTTGTGGAAGAAATAAAAAATTTCATGACTAAGAAAATATAAAGAAATGCATGACTTCTAAACCAGCAGAGCAGAAAATATTTAATAGAATGAAAGTGTATATCTAAGAGAGCAGTTAAACAAAAGGTAAAAAACAAAGGTATCTGCACTGGAAAAATACTATAATGATAAGATTCAGTAAATATCTTACAATAATATTTTTCAGTATTAATGGTTTTAACTCCTCAATCAAAGGACACAGACTGGCAGATTGGATAAAATGCAAAATTTAACCACCTGTTGCCTGCAAGAGACTCACCTCATCCAAAAGAAAATACATAGACTGAAAGTGAAATAGAAAATGGTATTCTGTGCAACAAGAACATGAAAGCCAGAGAAGTAGCTATCTTATTTCCATACACAGCAGTCTTCAAGTGAAAACTCATCATAAGAAAGTGTAGGTAAGGGCTGAAAGATAATGTGAAATAGGAAGGAAAGGGGAAAAGGGGAAGTGGGAAGGGTAGGGGAAAGGAAAGAAGGAAATTGAATTAATATGAGAAAATGAAAAAATGGAAACAACGTCTTTGTAAATAGGGAGGGATGGAGGGGTTGAAGGGAGGGCAGGGAAATGGAGAAAAAATAAGAACCAAGAGAGATTATGTAAAGGTAAAAATTTCCAATGATGAATGTCATTATATTGTATATCTAAAATGTACCAATAAAATTTTTAAAAAAAGAAAACTGATCATAAGTGACAAAGATGGTTACTATATACTTGTAAAAGACACAATTCAACAGGGACAGATAACAATTGTAAATATATATCCACGAAATGTTTGCACCTGCAACTTCGTAAAACAAAAACTATGAGACAAAAAAGGAGATAGACACCAACACCATAACAGTAAAGAACTTTAGTGCCTCACTCTCACAAGTAGACACATCAACCAAAAGAAAAAAAATCAACAAAGAAATAATCAGAGCTAAGCCACATCATTGAATAACTAGAATTAATAGATATCTACAGAATGTTGCCTCCAACAGCAGAATGTACATTTTCTCAGAAGCACACAGAACATTTTTTAAAAATATGTCAAGCCTTATGTGGTAAAGTATTCTTAAATAAATACAAAAGAATTTAAATAATACCCTAAAAACTATCAAATCAGTGGAATGAAGCTTGATATCAATAGCAAAGGAACCACATATATACTTTGAGGTTAAATAATTCATTGTTAAATAATTAATGGATCATAGAGGAAATCAGGAAAGGAATAAAAACAGTCCCAGAATCAAATGAAAATAGAAACACAACATATCAAAGCCTATGGGATCCAATGAAAGAAGTTGTAAGATGAAAATTTTTAGCTGTGAATGCACACATTAAAAGAATAATGCAACCACCCCCTGAAAATAATTTAATGATACAGCTCAAGGTCCTAGAAACACAAGGACAGTCCAAATCTAAAAGCAGTAGAAGGAAAGAAATTATAAATATTGAGTGTAAATTAATGAAATTGAAACCAAAATAAAAGATCAATGAATTAAAGAGTTGCCTCTTTGAAAGGATAAACAAGATTGACAACACTTAGCCAAGCTTACCCAAAAAAAGGAAAGAAAAAACTCATATCAATGCATCACAGAATTCTACCAGAAATTCAGGGATGATTTAATGCCAACACTCCTCAAACTCTTCCATAGAATAAGAAAAGGGAAGGATTATTGCCAAACCATTTCTGGAAGATAGCATTACGCTAGTACCAAAACCTTACAATGACTTAACAGATAAAACTAAAAGCCCATCCCCTTAATAAACATAGATCCAAATTTTTAAACAAATCAGTGGCAAACAGAATGAAACAAAGCATTAAAAAGAAAATGCATCATGACCAAGTTGGCTTCATTTCATGGATGTAGAATGGTTCTTCATACATAAATTAATAAACATAATACATCACCTGAACAAAACAAGCAAAAACTAACATAAGCATAACAATAAATATAGATAAATTTCTTGACAAAATCCAACATGTATTCATGACATTTAAAAAATCCTGATATTCTTGATTAAAATAGGAGAACCTTATCTCAAAATGATAAAAGTCATATATAACAAACTGATTGCCAAAATGATACTAAACTGGGAAAAAATAGAAAGCATTTATTCTAAAATCAAGAACAAGAGAAAGACATCCACTCTCACCTCTCCTATTAGATGCACCACTTCAAACCCTAACCAGAGCAGTTAGACAAAAAAAAGAAATTGTGTGTGTGTTAAAAAATTCTTACTTGCAAATAGCATGATCTTTTGCACCAGAAGACCCAAAATATTCTACAAAAGAAATATACAAGTCATAATAGCAGCAAAGTGACAGAATAAAAATCCATATACAATAATGAGTAGCATTCATGAATAATGAAGCCACAGAGGAAGAAATTAGGTAAAAATCCCATTCATATTAGCCTCACAAAGTGTAAATATCTTTAAATTAACCTGATCAAGGAGGTCAAAGATCCCTGTAACAAAAAATATATTACTCTGAAAAGTGAGATTTAAGAAGATATTAGAAATGGAAAGATATCCTCTGTTCCTGGAAAGGCAGAACCAATATTTTCCAAATGCCCACATTTCCAAAATGATTATGCAAATTTAATGCAATCCCAATCAAAATACCAACAGCAGTATTCTCAGAACTTGAAAATATTCCTAAAATTTGTTTGAAACCAGAAGAGACCCAGAATAGGGAATGAAATCCTGAGCAACAAGAGCAAGCAGGAGGAATTACAATTCCAAATTTCAAGTTATATTACTAGGCTGCAGTGATAAAAATGAAGTGGTTGTGGCACAAAAACAGGCATGTGGATCAACAGAACAGAACTTAAAATGCAAAAAAGAATTGTAGGCACTTTCATCCAATTGATTTTAGACACAAGTGTCAAAAACATGCCCTGGAGAAAAGATAGCCTCTTTAACAAATGGTGCTGGGAAAAATACTCATCCACATGTGGAAGAATGACTCTAGAACCGTATCTCTCACCCTGTACTAAAATGGATCAAAGACTAGACAGAAAATCAGAAACATTGAATCTTCTAGAAGATAAAAATAGGTAAAATATTTGTAGACCCAGGCATAAGCAAGGACATTATGAACTGAAACTCACCTGGACAAGAAATAACACCAACTATCTAGGCATGATGGCACATGCTTGTAATCTCAACTTGTGGGAGACTGAGGCAGAAGCATCACTGGGAATTTAAGGCCAGCCTGGGGAATTTAGGCCATTCACATTGAGTGTTATTACTAAAAAGTTTTAACTTATTCTTGCAATTACATTATTTTCCAGTTGTTGAATCCCCTATTTTCTTCTTTGTATCTGCTCACCTGCTGATGTATCATTCTATTAGACTCTGGCATTGTTGGGTTCATTGTCTCTTTCTTTAATATTCTTTAGAATTTTTTGTATTGCTGGTTTTTTGGTCATGAGTTTCTTGAGATGCTTTTTGTAATGGAATACCTTATTTCTCCATCAATTTTGAAAGAGTTTTTTAGGATATACCGATCTGGATTGGAAGTTGTTTTCTTTTAGTGCTTGGAAAAATTCACTCCAAACTCCTGTGAACATTATGGTTTGTGTTGAGAAATCTACTGTAATTCTAATGTGTTTATTTCTATAAGTGATTTGTGGCTTTTCTCTAACAGATTTTTTCTTCATTTTTTTATTATCACATCTTTATAGTGCATAGTGATTGCATTCCTCACGGGGACTTGGTGCTTGTGCATAACAAATCTCAGTTCTTTTTGTGTATATCAGCTTTTAAGATTCTGTCCTTGTATTAGACTTCTGAAATTTTGATTATGTTGTATCATGGAGACATTCTTCTTTGATCATGCTAAATGTATCCGCATGTGAAAAAATTGTATCTACATGTTAACCTTTTCCATGTTTGTAATATTTCCTCCTATTACTTCTATAAACAGGTTTTTATGGCATTTGTGTTAACTTCTGCTTGTTCATTAATTCCAATAAGTCTAAGTTTAGTCATCTTTGTATCACCTAATATCTGTTTGATCCATCCTTTATTTTCTTTTGTTGTTTTGAATGTATCTTTTAGTAACTGGTCACTGAAATTCAGGCTTATTCTTTACTTTTGACACTCTGTCCTGATTGGTCAGTTCTACTGTATATACTTTCAGTGAAATTTTTTAATCTTCTGCAGTTTGCTTTGAAATTTTAACATGAATACTAAATCTTTGCTAAACTAATCATTCGTGATTTGTATCATTTTATTTATTTCAATTGACTTTTGTTAATGTCTTCTGTAAACTTGCTGATCATTTTGTTTATTAAGTCCATTATCTGTTTATTTATATGATCCCTGAGCTTGCTTAGTACCTTATTGATCTGTTTTTCATCTCCTCTTTTAACATTTAAAATAATTCAGCCAAGAGACATTTGATTTCCTCTCCCTCAATGCCCATGGATCAACTTAGTGGGAGTTTGGAGTTTTGGGAGATATTTTATTGCCTTGTCTGTTTATGTTTCTTTTTGTGTGTGCTGAAGTTTATTGGCTGATTATAGTGGAAAGACTATGTCACTAGTATGGAGATCTCTTTACTTAGGGTCTCCTTCTCAGTGATGCACTCTGGACATGGCTAACAGCCCTCTGCCACTGCCTCTAGATCCAACCACCTCTCTTAATTGAGGGGTGGGGGGATGCAATGCAGTTGACCCAGCACTCTGTTCTCCAGGCATGGACTGCAATATCGTTAATGGCGTAAAGGCAATCCAAACATTGCCATACTGAGAAAAACAATATGAAACAACTATGAAACCCTATTAAACAACTGTGAAAAAGCTATGAAACCCTATTAATATCAGCTAAATCAGCAACACTAATAGAATCAAAGACAAACTGGATATTGACATACAATGATAACCAATAAAGGACCACCCCAACCATGGAAAAGAGATCTATGCTATAGTATAAACACTAAGACAAACAAAATATTGACATACGATAAATATCTATGAAATTCAAAAAGTATATCTCCATTAAAAATAGAAAAGAATTCAAAATTAATAATATAGATTTAACTAAGAATTAATAAAGCTTAGTGGTAATGCTAATAAAGACAGAGGGAGTAGGGAAATAACTAAAAGTAAAATTTTGAAAAATTAAAAAGTGGAATATAAGGAGGAAAAAAAACAAGCAAAACAATAAGTTCAAAAATATTCCTTTGTATTTTTCTTTTTGTTTGGGATTTTTGAGACAGGGTCTCACTTTGTAGTTCAGGAAGGGCTTTAATTAGCTGTGTAGCCCAGACTGACCTGGAATTCATGATGATCCTCCTACCTTGGCCTCCTGAGTGCTGGGATTATAGGTGTATACCACCATATCCAGCTTCTCCATATTTTTGAATGAGTTGTTTGTTTAAAGGATCTATAGTTTTAGAATCAATTAAATCATGGTTTTCTCTGTCTAGTTTCATAACCTGTGCATTTGTGAGGTCCTGCCTCTGTTCCCAATACCCCTCTCTCCATACACCCAAGGTTGTGACAACTGTCCACTCTGAGGCATGTCCTCGTTCACCTTAGTAGATGGAAGGAGCAATCAGATCATTGGTCTCCTCTCTGCTGGATGCTGGCAGTGGAGGAAAGTTTCAAGCAGACCACTGGACTTAATCCCAACATTTTCACATCCAACCACCTTGCAAATCCATAGTCTCCAGGACTGACTTCTCACCATGAAGGGGAGTGTCTCAAGTCCTTCCTAGCCTGAGCCCAAACCTCAGGGCTCTATGTTCAGCACACAACTTCTCCATAACTGTCTCTTGTGGTGGTCTCTCACCCAGGCAGTGTGGTAGGGCAACCCTGGAAAACCTGAAGTGAAGTCGTTCCATAGTTATTCTGTGGCTCAGATCCAAACAATGAACCCCTCCCCCAAATGGCCCCTGATTACATCTTCCAAACATGGCAGCGGCTTCACTGGATTTATTCTCCAACTCTGTGCAGGAGACACTTTCAGAGTAAACCTCCAGGCTGATTTTGCATTTTGCAATAGTTGTGGGCTGTTCTTGGGGCTGGCACTGCTTGCTTATTCTGTTGTTTTTCTTTGAGCTGCTGACCCTCCAGGTTTACCTTCTCTGTGTTAACCCTTACATTATGAGGTTGGCAGTCAGTGCCTCTACTGCCCAATTCCTAGGGTAAACAGAAAGTAGAGCAGGCTCTGAGTTGGCCAACAACTACAGCTTTTAGGATTCCCTCTGCATCAGCTCCCCGGTGCCTGCTGCTTGGTGGCTGGAAGCAGGGAGCTAAGCCCAGTCTCACATAGTTTGGAAATCCTGGGGTTTCTCATATTTTTAGCCATGAACCTCACCCATGCTCCCAAAGGCTCCCTCCAGAGGCTGCCCTCCCAAGGCAGTACCCAAAGACAACAGGCAGCCTGGAGGAGCGGGGTCCATTTTTGCCTGATATTAGTTATATTAGATCATGTCAATACAGGAAAATTTATTATGAAAAGAGTAATGATGATTGAAAAATAAGATAAATGAACAGGAATATATCTGATGTGAATAAAACTATAAAATCTAATTATTTGACTCATGCAAGTGAAAACCAAATGTAGATATTATATTCAATTACATTTTGAAGGATGAAATTAACCTTCTGCAAAACCTGGTTCTGATCACCACAGGATTATGCCCAATTAGAATTAATACTCATTTGTTCTTTCTCAGTGGTGAGAACCACCAAGAGACATTATGTAAAGGTGCAAATTTCCAATGATGAATGTCATTATATCGTACACCCCCTTCACCTTGAACGCAATGTTTCCTCCTTCCAACACTCATTTTCTGATTCAGTTTTGGCTTCTATTTTTCTGACCACTTTTATTGGTCTATTTTCAGCCTCTTGTACTTCTACCATTTTTATTCACTGTGATTTCCTTTATATTAAAATTTTCATTTCTTTCAGAAATGTTTCAGCTACCACATCTCTTATGTTTGTTTATCTCTTGTCTATGGTATTTGGGAACACCTAGATTAAAGTAAGGTTAAGAAATTCCTCTAGCTAAAAGTCCAAGAGCACAAAAAGGACTTGAGAGGAATTATTTTTAAGGGCAGAAGGAGCACATACAACCCATCAGATAACTGGCTGCTTCCAACACAGCAGGAGAGAGCAAGGACCTGTGAGTCATGGAATTTGAATCAAAAGAGCCCTGATTTGGTCTTGGATCATAGTCTCCATTGAGTGAGCTCCTGTCTTGGTCCTGGGCCTGAGGACTCACCTTGGTCCTCAGTACCCCCATTTCTACTGAAAGTGAAGTCTCCCTCAGCCTCTCTTTTCTTCCAGAAATGGTTTCAACAGTGGACCCTTAACTGAAGCCTTGCTACCTGCATTTAGCCTCTTTCTTTGTTCTCTCCAACCCATGTGAAGCCTGTCCCTTACCATTTGATGGCAACATGTCAAATGACTCTGGAGTCATCAGTAACCAAGAATGAATATTTATTGCTTTCTTCCCGCATTTTTCTGCCAACAGGAAAACCAGGCAGTAAGAGGAGACAAAAACTACAGAGGATTTCCCAGTGGAGTCCATTCATGCCATCTTTCATCCCAATTTAAACTTATAATATAGTGATTTTTCAAAAGAGATGACTTTCATGTAAATAAGGACTAAAAGGTATAATAGATAATGTGGAATAGGAAGAAAAGGGGCAAAGGGGAAGGGGAAGTGGGATGGGTAGGGGAAAGGAAAGAAGGGAATGGAATTAATATGAGAAAATGGAAAAATGGAAACAAAGTCTGTAAATAGGGAGGGATGGAGGGGTTGAAGGGAGGGCAGGGGAAGGGGGAAAAATAAGAACCAAGAGAGATTATTTAAAGGTGCAAATTTCCAATGATGAATGTCATTATATCGTATACCTAAAATGTACCAATGATTAAAATGAATAATTGATAATGTGAAATAAGAAGAAAAGGTCCAAAGGGGTAATGGAAGTGGGAGGGGTAGGGGAAAGGAAAGAAGAGAAAGGAAAAATTATGAGAAATGGAAACAAAGTCGTTGTAAATAGGGAAGGGTGGAGAGGGTGAAGGGAGGGCAGAGAAATGGGAAAGAAATAAAAACCAAGATGCATCATGTAAAGGTACAAGTTCCCAATGCCAAATGTAACTGTATTATATACCTAAAATGTACCAATAAAAGAACTTAAGAAAAAAAAAAGATATGACTTTCAGAACCAAGAAGCTATAAAATATTGGCAAGGCAGAGGGAGGTGAAGTCACAACGATTTGGGGCTTCAAAAGACATAGATGGATAAAAGCCAGGAAATACTTTGACATTGCCAAGATAGTCTTGCATAATAAAGACTTGTCACTACAAAGTACAAATAATGTTCCTTTTGGTAAATATAAATCTAATTTGTTGGTAGAATTCACTTTATAAATTCAATTCTCTTACCTACCAGAAAATATTTCAAAGTTTTTATTGATTTAGCTGAGCTGTTAATCTGAGCATGAAGAATGGAGCCTTCATTGTAAGCTTGAGGACCCATCATGCTGCTCAGAAATTTCTTAAATCCATCACTCAACTTAATCTTTGTTATTTCTGAATACTCCAAAGAGTTATGACTACTACAAAGACCTGGGAACATAGGCCAATATTGTGATCACACTGAGTGTTATACATATTCTATCAAATCTCTACCACAGCCTTGGAAGAAAAAAATTATTTAAACTTTAAGGTAAGCATGGCCCACGTACACAAAGCAGCTGGCTAAGTGTAATAGTCACTTTCCTGTTGTTGGGACAAAACACCTGACACCCATAACTTCAAGGCAAGAGGTTTATTTGGCTCATAGTTTCAATGAGGTTGAAAACAAAGTCAGCAGGCTCTATGCCAGAAATGGCATGGTGGAAGGGCATGACCGCAGAGAACTGTTCAACCCATGACAGCCAGGAAGCAGAGAGAAGAAAAAAGCTAGGATGAAAATATACCCTTCCTGGTCATGTGTCCAGTGACCCACCCCTACAGACCAGGGCCCAACTTCAAATGTGAGATTTTTAGGGACATTTTATATCAGAACTTTTACACTGAGTGAAAGGAGGCTTCACAAAGTGCTGCATGTAGTTGAACAAATCTAGAGACTCGTCTCATACACTCAGATTTTTATGTTTGCCCAAACATGTAAAATAATTTGGTCTATTGGGAGTAAATCACATAAATCATGTTCACTGATGGTGAATTATCCAAACTGTCAGATTATTACGGTCAGCAGAGAATGGCATTATCTTCACGGAGGTGATGTAATTACATAGTTGTAAAGTAGTCACCATCTTAGAATCTACCTGACATTTCTTCAACCCCTTTTGAACATCCCAACATCAGTATCATCTCATGTATAATCCCACTCTTAGAAATGCATTTCTCTCTATTTCACCCTTTAAAAATCTTACCCAGTTTTTCAAAACATAATTCAAAGGCTACATTTTTGAATCTCATTTTATTGTTTTAACACCCACTACATGTTATTTAGCCCATTCCTACATTACTTAGCATTAACTATATCACCTAGTCACCTAAGAATATCTGGTATTCTTAACTCAATTGTAAATTCCTTGAGGGACCTGAGCTATAATCATACATTCATTTTTGCAGAGAACCTGGGATAATAGGTACTCTAAATGGTTCTCAAATAATAAAGGTCTTGGTCTTAGAGTTGAATAATATTTGGTGATATACAATAGTAAATTTGAGTAAAATTAAGTAGACCATTAGTTGTTTTTGAAAGTGAAGTCTGATTTTGATTGTCAAACTTATTTCTAGATTAGTGTCTCTCAACTAGAGGTAATTTTACTAATTAGGGAGCATTTGGTAACATATGAAAATATCTTTGTGCTAGAAACTAAAACTTATGCTAAATATCTTATAATTAAGTGGAAACCTTTGCCTGGAAAAGAATAATCTAATCTGAAGTGTCAATAGCATTAAGACAGATCTCTGTTCTAACTAACAAATCAATTATTTTTTCTGCTTTTCATGGGGTGATTAATTCAGGGGCCTATGGAGTTCACTGAATATATTCTTTTTTTTTCCATTTAGTTTATCGGTACATTTTAGGTACACAATACAGTTACATTCATCATCGGGATCTTGTACCTTTACATGATGCATCTTGGTTCTTATTTCTTCCCCCATTCTCCTGCCTTCCCTTCACCCCTTCCATCCTTCCCTATTTACAAAGACTTTGTTTCCATGTTTTTCCTTTTCTCATATTTTTTCTTTTCCCTTCTTTCCTTTCCCCTACCCCTCCCCTGTCTCCTACTCCTTTAGACATTTTCTTCCTATTTCATGATATCAATTATACATTTTGATTCTTATTTACATTTTTAGTTTTTTCACACAAGAGAAACTATTCGGTATTTACACATGTGTCCTATTTATTTCACTTAAGAATATAGCCTCAATGTTCATCCACTTAGCTACAAATGTCTCCAGTTTCTCATTCTTTATGGTTGAGTAGTACTCCATTTTATTAAAAAAACCTACATCTTCTTTATCCAGTCTCCAGTTGATGGGCAATTGGGCTGTTTTCAAGTTTTAGCTATTGCAAACTGTGCTGCTATAAACATGGGTATGCATATATCATTGTGGTATGAATCTTAATTTTGGGGGGAAGATACCCATTGAGTACATTCTTTTCCGATAATGTTAATAGTCCTTAAAAGCCTTCATCATCCTTACCCTTATGATCACCAATATCATCTTTAATAAAAGCATCATGTTTTCTGGATTATATATTGAAGTAGTTTGAGGGATTTTAGGTAAAACAGAGCAAAATCTTCACCACTCTAAAACCAGGGTTAAGAACTGTGTGTGCATTAATAGGGCAATTGACATTATTTATTTTACTTCAAATCTTGCAGTCATTGATACGTCCAGTATCCTTCCTTCAAAATTAAGATTAAGATAAAGTATTTTATAGAGTCAGAAGTTTTTCTTTATAGGTAAATATTGTTGAGGACTATGATCTGTCTTTCCTTATTCATGACTCATATATCTTATAAAGTGTCATACATATTCCCCTATAGGAAGTTTTGAGTAATATAACTAAGAGTTTTAAGAGTTTTACAATTAAAGGGAAATCCAAATCCAGTAGAGACTGGCCAAATTTTTAATAAAGGAAGTAGCTTATGAAACAAATATCGGGTAACAAGATTATTCTTTCAAAATTCTTAAGTAAGACTAAAAAAGAAAAGGTATTTCTTAAAGTGTACAATAATTATTGATTGTTGGTTTGAATAATATTATCCCAAAACTAGTAACTTAAACCTGCACATATATAAGATCTCTGCATTTCAATAACTTGGGCATTAGGGCACAGATTTCCTAGTCAGTGTACTCGGAG
Organism: Heterocephalus glaber; assembly: GCF_000247695.1. The sequence continues at coordinate 18,658,171 of NW_004624769.1, forward strand.
TCTCACAAGGCTGTAACCAAAATCTTGTTCAAACCATAGTCTCATCTGTTGGCTCAACTGAGAATAAATCTGCTTCCAAGTTCACTCACATTCTTGCCACAATTCATCTTCTTGCAGCTGTAAGTATGGGAGTCCTGGCTTCTCACTATCTGTTACCAAGGATTCTCCCACAATTCTCTGCCAACTGGAAAAAGAATTATACTGCCAGATTTAGAAGAAAATTCATAGAACTGCAATATTTTACCAGTAATGCTCCTCTGAATGATCTAATGGTGTTAATTATGTAGTTATTATACTCTTTAATTGATCAACATTTATAATATAAACCAATGTTTTAAAGTTCATTGATTTATAACTTGACCAATATTTGACAAAGATTTTTTTGTTTGGGGAGTGTTAACTACAATTTTCAGAAATAAATTTAATTAACTTTTATATTTCTGGAAGAAATTAATAATTCAACTATAAGTTTTAATTTTCAGGAAAATAACTGGTAGACATATAAACTAATAAGCACTCCACATGCAGATTTACATAAAACATACAAAGATTCTTACAAAAATATGTTCCAGCTAGACATTAAATGTGCTGCTTCTGTAACTCAGGGGGCGAAAGAGGTTTAGCTGTCACAGTATTAGTGGTCCAGGTTACTGGATTATAAAATAAAAAAGTGAATTTAATAGTGGGAATTAACTAATTATAAGTGACATAAAACTTAATATTTCACAAATAGTTATACTTAAAAACTAATGTAATGTTCTTACTAAAAATTCTCATTTGCAAAATTGAACCTGTTAAATAATCTGATTAGAAAACCACATTTACTCTGTCATTTTATCAGCACACAAAAATAAAGTTAACATTGTATTTCAGTTAATTTATGTTTTTATATTTGTATTTTCACTTTAAAATGAAATAATTTTAGTTTCTTATCCACATAATATATTTTTTATTTTTGACACATAATTGTATATCTGTCTGAGGTACAGTGTGTTAAAATGACACATATATTTACAATGTGTAATGAAAAATCGGTGTAGCTAACATTTTACCTCTTTAAGAACCTTTAAACTCCTCTCTTTTAGTTATTATAAAATATATAATAAGTTCTGGCAAATTTATTCTATAGTGTTGTTCAAATCTATAGTTTTATTTGCTCATTGACCTGTCTGGATGTTCAATTTGTTATTGGAACTGGGGTACTGACATCCCTCGCTATTGTTATACTGCTATTTTTCCCTTATAAATATGTCAAGATATTCTACATATTTGTGTGCTCTGACATTGGATATATATCCCTTATAAATATGTCAAAAAATTCTACATATTTGTGTGCTCTGACATTGGATATATGTTTTATTTATAATTCTCATATAATTTCCTGATGAATTGAATTTTTTATCCTATAGAGTGACTTTCTTTGTATCTTGTGACAGTTTTAACTAAGCAGCTATATCGCCAGATAGAAAAGGTGTCCCTGTAGGAGGGGAAGATTTGGGACACAGGAAGAACAGCAGATAAAGACTGCTTTTATGCTGTGGTGCCCCAATCTAGGCAAAGGGCAGACACTTAGAGAGAAGCCTGAAATAAATCATTTCTTAGTAACTTCATAGAGAATGTTCCCATGAGAACACTGTGATATTGAACTTCTAGCCTCTAGAATTGTGAGACAATAAAGTTATGTTGTTCAAGCCAGCCATTTTTTTTTTGTACTCCATTTTGGCAGCCCTGGAAAATTAATATAGAGATTAAAGGCATCAGATAAATTTTGATCACTTAAGAGCTGGTTGTGATAAAAGCTAGAAAAAAAGTCAAATAAAAAAACTGTGTAGAGCTTAACTTAGCTAGGTAGAGGAACAATGAAACAACACAGGAAGATAGAAACTTGCAGATGTTGCCAAACTTAACCCAGGAAATTCTTTCCATGGTTTAGCCCAGCCAGCCTTTTAAATGAAAAGTCTCAGACTGATGTTTTTCCCAACTATTCAGCTTATCAATTTGCCTACAAAATTTCTTTCCATACTGTTTTTTTATTCATCTTCTCATAAATTTTGCTTTTTTCCTTTTTTATTGGAGTTCACTATAATAGACAAAGCATATGCATGTGCACCCATGAAATGTCTGAGTTATTCACTAACCTTAGAAAGATACAGATCATTAGAGGTGTCTGAATTCCTCAGAATATGGTACAAATGGATTAAAATATTTTTTCTGGAACTTGAAATACTTTGTGTACCCCATATGTCTTAGTGTTGAGGAAATAATCTGAGACCAAAGTAACTGTGTGAGCAAAATTACAGAAGGTAAAATGGCCACTTGGTATATGAGAAACATAAAGAATAGAGATAAGGAATTCAGATTTCTCCTTATTGAACAGTTACTAGAGCACATTGAATGAGGGTAAAGGAGTCAAATTTATTCGCACTGAAAAATAAGTAGAAGAAAAGTGTAGATGAGAAGATGGAGCCAGAGTGAGTTGGAATCCTAGCCAGTTGCCGTGTTCTGTAGACTGAGGTGCTCCTAAGAGATACTTAAGAGATAATACAATTGAGAGACAATTGAAGGAGGAAATCATTGTCACATGTGGTTTTAAGCATCTTTGCTCACAGACATGTGCAGGAAAACAATCCGTGAGAACAGCTATAGGAATCATCTCTTCATCTGTTGATAAGTCATTCCAGAGTTTATCTTTTTTTTTTCCTTAAATTCTTTTATTGGTACATTTTAGGTAAACAATATATTTACATTTATCATTGGGTGCTTGTACCTGTACATGATGCATCTTGATTCTTATTTTTTCCCCATTACCTGTGCTCCCTTCACTATTTACATATTTTGTTTCCATTTTTTCCTTTTCTCATAATTTTTCCTTTCTTTCCTTTTCTTTCCCCTTCCCCTCACACCACTCCTGCACCTTTGGACCTTTTCTTCCTATTTCAAATTATCAATTATTCATTTTAATCATTTTAATTCTTATTTATACTTTCAGTTTTCAGAGTTTATCTTTAAAGGACAGAAACATGGATAACCTCACATAAATACATACATGCAACCCCATGTACAAACATAATTCCTCACCAGGTGTGCAGACCTTCAAGAGGATTGTGCCTTTTACTATTTCCTAGGCGTCTCGATTGGACTTAGAGCCTTTAAATTGTTTCTAAAGTATTTTTACTCATAGTTTAAAAAAACATTGAATTAGACTATAAATGAGTCAGGTCTTATAAACATTTTCTGACCGATTTATGTTGGTTCACTCAAGAATGACATATTAGTAATAAATAATTATTTTCCATCACAGAAAAAAAATCTATACTCCATAATAATAATTTCCAAATATATAGAAAGACAGACATGAACAGAAAATGAGCATATCAGAATTTTATAATTCTGATATCAGAATATCACACTTACAGAAGTCCTCCAAGATATCTTCTAGTGATCTTGCTTTCTTTTGTGGACTCTTGACATTTTGTGTATTTTACTTTAATAGGTAACCCAAGCAATCAAGTGATCTCTTGTCATTTCACTGAAGAAGAGAATGTTCTCCCTGAAAACAAACCCCCTGACACTGTGTACACAGCACAGCAAAGCCTAAGGAAAGTATTCAACCCTATATTAAATAAACATTAAGCGAAGAATTCTGTTTTACAACTCACCCTACCATGATTGACCTTCTATAAAATATGACTGGCTCAGAAAAAGATAATGTCAATTTTCAACTTATGTCTTGTATGTGGATGAGGAAATTCAGAAAATCAGAAAGTTTCAAACAATGTCGAACACAAAGGATAAACTATTAAAAGCATAGAAAATATCTGCTTATGACTTTAACCTTTAGGCTTAGATGTCAGGCTATCTTCAACTAATATTGTGCACTTCTCCACTTCTCCCCCTAAATAGACCCTGTGATTTATTTTCCTGGAAGTGATAGCGGTGTGTTGCAGGAATGACAGAAGCAGGAAAGAGAATTAAACTATATTGGGTTGAGCATTTTGGTCCTCAGTGGTTGAACTGATGAGATCTAGAGTAAGGCTGTAGGGATGGCAGCAAAATGGTGGGAATTTGAAACATGGGAAAACATGGAAAGCAGAGTCATGTGAGTCCCCTATAAATGTAATGACTAAGTTGAATGAAGAATAAAAGTTGGATATTTAAAAGTTAGGATAGGGGCCGGGGATTTAGCTCAGTGGTTCCGGTGCCTGCCTCGAATGCTCAGAGTCCTGAGTTCGATCCCTGGTACCCCCCCAAACACACACACACACACACACACACACACACACACACACACAAAGTTAGGATATTTACAGGTAAAAATATAATATAGAACATGGCTACAGGTTGATGGTTACAAATATTTGAATAATTTTAATAATAAAACACAGGCAAATACCTCATGCTATAAGGTCATTCACATTCTTGATAAAGAGTGAGAATATGAATAAGACAGTGGAGGAGAATATAAGCAAACATCCAATGCTTTTTTTGTGTGTGTGTGTGTAAAACTTTTTTTATTAAAAGAAAAATTTAAAAAATCTTGTATCTAGCACAGTATTGTTATAGAATTTACATGTAACATTTTATATGGTAGTT
>NW_004624769.1:18664728-18679472 GCF_000247695.1 Heterocephalus glaber
TTCCTATCTTTATTCCTTTTATTTCTTTCTCTTTTCTAATTGCTGTGGCTAATGTTTCCAGAACAATATTGAACAAGAGTGGTGATAGTGGGCATCCTTGTCTTGTTTCTGATCTTAGCATGAAAGTTTTCAGTTTTTGACCATTTAGTATGATGATGGCTGTTGGTTTTTCATAGATAGCCTTAATCAGGTTGAGATAAAGACCTTCTAGTCCAATTTTCTGTAGCGTTTTTTTTTATCATGAATGGGAAACACCCAATGCTTTATGGTTTCCATGGGATTGCGTTGGAAGGTTGGTGAAAGAATAAGAGTAAATAATGGTCTAATGAGATAGCTGGTAGTTTAATGGTTTCAAAGTAGTTTGGGCAATCAAAGGATGTTGTCACTGAACATCTGGTCTGAACAATAGATGAGAATTTTAAGTATAGAAAGTCTCCTGTGCTTCACATTGTTGAGATACAAGTTTTTGTAAAATTGGATAAGAAAAGGAAGTTCTTCACCATAAAGTGTTAACAGAGAAGAGATTATTATTGTTTTTTATAAAAGAAAGATTTTATAAATTACAGGAGAATGTTTTTATAGAGAAGAGGTCAAACAACAATGTAGAATCAGGATGTAAAGATAATTTAAGCAGAACTGGGTCCTGGGTCCAAGATATGACAGGTACTAGGTCTGGTGTCTTTCATTTTTGTACTCCCTGCTGGTGTTTGTTCATTTCAGATCCCTCATCACACATGTCACTTTCTTCCATTCTTTCTTCCCTACTAGTCTAGTAATGCTTAATCTCATTACTTTAATGACCTCACAAAAACTGGGTATTTTCACTAGGCAAATATAGTAGGCATTTTACATGTAAAATATCAAATGCATCTTTACAGGTTCTCAAGGTGAATTTTTACCTCAAACACTGTAAATTTATACTCCAGGCCATTAACTTGTTATTTAAGTTGGTAACATTCCTTTATGTTTCACAAGTGTGCAGCACAGTGTCTGCATGTTATTTGGTTGTATTAACATTTTATTTCAGCACAAAGCAACAAACAAATAAGCATTTACAACCAGGCACTGTGCTGGTATTTCATTCTCACAAATAGTAATAGTACATTTGCCTCACTGAGGTTTGTGTATTTGTATTTATGAGATGGATAAAATACACTCGAAGGTAAGCCTTGGGAGCTGGTTCCCTTATAATCCTAAAGCACCAGGGATTTTGATGCCTTTCTCCAAGTAAACTATTATAACTTTCTCCCAGAGATCCCCCCCTCTTTTAGGGTTTTGTGATTTCCTTTTCATTTCTGAAGGCATATTGTTTTGCTTTCAGCATTTTCCCATCTCCAACTGTTACTTTCCAAGGAAGATTTTTCTTTCATTTCATACTGCCAGAAGGTTTAAAAAACACTATTTTCTTAATAGGATAATGAAATATAAACGTATTTGTAAAGTATCTATCCAAAAATTGGGTTACTCCTCTCTCTGAGTCTACTATTGTTTATTTTATAGAACAAAGTTGTCCACTACAGTAGATTCTAATGCTTTTAAAGGACAGTTGATGCTCTGACACTTTGCAGTTGGGGAGCATTAAAGGAAGATAGCAGAAGTAACAAATTGTTGCAAGGAAGTATATATTAAAATTCATGAGAAAAATAACATATATTTTAATTATCTTTCCTGAATCATGTAACTAAATAATTTATCATCTGAAATAGGAAGAACTATTAATGTATATTCCAAGTCAATATGTACAAATCAAGACTCCCTAAGCCAAACAATGATGTATGTTCACTTTTCCTTTAAGACATTTTGTTTTGGGAACTTGTGGAAATGTTCACACACGTGCATATGTGTAGAGGAGAGTACTAATCAATTTTACCCATGCCCTGGTTTTTTCCCCCACTCTGGCCTGCTGGTAAGATGACACTTGTCTCTTCTCTTCTTTTACTTTTTCCTCTCAGTACTGCTGCTTTGATGGATTGACTCTTCCAACAGACGGACCATAAAAGGCCGGTGCCACATGCAACTGAGTCAAAGGGGAAGACAGGCCAGCAGGGTTTCTGCCCTCCCCCATTTTGCTCTCACTCATAACTCGTGATGGCTGTGGTTGAGGCCCTGGTGCACATGAGGATCACTCTCCTGTGGCTCTGGCTGGGCATATTTCTTTTCGTTTCTGGATGGCTCCAGACTGGACACTCCCAATACTCCAGCCCCCCAGAAGTGGTGATTCCTTTGAGGATCACTGGGACTGGTAGAGGGATGAGTGCTCCAGGCTGGCTCTCCTACAGCCTGCACGTTGGAGGCCAGAGACACATTGTCCACATGAAGGCCAAGAAACTATTTGTGTTCAGACAGCTCCCTGTGTTCACTTACACTGACCAGGGTGCTCTTCTTGAGGATCATCCCTTTGTCCCGGATGACTACTACTATTATGGGTATGTGTAAGATGATTCAGAATCGCTGGTTACTCTTAGCACCTGTTCTGGAGGCTTTCAACACTACAGATAAATGAAATCAAGCCCAAAAGGCTTTCTAAGATATTTGAATATCTACTGTATAGAGTGGACAGCAAGGAGACAGTTCCCACCTGTAAGATGTAGATTATCAGAAGAACTGGTAGGCAATTGAAGTTTTAAGAATATAATTCCTTCCTGATGTAAAGTGTCTATGAGAGCTGGTAGACCCACAAATGGTTTGTTGAATTGACATTCGTGATAGACCATTGATTCATATATCTGGGAGGGAACATCTCAAATGTTCAAAAGGAAACATTCACAGTTCCTTTTCAGCTATTATATTGTACTGGATGTTGATGTGGTTTTACCTGGACTTGAGATCTGAGATGAAGGAAATCTTATAACAATAGGAAAAATAGGTCAGTGTTTTGCCATTGGAAGAAATCTAGATTTAGTGGCCACATTCAGCATGATGCTGCACATTTTCTCATAAACCAAAGACTTCTTGAGGGGGTTGGGCTGGCCTTTGTTGGAACAGTGTGCAATATGAATTCAAATTTTGCAGTTGCTAGTTACTATAAGGAAGATTTATCTGGTTTTGTGTAAGTTGCACCACAGAGCTGGGTGTAGTTTGGGTATGAGACATGATAAACCTACATATAAATTTGGGCCCCAAACTTGCATGATATTTGCAGTAAAATCTCCTGCAGCAAATAACTTCAGTTATAATGAAATATGGCACTGGCTTGGAAAAACTACCCATGTTCACAATTCACTAGATCTGGAGAAAACCTTCACAACAAAGGGCTGTGGGAACAGTGTGGTTGAAGAGGAAGAGAAGTGTGACTGTGCACTGAAAATCCTTGTTGTTTGGCAAATTTCACTGAAACCTGGGCTTCTTGTACTTTTGTTGAGAAGACTGCCAGTTGATACCGTAGGGAGCAGTGTGTATTAAAAAGACAGTGAATGTGATCTTCCTCAGTGCTGCAGTTGAACTTCCCACTAGTGTCTGAAAGATGTATATATGCAGCCCAGAACCTCTTCCATGGGCAGTGGCTACTGCCATAAAAAGAAATGTAATAACCATGATGAACAATGTAGGCAATTTTTTGACAAGGAAACCAGAAGTGTACAACAGAGTTGCTACAGGAAAATGAACACCCAAGGTTGCTATTTTGGTAATTGTGATAACAAGAGCATTTTGTATGGAGGATGTAATATTTCAGCTATCTTCTTGGGAGAAGTCAGTGTTAGAATGTGGTAGAAATTCCTTCTTTGAGAGATCATTTGACTGTACATTGTACTTACATCAACGGGGTCATCTGCTGGGATATGGACTAACATTGAGAGATGACCAGAGCTTATATTGGTGAAGAAAAAGATGACACAGAGTATAGTCAAGGACGTATGTGCACCCACAGGAAGTGTGTCTCTATGTCACTTTGGACAGGTTTTTAATTTGATATGATTTCACTTATTAATTCTTGATGTTATTTCTTGTGCCATTGGGGTTCTGTTCAGAAAGTCCTTGCTTATGCCTATTTAAGAATTGTACATATTTTATCATTCAGCTTATTGTTTCTTTTTATTGTTTAGATCTTCTGATCCATTTTCATTTTATTTTAAAACATGGTGAGAGATATAGATTTAAATTCAGTCTTCTACGTATCTATAACCAGTTTTCCCTGGACCATTTTTAAAGAAGGTTATCTTTCCTCCAGCCTTTAAACAATGTTAAGTAATTTGTCAAATATCAGATGCCTGAATGTGCCTGGAGGTTTTTCTGCATCCACTATTCTCTTCCATTCTTCCATAAGTCTATTTCTGTGCTAGTACTATGCTGTTTTTATCACTGTACTTTTATAGTATAACCTGAAATCTGGGATTGTAATGCCTCTGCTCTGCTCTTGTTACCAAAAAATGCTTTTGTTATCCTGAAACACTTCTTGTTTCATATGAATTTTAGAATTGTTTTTTCTGGTTCTGTTAAGAATGCTATTGATATTTTGATTGGAATGGCATTAAATCATTATATTAGTTTTGCAAGTACAGTTATTTTGACAATATTTTTCTTCCTATCTATGATAAAAGGATATCCTTCCATTTTCTGATATCATCTATGATCTCCTTTTTCAGAGTACCACATTTTTCTTTTAGAGGGAAATCTTTCACTACACTTTTAGAATAATTCTTAAGTATTTAATTTATGTTGAAGCTATTGTGAATGATATTTTTTCCTGATATTTTTTCAGTAGGTTTATTATTTGTGTACAAAAATACTATTGATTTGTCTATTGATTTTGTTTCCTGTTACACTACTGAATTTAATTATTAATTCCAGGAGTCCTTTGGTAGAGGTTTTTTGGTCTTCTATGTAAGGATCATATAATCTTCAAATAATAATTTGATTTCTTTCTTTCCTATACGTATCCCTTTTATTTTTTTTTCTTGCCTTGATTGCTCTTGCTAACGTTTCAAGTACTATATTAAATAGGAGTGGTGATAGTGGAAATCCATTTCTTCTTCTTGCTTTTAGAGTAAGAGGTTTCAGCTCTTCTCATTTAATATGATGCTGGTCATTGCTTTGTCATCAAGGGCTTTTAATTGAGTGAGATGAGATCCTTCTCTATTTGTTTCCTTCAGAATTTTTATCATGAGTGGATGTTGGATTTTGTGAAAACGTTTTGTGCATATATAGAAGTGACCATGTGATTTTTTGTCTTTGCTTCTGCTTATGTGTTGTATTGATTTATTGAATTGCTTATGTTGAGACATCCTTGTGTCCCTGTGATGAGGCCTACTTGGTCAGGATGTATGACTTCTTTAATGATTTATTTCATTCCGTTTGCCAGTATCATGTTGATTTTTTGCAAATATGTTCATCAGTGATATTGGCCTGTAGTTTTTATTTTTAGTTGAGTTTTTGTCTGTTTTTGGAGCCAAGACAATGCTAGCTTTTAGGGATGACATTGGCAGTACTCCTTTCCTTTAATTTCATAAGACAGTCTGTGCACTGTTGGCATTAATTCTTCCCTGAAATTCTTGTGGTCAGTAGTGAATCCATTGCATCTCATGCTTTTGTTAGTAAGTTTTTTACTAACTGCCTGAATTTAATTTCCTGTTACTGAATTGTTCAGGATTTTTATTCCTTTCTGGTTTAGTTTTATTAGTTCATATGCGTCTAGGAATCTATGCATTTCTTCTGGATTCTACTATTTCTTTGATTATAGGTGTTCAAAGTAGTTGCTAATAATCTGCATTTCAGTAGCCTCTGTTGCAATTTCACCTTTTAATTTCTAATTATATTAATATGATCTCTTTCATCAGTAAGTTTGCTAAAGGTTTGTCTATTTTATAAATTCTTTTAAAGAACCAGTTCTTCAATTTATTGATTCTTTATCTCTTTATCTTAATTTCTGCTTGGATATTATTAATTTCCATTCTTTTTATTTGGATTATTCATGTTAATTCTAACAATTTTTCCCTGTAGTCTATAAGGTTTGCTCTCTATAAAATCACATCATCTGAAAACAGTGATAATTTCATCATTTCTTTTCTGATTTGTATGCTTTTCTAATTTCATTCACTTGCCTAATTGCTTTGGCTAGGACTTCTAGGACTATGTTGAATAGTAATGGAAAAGCAAGCATCCTCTCATAGTTCAGTTATTAGAGAAAAAGCTATCAACTCTTCTCCATCCAACATAATGTTGGCTTTGTATTCTATATATATGATCTTCTTTTGTTGAAATGTTTTCTCCAGATTTAATTTGTTCATTGTTTTTTCATGAAGTGATAGTGAATATTGTCAAATACTTTTTCAACAGCTATTGAAATAACCATATATATTTTGTACTTCATTTTCTCAATATGATATATCATGTTTATTGATTCAAATATGTTAAACCATTCTTGCATTACTGGAATAAGTCTCACTCATCATGATGAGTGATTTTTTTAATATACTGCTGAGTTTTTTGGCTAGTATTTTGTTGAAGATTTTTGTGTCTATGTTCATCAGAGATCATGCCCAATATCTTTCTTTTTTGTTTTTGTGTTGTGTGCTTTGCTTTGGTTCAAGGTAATGCAGACTTTACAGAATGAGTTTAGAAGAATTCCTTTTCATTTTTTTTTGAATAGTTTGTTAAAAAGTTGATAATAGTTATTCTTTAAATGTTTTATAGAATTCAGGAGTAAAGTCATTAGGTCCTTAGTGTTTCTTTGACAGCAAACATTTTATTGCTGCTTCAATCTGGTTACTCGTTACTTTCTATTTCTTTTTTTGTTTAATCTTGGTACATTGTGTGTGTTCAAGAACTTCTCTATTTCTTCCAGGTTTCCAATTTGTTGGTGTATAATTGTACCTTGCAGTCTATAATCATCCTTTGTGTTTCTGTGGTATCAGCTAAATTGTCTCCTTTTTCATCTCTGATTATCTTTTATTTTTGTTTTTGCTCAGTTGACTGGATAAAGGTTTATCAATTTTGTTTTTAGCTTTAAAAAACTTTCAATGAACCTCTGTATTTTTGAATATTTTATGTCATTTATTTATATTCAGATCTACTTTCCTTCTAATTTGGGGTTTAGTTTCTATTTGACATGTAGCATTGTTATTTTATATAACAGCTTTTTAAAAGTATAGATACTTAATGCTATTAAAGGATTTTTCTTTTTAGTTAACATGAAGCTTAAAAAAAATCTCAGAGTTACAACAATTTGTTTTAAACTGATAAAAACTTGTTTTTGTATTTTTGCTTGTTTTTGGTACTTGAGATTGAACCCAGAGAGCATTGAGAAATGTCCTCAGATATTTTTATGACTTTATATGGGGCCAAGACCTTTCTAAGATACCCCAGCTAGCCTCAAATTTTCAATTTTCTTGTCTCAGGCACCCAAGTAGCCTGGATTTGCAGACATGTGTCACCATCCCCAGCACAATTTAATTTTTATGGTTATTATTTTGCATTTGGAATGTTAAATTTTTTTCGTTAGTACATATTTGCTATACACACATAATAATTATGGCCAATATGGGGAATTGATACATGTTCATAGCACATCTTCATTCTTGGTTCATCCTCTTCCATGGCTTTATTCTTCCTTACTTCCATCTATTTTTTATGTTACAATATTCATTTTTTATATTGCTTATCTTTTAACAAATTATTGTAGCAGTTATTATTTTTAAATATTTTATTTTTTGTGATATTGAAGATTAAACTCAGGGTTTTTGCATTGAGCTACATCCCCAACCCATTTTATTTTTATTTTGATACAGATTCTTACTGAATTACCTAGGCTGATCTTGAAATTAAGATCCTCCTCACTCAGCCTCCCCCAGGTATGGGATTACAAGTGTGTTTCTCAATGCCTGGTTTAAATATTTTTTCTCTTAATTGTCATACTAAAGATATAAATGGTTTGTATACCAAGATACCATGTTAATGCATTCTGAATTTGTTAGAATACTTATCTTTATCTGTTAGTTTTATACCTTAGTGTTCAACATTAGCATCTTTTTCTTTCAGTGTGAAGGATTCTCTTAGCATTTCTTTTTTTAATCTCTTTTTATTTGTGCATTTTGCAGTACATAATAATTCCATTCATCATGGGGAGTCAGTGCATGTACACAACACATTTTAATTCTTTTTATTACCCTTCCCCCTACTGTCTCTCTTAGTTCCTTGATTCAAATGTATCTTTCTTTTTGGTAAAGTAGTATTCCATTGTGGATGAATAACACATTTTCTTTATCAATTTATCTGTTAATACATATTTGAGACTCCTAAGATTATACTATTATAAATTGTGCTACTATAAACGTGTGGGTTTATATGTACTACTGTAATATGATATATTTAACTCTTTTGGGAAGATACTTATAAGGGGAATAGCTGGATCAAATGGAATTTCTGGTTTTAGTTTTTGAAAAAATCTCCATAGTGCTTGCCATAGTAGTTATACTAGTTCACGTACCACCAACAATGTAGGAGGGTTGCTTTTTCCGCCTAAACCTTGCCAGCATTTGTCATTAGATTTTCTGATGATAGTGATTATTCTGGAGTAAGATGGTGTAGCTGTCAAAGTTTTTCTCATTCGGTATGTTGCCTCTGTCTGGTGGTTTTGTCCTTTGTGGAACAGAAGCTTTTTTTGTTTTTGTCTTAATTTGATGCAGTCCCCTTTGTTGATTCTTGCTATTTTTTGTGCAATTGGAGTTCTCTTCAGAAAATCCATGCCTGCCCCTATTTTCAGGAATTTTATCATCCAACAGATTAAATGTTTTTATATTAATATTTAGACCTACAATCCATTTTGATTTTAGTTTATGACATGATGAGACATATGTGTCTAGATTCAATCTTCTGCACGTGTATAGCCAGTTTCCCAAACACCATTTGCTAAAGAGGCTCTCTTTCCTGTTTTTGGCCCCTTTGTCAAACAAATGCATGTCTGGGGTTGTTTCTGCAACCCCTATTCTGTTACAGTGTTCCACATGTCTGCCTGCCATTACCATGCTGTGTTTGTCATTGCAGTATTATAGCATATTAAAATCAGAATAATTATAATGCCTGCTGCTTCACTCTTATTGTCCACAATTGCTTTTGCCATTCTGGCCCTCTTCTGGTTTCATATGAAATTTCAGGTTGTTTACTCTGAGGAATGTTGTTATTTTGATTGTGATTTCATTTAGTTCACATGTTAGTTTTGGAAGTATGGCCATTTTGACAATACTGGTTGTGCGTACCCAGGAACAGGGGATAGTTTTTCATTTTATGATGTCCTTTTCAATCTCCACTTTTCAGAACACTGTATTTTTCATTGTAGATCCCTTTCATTTCTTGGCTAGTTGAATGCCTAAGTATTTAATTTTTCTCAATGTTATGTCAATTGGATTGTTTTTCTTATTCCTTTCTCACCAAGTTTACTATGTTAATTGGATTGTTTTTCTTATTCCTTTCTCACCAATTTTACTATCGGTATATGGGAACACTATTGAGCTTTTTGTGTTGATTTTGTATCCTGATACATTGCTGAATGTGCTTAGTAGTTCTAGATGTCTTTTGGTGGTATTTTTGTGTGTGTTCCACATAAAGGGTCATGTCATCTATAACAATGAGTTCCCTACTGTACATAAAGGATCAAATGAACATTAACAATATTATACTGGGTGACTTCAATACCTTATGTCAGAAACAGATAGGTCAACCAGACAAAAAATAAACAAAAAAAATTAAAGTTGAACCAAACCTTCAAACAAATGAAAGTAGTAGATATCTACCCAACAACTTAGAATGCACATTATTATCAGTACACATGGAATTTGCTCCATAATAGACCACACACTATCCAATGAAATAGACTTAAGTAAATGCAAAATAATCAAATTTATACTGTACATATTATTAGATAATAGTGAAAGTAAACTAGAAACTATTTCCAAAAAAAGTCAGAAATTATGCAAATGCATGAAAATTAATTAATATCCTTTCGAATAATCAATGGGTCATAGAAGAAATCAAGAAAGATTAGGCAGTTACTATAATCAAATGATAATGGTAGTACAACATTTGAGGACTTATGGGTAAAAGGAGAGGACTACTAAGATGAAAATAAATGCCTACATCAGAAAAATAGAGTGAGCCCAAATAAATGACCTAAGGATAAATTTTGAGCTCTTAAAAAATCAAGAAAAATTTAAATCCAAAGCTAGTACAAAGAAGGTAAAGATAAGAGTATAAATTATAAAGATAAGAATACAAATTTTTAAAATTGAGACCAAAAAAACCAGAAAAATCAATGAGAGTAAAGATCAATGTACTAAAGACCTGGTTCTTTGAAAGAATAAAGAAAATAGGCAAGCCATTAACCAATCTTACTGAAAGAAAGAACCCAAATCAATGCAATTAGAAATGAAAAGTCAACAAAACACTACAACAGATTATTATAAACTTCTTTGAAAATCTATACTTCATGAAATTAGAGAATAGATCAATACCTAACTACATATGAATTATCAAAAATGAATCAATAGTATATAAAAACTCTGAATAATTCAATAACAGGTAATGAAATTGAAGCAGTGATTAAAGAATCATGGCAAATAAGACAAAAGAAAAGCCCAGGACCCAATGAATTCACCACTGAATTCGACAAGAATGTCAGGGAAGATATAATTTGGATATTCCTCCTACTCTTTAATGAAAATGAAAGGGAAGAAGTATTCACAAAGTCATTCCTGGAAACAATCATTACTCTGATTTCTAAACAGACCAGGATCCAACCAAAAACAAGAACTATAGGCCAATCTCATTAACATAGATACAAAAATCCTCAACAATATACTGGCCAACAGAATGCAACAAATCCTCAAAAAGGTCATACATCATGATCATGTAGGCTCAACCCAATTATGCAGGGATGGTTTAATATGCAAATCAATGAATGTAATACATCACATAAAGAAAAGCTAAGACAAAATTCACATGATTATCTCAATAGATGCACAAGGACCTTTCATAAAATCTAATATACATTCACAATAAAACACCTTGAGGAAAATCTGATGAAGGCTTTTTTCAATCTCATAAGAACCATTTGTAACAAACCCATTGCTAACATCACATTAAATGAAGAAAGTACAAGTTTTCCCCCACAAAATCAGGAACAAGACAAGAATGTCCAGTATCATGACTCCTCTTCAGAGTAATCAGGCAAGAGAAAGAAGTAAAAGGGATATGTATAGGAAAGGAAGAGGTCAAATTTTCATTATTTGCAGCTGTCATGATCCTGTACATAGAAGACACAAAAAAACTCCACCAAAAGACTCCTCAGATTAACATTCAAATTCAATGTTGTAGGAAGATACAAAATCAGTACACAAAAATCTATAGCATTTCTTTAGAACAATAATAAACTCACTCAAAAAGAAAGTAGGAAACAATCCCATTTGCAATAACGTCAGGAAAAAATAAGCACTTAGGAGTTAACCTAAGCAAGGAAATGAAAGACCTGTACAATAAAAAGCTACTGCATTTTAGAAAAGAAGATCAAAGAATATATCAAAAAATGGAAAGAGTCTGACTTTCAACCACTCCCAGCCCAGAGGAAGGGGCTTCCAGGCCACTGTTTCACCACTACCAGCCCAGAGGTAGGGACTTCTGGGCTGCCCTTCTACCACTCACAGGCCAGAGGAAGGGGCTTGCCAGTTGCTGTTCCACCACACCAAGTGCAAAGGAGGTGAGCAGCCCTGTGGGTGCCTACAGCATCCCACCTCCCCCCCCACCCCCACCCCCCTCAAAATGAGAAGACACATAAACAAGTCTCAAAATCAGACTTCCAGAAAAACCAAAAGCAATCCCAAGGGGGAATGAGATGGACCAATCTGATACTCAACGACCTGGACCCCTGAATTGGCAACAAAAGAGGATTTGGAAAAAATTAAATCAGGAATAATATCTCAGATAACAGCAGAGATTGTGTCCATAGTGCAAGACATGATTAGTAAATCTAGAGAGGACACAGATCAAAAAATAGAGGAGCTGAGGAACATGATGGAATCAAAACATAGGAGACAAATGGAATCCAAAAAAAAGATGCAAACAGATTTCTAGGAGATTAAAAACTCCTTTGAAAGTTTATGCAGCAGATGGAGCCAATGTGAGGACAGAATTTCAGATATAGAAAATGAGATTGCAAATAATGACCAGGAAAATAAAATTTTCTTTAAAATAGTAAGGGACCATGAGACATCAAGCCAGCAGCTGCTAGATGATGCAAAGAAGAATAACATAAGACTGATCAGAGTCAACAAAGAAACAGGAGAAAGTGCAGGTGACATAAAAAATTCACAGAAGTGATGGCAGAAAACTTCCCAAGGAGGGGAAAAGAACTTGACATACAGATAAGTGAGGCATATAGGACTCCAACTAGCCTTGATCAAAAACAATTTACACATAGGCATATAATTGTTAAGATTCTAGAAACCCAACAGAAGAACAAAGTTCTACAAGCATTTAGAGAAAAGAAACAAATCACATACAAAGAAAGCCCATTAGATTCACAGCAGACTTCTCAACACAAACCATCAAGGCAAGAAGAGTTTGGAGTGATGTATTCCAAGCATTAAAGGAAAACAGCCTACAACCCAGATTGATGTACCCTGCAAAACTATCTTTCAAAATTGATGGAGAAATAAGAAACTTTCATGACAAAGAGCACCTTAGGAACTTCATGAATACCAAACCAGCAGGTAAAAAAATTTTAGACAATATCCTAGGAACAGACAATGAGGATCACAACCCCAGGAAGCACAGCAGAATGAATCCATCAGGTGCAACAAAAAATAAAATGTGAAGGGGGAGAACCCAACAAAAAGAAAAAAGTCATGACAATGATAAGTCAATACACTTCAGTTATAACCATCAATGTTAATGTTCTCAATTCACCATTCAAAAGAAATAGACTGGCAGAATGGGTCAAGAAGCAAAATCCAACAATATGCTGTATACAAAAAACACACTTAATTCAAAATGAAATTCATAGATTGAAAGTTAAAGGGTGAAAAACAATACTTCATGTGACAGGAACCAAAAAAAAAAAAAAGCAGGAGTAGCTATCTTCTTTGTAGATCAAGTGGATTTCAAACCAACACTGATTAAGAGAAAAAAGAAGGACACTATATCCTTGTAAAAGAAACAATCCAACAGGAAGAGATGACAATTATAAATGTCTATGCACCAAAAACTAGTGCACAAAACTATATAAAATAAATACTAACAGACATGAAAAGTCATATATGCACTAATACAATAGTAGTAGGAGTCCTCAACACCCCAATGTCAAAAATAGATAGATCAATTAGACAAAAAATAAGTAATGAACTATTAGAACTCAATAGAACTCTTAAACAAATGAATTTAACAGATGTTTAACAGACTGTTCCACCCCACAAAATCAGAATACACATTGTTTTCAGCTGCACACAGGTCATTCTCCAAAATAGACCACATACTCATTGATAGAATGTGTTTAAGTAAGTGAAAAAGAACTGAAGTTATGCCCTATATATTGTCAGAACATAGTGCAATGAAATTGGAGATCAAGAGTAAAAGAAACAGCAAAAATTACATAAACACATGGAAATTGAACAACACACTTCTGAATAACCAATGGGTCACAGAGGAAATTAAAGAGGAAATCAGACAGTTCCTTCAATTAAATGACAATGACAACACAACATACCAGAATCTATGGGACACAATGAAAGCAGTCTTAGGAGGGAAATTCATAGCAGTGAATACACATACTAGGAAAACAGAGCAAGACCAGTTAAAAAGCCAGATGCTGAACCTCAACCTTCTAGAAAAAGGCAAGCAGGAAAAATCCAAAACTCATACAAGGGAGGAAATTATAAAGATCAGAAGAGAAATCAATTCAATAGGGACTAAGAGAATGACAAAAAAAAATTAATGAGGCCAAGAGTTGGTTCTTCAACAGAATAAACAAAATTGAAAAATCCTCACCCAACCTTATCAAACCAAGGAAAGAAAAGGCCAAAATCCATGTAATTAGGAGTGAAAAGGGTGAACTTACAACACACCCAGCAGAAATCCAGAGGCTCATCAATACCTACTTCCAGAACCTATATCTCAATAAGGTGGAAAACACAGAAGAAATGGACAGATTTTTAGATATGTATAAATTACCAAAGTTGAACGAAGAAGACCTAAAATTCTAAACTACCCATTATCAACCAATGAAATTGAAAATGTAATTAAAAACTTATCAACTAAGAAAAGCCTGGCTCCTGATGGCTTCACCGCTGAATTTTATAACACATTTAGAGAGGAACTACTGCCACTACTGTTTAAACCCTTCAACGAAATTGAAAGGGAAGCAATATTCCCAAAATCATTCCTGGAAGCAAATATCACCTTGATCCCCAAATCAGAGAAAGACCCAGCCGAAAAGGAGAACTATAGGCCAATCTCACTAATGAACACAGATGCAAAAATCCTTAATAAGGTACTGGCAAACAGAATGCAAAAGATCATCAAGATCATACACCCTGACCAAATGGGATTCATCCCAGGGATGCAGGGATGGTTCAATATACGCAAATCAATCAATGTAATGCATTATAGCAATAGAGTCAGGGACAAAAACCATATCATTATCTCAATAGATGCAGAAAAAGAATTTGACAAAATCCAACATGGATTTATGATAAAAACCCTACAAAAAATTGGAATAGATGGTCTCTACCTCAATCTGATAAAAGCCATCTATGAAAACCCAA
>NW_004624769.1:18701938-18716573 GCF_000247695.1 Heterocephalus glaber
TCAACACTTCACTCCCCCACTATAATAAATAGATGAACTAGAGAAAAAGTCAACAAAGAAATACAATTGAACCACACCTTCAAACAAATGTACTTAATAAATATCTACAGAGTGTTTCATCTAACAACAGAATGCACATTCTTCTCAGTACCACATGGAACTTTTCTCAGAAATATACATAATACTGCTCCATAAAACATGCTTAAGTAAATATGAAAGAATTGAAATTATATCATATAAACTATCAGGTCACAGTGCAATGAACTAGACATCATGGCAAAAGAAATCACAGAAGTTAGTCAAATACATTTAAATTAAAAAATGTATTCTTGGGACCAGGGATGTAGCTCAGTGGCATAGCACCTGCCTGGCAAGCACAAGGCCCTGAGTTTGATTCCTAATACCAAAAAAATAATTCTTGAATAATTAATGGATCACAGAAGAAATCAAGGAGGAAATCAGAAAGCTCCAAGAATCAAATGACACTATGAGTCCAATATAACAAAACTATGGGAATAGTGAAAGCAGTCCTCAGAAGGAAGTTTATAGCTGTAAATGCAACATCAAAAAAATGAGTTCAAATAAATAACCTAATAACAACTCTCTAGTTTCTAGATAGAAAAACAAAAAAATATCCAAACCCAAAGCTTATACCAGAGAGGAAATAATCAAGATCAGAGCAGAAATTAATGAAATTGAGACTAAAAATCAATACAAAGAATCAATGATTTGACAAGCTGGTTCTTTAAAAGAAAAGATAAACCTTTAGCCAACCTTACCAAATGAAACAAAAAAGGAAAGAAAAGACCAAAATCAATGCAATTAGAAATGAAAAAGATGAAATCACAATGGACACCATAAAATTAGGAAGATTATCAGTAATTATTTAAAAATCTCTACTCTGATAAATTGGAGAATTCAGAAGAAATAGATAGATTCCTAGATACATATGAATTCCTAAAACTGAACCAAAAAATGTAAAAATCATGTGTAATTTGCTAATAAGCAATAAAATTGTAGCAATAATAAAAAATATTTCAATAAAGAAAACCCCAGGCCTCAAAGGATTCACCACTGAATTTTAAGAACTGCAGGGAAAATCTAAAGCAAATGCTTCTCAAATTCTTCAATAAAATTGAAAAGGAATGATACCACAAAAATGCATTTGTGGAAGCTAGCATTATCCTGATTCCATAACCAAAGGCAAAGAAGAAAAAAGAACTACAGACCAATCTCTATATGAACATAGACACAAAAATTCCCAACAAGGCACTCACAGAAAGATTACACACCACAACCAAGCAGGCTTTGTCACAGGGTTGAAAGAGTAGCACAACATATGCCACATATGCAAATCAATAAATGTAATACATTTATCAATTTGCAAGAATAAAAGTCACATGATCATCTCAATAAATGTAGAAAAACTTTTTATAAAATCCAACATCCCTTCATGGCAAAAATCCTGAAGAAAATAAATACAAAAGGACCTAATCTCAATGTGGTAGAATTTATTTATGACAAACCTGTTACCAACATCATATTAAATGGGGAAAAGCTGAAAGTTTTCACTCTAAAATCAGAAAGACAAGGATGTGCACTTTCATCATTCCTGTTGAAAATAGTATTGGAAACATTAGCGAGAGCAATCAGGCAAAAGCAAGACATAAAAAGGATGTGTATAAGAAAGGAAAAAGTCAAATTATTTTTATTTGCAGATTACATGGCTTTTTATAAAGAAGACACAAAATATATACCAAAAGATGCTCTGAATTAATTGACGCATTCTGCAATGTTGAAGGATATGAAATAAATGCAGGAAGTTGAGTGTGGTTACACATGCCTACCATTCCAGCGTGCAGAGGTAGACAGAAGGAGGATTATTACAAGTTCAAGGCCAGTCTAAGCTGCACAGTTTATAGCTACCCTGAATTGGGCCTGCAAATTTAGCTCAGTAGTTCTGCTGCCTGCCTCGCATGCACAAGGTCCCAAGTTCTATCCTCAGTACAAAAAAAAAAAAAAAAAGCTACCCTGAACTACATAGACCTTGTCTTAAAACAAAAAGCTAAATAAAATTACAAAAAGAAAAACCAGCACACATAAATCAATAACACTTCGGCACATCAATAATGAACTCAGCAAGAAAGAAATTAGAAAGCAATACCATTCATGATAGCATCAAGAAAAATTAAATATTTAGGAATCAGCCTAACCTAGGAGGGAAAAGACCTTTACAATGAAAACTATAGTACTCTACAAAAGAGAACAAGCAGAACATCAGAAAATGGAAAGATATCTCCTCTTTCTTGATAAGCAGAACCAATATTGTCAAATGACCATACTTCCAAAACTGAGATACAGATTTAATACAATCCCAGTCAAAATACCAACATTTATTACAGAACTAAAGAAAATAATCCTAAAATTCATAAGGAACCAGAAGAGATCTAGAATAGCAAAAGCAACATGGAAATAAGAGCAATATAGAAGTCATCACAATTCTGGACTTCAGGTTACACTATAAAGCCATAGAGATTAAAAACAGCATGGTACTGAAAAAAGAACAGACTTGTGGGTCAATGTAAAATAATAGAGGATACAAAAACAACTCCAGGCACACTCAGCTACCTGATCTTTTACAGGGAGGCCAAAACACTTTGACTGGAGGAAAGATAGCCTCTTTAATGAATGGTGCTAGCAAAACTGGCTATCCACTTGCAGAAGATTGAATCTAGATCTATATCTCTCATCACATAGTAAGCTAAAATCAAAATGAACCAGATATAAATATTAAACAGAAGTAATTAATGTATTGCAAGATAAAACTCTTGAGGACAAAAGCATAGGCAAAAACTTTCTGAACCAAACCCACATTGAACAAATGATAACATCAAGAATCAACAAATGAGGTTATATCAAATTGAAAAGCAAATGAAGCAACCTACCAAGTGAACAGAAAACCTATAGAATAGGGAAAATTATGTTTTTGCCAGCTACACCTTGGACAGAGGATTGATTTTTAGAATATATAAAGAACTTAAAAAAATACCTCACAAAGTAAAATACACAATCAAAAAATGGACAACTGAATTGAACAAATGATTCTAAAAAAATATATAAATGGCCAATAAATACATGGAAAAACATTGAATATTTCTGACCATGAGAGAAATGCAAATTAAAACAATACTGAGTATGATGGTTAATTGACTGTGTCAATTTGAGTAAGAAATGCCCAACTAAAATGGATCAGCATACTTGGTGTGGCTGAGGGGATTTACCAAAGATTTTCTGGGATTTATTGCGAGTTAAGTGACAACAAACAATGAACTTGTAGCCTAAATGAAATAAAAGGGAAATGAAGAAGGAAGGCTTGCTTCTGTTTCTTCATAGAAGCCCCATTCTTCGCCTTTACCTTGGACATTATCTCCTGGTTTCCAGCCCAGACTCTCCAGCCTCTAGCACAGACCCTTCAGCCTCCTGATATGGACTCGCATGAGACCCTACACTGAGCTCTAGGTCTTCAACTGGATCCTTCGGATCTCCAGTCCACAGACAGCCCTTTTGCACTCTTCCACACCTGACTCTGGGAGGTCATTTTAAGCCAATCTTGTAAATTCTTATATATTCATGTATCTTACATTAAATCTGTTTCTCAGGAAAAAATGGAAACAAAGTCTTTGTAAATAGGGAGGAGTGGAGGGGTTGAAAGGAGGGCAGGGGAATGGGGAAAAAATAAGAACCAAGATATATCATGTAAAGGTACAAGTTCCCAATCATGAATGTAACTGTATTTTATATCTAAAATTTACCAATAAGGTTAATGAAAAAAATCTGTTTCTCTAGTAAGCACCGACTGATACACTGAGATTCTATATTACTCCAGAAAAACTAAAAAAAGAAATTTCATTCGACTCAACTATTTTACTTTTAGGTACATTCCTGAAAAAAAGTGATACATGCATATTTATGTTTATAGCAGCACAACTCATAAAAACTAAATCTTGGAAGTAGCCTATCTGTTCATCAACAGATGAATGGATAAAGAAAATGTAGTATTTATATACAATGGAGTACTATTCTGCCATAAAGCATGATACATTTGAGTTATTTGTAGGAAAATAGGTGTGCCTTGCGACCATAATGTTAAGTGAAATGAACCAGACTCACAAGCTTAAATATCACATTTTTTCTCTTGTGTGATAAATCCAAATATAAATAAAGAACAAAATAAAAGATAAGAGTAAACTGAAAGATAGATCTTTTGAAAATGGAAAGTGGACCAAAAATGGATGAGGTAGAAAGGAGGAAGGGAATACAAAAAAATTAACATATGTTATATACATATACCAACTCCCTGTGATGAATGTAATCATACTGTACTGCAAATGTGTACTAATAAAAATTAAAATTAAACAACAAAATATTTTACTACTATGTGTATCCAGAAATAAAATTATCAAAAATATGATAATTCTCCAATTTATCTCAGAGTATTTTGATCAACTGTAAATGTAAGGTAACATATTAAATGATCAAATGTCAATCTATGGTATTAATCCTCTTGGTTACCCAGAGATTTAAAATTACATACTTGGGTATAGTGTCACAGAATCATATATGCCTTTCAGTAACAGTGAAAATGCTCTGTGTCTAACACTGACGCCACTGGCCACATGTGCCATGCCACTTGTATACTTGAAATGTGGATAGAGAAAATGAGGTATTGTTAAATTATTCAATTTTTATTAACAAATTTTAATTGGCTCTTGTGTCTAGTAGTGGCAAATTGGAGAAGAGTATAAAGAAAATTAAAAGCTGTCTTAGAAATAAAGCTTTTTTCTATTTATTGAAATTCTTCACATCCATCTATAACAACACTAATTTTGTCAGATAATGTCAGATGTTTTACATTATCTATACCTTTGGTTTCCAATGATAAAGCACAAAGAAAATTTAGAAAACTTCTATATGCTGGAAAGGTCACATAAGAGAAGACTTACCTGGTACTTATGAAGCCAGATTAATCCTTGTATAAAAGGGGTATACCTCAGAGTGAAGGCCTTGGGTTCAATCCCCAGGTCTGAACCCACCCCACACATATACACACATACACACCTGTGAGAGAGGAGATGAGGTACGCATTAAGAAATGCAGGCATCACTCTTGTTGAAGAAAGTCCTCATATGTTAATTAGTACCTTGTCCTTCTCCAAATTCTCAGGACCAAAAAAAAAATCTATGCAGAAATGGAAAAGCCTCTCATTCCGAATTTATTCTGAAGTAATTGTCAGCAGATTCATTAATGACTACACCCACCACTTGTGACTGTGAGTCTCTACACCTAGGTATTAAAATGTGTTTAAATGTTTTTTCTTCATTTTACTCATCAAAAAAAGTGACTTCTGCACACTTCGAACTCTAGCACAGTTTGATGTCATTTTAGGCAATGTGATCTTTGTTGCTTAAAATATAAAATGACCAACAAACATTTAGTAAACTGAGAGATTTTTTAAGGCTATAGCACTCTTTTCTCAAAAAAATTTTTGAGGAAAGCAAAGTCCTTACATTTTGTAACTACAGTAACTAAATAAAAATTACAAAATTAATAACTGAAGAATGCTCTTTTTTAAACTATAGATTTTATTCTCAATTACATGAAATACTTTTACATCACTGAATGATTTTCAGAAGATTTTCCCCTAATTATTAAAATATTTGCATAGGAGTTTGGATTTAATGAGGAGCAATTCTACAGCCCACTAAGCAATGACATCAGAGAGAATGAGGAGTCTCCTTACACAGTGAGAAGAAAACACAGATATTAATCCCAAAAGATTCTGGCATCTAAATAAAAATGAGCAATTATGAGATCATTTTAAACCTCTTGATATGCACAAGCAACATACAGCTATGTATATATTGTCAAATAAAATAAAATAGTCTGGCAGCATCTCCTATAAAAAGATCAAAACACCACTTTGAACTTGCTCTCCCAACTTTCCTTGGAACTGTCTTACTCCAAGATTAAATGAGTGATGCTTAATATGTGCCATTTAGTGCAGCTTTATTACTAAGAACTTGTATAATAGGAAGAATGAAAAGAAATGTTAATCTACCTCAATCCAGAAAAAGTTCTCATATTCATAAAATGAAATTAATAGTTTCCAGAAGCAAATAATTTCAGTATTATAATGTTCTTTAAAGATTTGGGTGCTTTCAGGTGTTCTGCATGGAGCTTCAGCTTAATGGGGCAGATGAATCAAAAGAATAATGACTGGATGGATGTTTTTGTTGTTCTAATTTTAATGAATATGAGACACTTGTATTCATTAAAATTAGAAAAAAGATAAATAATGAATCACCTAAAATTACAGAACTTCCATATTTCTTAGAGAACTGATATAGCGTCTGCCAATAATAGCCACATGCAATATTTATGAAAGTCTGGCTTTCTGTAATGAGAAATTCAACAATTACCATGGTAATAACTTGGGCTGCAAGAATGAAATATGTGGTAATAAAAGTGTGACTCAAGTGGAGATGGCGTGTAGAGCATCAGCACTCCCGGACCCAGGAATTCTCCCACAGGCTGCAGGAAGAAGTGTGCATGCCTCCATATGACACTTGCCTTACAGAGAGCGATTCTCATTATTTTTTTCTTATACATTTCTCACAATATTTTGTTAACAATTTCTCAGACTCAAACTTTGCATTCTTCCCTGAGCACCACCCTGGCACTTATTTATTTTTTGTCTTTTTGCCCTGCTGTCTTTTACCATGTTTTTCTCTAACTAATCATCTTTTTTATAGGCCATCTTTCAATGGTTTTACTTTTATTCTTTCTTTTAGCTATTTCAATGTAGCAATCCTTCACACAAACTACTTCTAATGAAATTGAATAAAAAGCTCAGTTTCTGAAAAGAGGCCTAGTAGTATTTTTAGTCTTCTCCTTAATAATCAACTTTTTTGCATATGATTCTTTTCTTATTTTCTTTGGAATCTTTAATCCTTAATGAAAAGCAAAAAAATACAGAACTCGAGTCCTAAAATGAAGTTAAAATGCTTGTAATACCAGCTGATAAATTAGCTGCCTTCTAATACCTTTAGGATTATAACTTATTGACTCTTAATGACACTTATTACCAAAAGTTAAATTATATATATATATATATATATATCTAAGCACAAAAATTAATCAAGAGTATTAATGTAGAATAGTAGAAAGTTGAGATGATATGAGTAGAAATTATAAAGATGTTATTTTAGGACTTACATAAATTTATTGAGTATAGACTTTTATAAATATCCTCAAATTCACTGTTTTATATTTTTTAAACATCAGTTTTCCACCCGTATGAAAAAAGAACATTAAAGAATAGCAAAATATAAATAAAAGAATAATTATATGATAATATGGAGAACTAATATTTTAAGGAAAATATATTTAAAATATAGCTTTCTTATTTCACAGAAAATTATTTCAATTACACCTCTAGCAATCATAGATGTCAAGAAAGAAGTTATATTTTATCATGCCTCAAGTTCTGTAAATGCAAATGAATAAGGAATTCAGAAAGTATGACAATTTATCCTACTATTGACTATAATATTTAACTGTGTATACTTGGGGCTGGTAAAGATAGAAATGAATAAAGATTGGAAGCAAGCTCAACAAACAGTATTTATAAATGCATGCAATTTGATGTTGAAGTCAAGCAATGAAAACAATTGAAGAACTTGAGAGATAAAGTGATACAGGGGTCCAGAGGGAGGCTTACTGTGTTCTGTACACAGGAACTCAACTCTGTTCAGTTGCATCCTCTGTCACCTCTGATTATTCCACCTGCCCACTGGGAGTGGATTAGATTGGGGCCACTGATCCTAATTTATATTCTTTTTGACCCCTTTCTGACTTCTCAATTCTTATTTGTGAAAGCGAGTGTTCAAAAATTTTTACCAAAATAATGCTTGGATAAAAAGTATAGATATATAAAATAGTATAGATATAAAGTATAAATAGCTGGAGGTGTACCTAGGTAATAGAATGTGTTCAGCCTGAATTAAGTCCTATGCTAAATCTCCAGCAATAACAACAATGAAAAAGTGTAGATAATTCATAAGAAAAAATTGGGTTTCACATTATGCAGGCTATTATACTAACTAAATATGTATTCTTATTATACCTTTTGTTGTGGCTCTATTCTGTTAGTCATACCATACAAAATGTAAAAGCATATTGCATCTTTTTTTTCCAATATGAGGGAACTTAACCCAGGGCTTTCCCACTAAGCTACATCCCCGGAGTGTTTTGTATTATTTTTGTGTTTGTTTGTTTTTAAAATGGAGTCACTAAGTCACTAAGTTGAGTCACTAAATCACTGTTACTAAGCTGAGTCACTAAGCTGCACACATTGGTCTGGAACTTGCAACCCAAATGCCTCAGCCTCCCAGAGTGCTGGGATTGCAGGTATGCACCATCACACCACATTTATATCAACTCTTTTTCTTTAAGTAGGAAAATTTATTGAGGAATGAGAATAAGGAATAAAAATGGGGAATAGGAATAGGTCCTGAGAGACAGGAGGGGTTCTAAAAGGGTCGCCAGTGAGCCCACATTTCTGAGAATGCTTTACAAAGCAAAGTTACAAGGGGTGGGTACAATGTGGGTCAAATTATAAATTGATGTGTTCTCATCTTCTACACTGACTCCCTCGAGGGCCCAGCCCTATCTAACAGCCTATAATATTTCTACCTTACTTAGCTGTCTATAATATTTTCCCCTCTGAAGAGCTATACCTAACTGCAATTAGGGCAGAAGGGGCATAGCTTCCAACTAGCTGCTTCAAGCTGAGAAGTCGATGTAGGGGAGACCACAGTCAGGGGCCTTCTCCAGAGAGCTGATCTAATGGGCCTTGGCTAGAAGTCATGTTGCAGTTCAGCAGTTATGAACTCTCTTCACAAGGTTGATCTAGTGGATCCCAGTAAAAGATGTTTGGCACATTTGTCCTTTGTTCCGAAAAAGCAGTAAATTCTTGAGTCAGCATGGTGGTGCATGCTGTAATCCTTGCAGTCTGGGAGGCTGAAGCAGGAAGATCACAAGTTTGAGTCCAGACTGGATAGTTTAGTGACTTAGTAAGACCATCTCAAAATAAAAAGTAAAAAGGGCTTGGGATGTAAAGGATGTAGCTCAGTGTGAAGCCCTGGTTTCAATACTATAAGAGGAAGGATAATAAATTACTAATGTTCAATAGAATTATACTGAAAAGTGTTTTCCAAGGGCCCAAATCTACTGAGTAACAAGAATGGAACGAGAGCCTAAATTACTTAACTTCCAATACAGTAGTATTTCTACCATGCTCTTAATCCCCAATGCAACCATATTAACAGGATGATCATTTAGAAGGAACTTCATCTTCCCGAGGAGTATTAGCAATCTTCTAAGGGAGCTAGAAGGACCTAGATAAATCCACTTCTGCTTGTCCATCATTTCTTCCACGACAGGACAGAGTTTATGCCTTCCAGAAGATGCACCATTCATGGTGCCATCTGAGAACATAGACCAGGCACACACAAGACACCAAAGCTGTCTGTTCCTTGGAATTCTCAGTTTACAAAACTGTGAGAAATAAATTTCTGTTGATTATAATTGCCCAGCTTCAGATATTATGTAGTAACAGTACAAAGGGTCTTAGATATACCCCAGTGCATTGCTTCGTATACCACATTGTATTAACGTATTAACTTTGTTAATTTGGCTTTAGGAAGAAATCATTTAAAAATTCATTTTAGGAATTACATGATCCTGGATATTATAGAAGATTAAATATTAGGTTGGGTGTATATCCAGATTTGATGTTTTAAGCCTTAATCATGAATACTTTAACTCAATTTAGACAGAGAAATGCTCTAGTTTTAAAATATTTTTATAGCTATTTTTTTTTCTTTCTGGGGATCAAACTCGGGACCTTGTGCTTGTGAAGCAGGTGGCAGAACCACTGAGCTGAATCCCCAGGCTTAAAATATTTTTAGATAAGAATTCATTTGGTAATATTCCAACATATTTGATAAGTTCTCAAGCCTCACAATCCTCGCCCTCTCAGCCCACACTACAAGATACATGAGCACACAAGGCACATCTACACACACACACACACACATATGCACACACACACACATGCACTCAAACACTAAGCCCCACAAATTCTCCAAATATAAATTGTAAATACATAGTTTTCTTGCGCTTCTGGAGAAGACTGAAGCCAAATCTTTAGGACATAAAAAATTGTGGGAAAAAGACTAATCAATGTTGTGTGTTATGACATAAGCAATGATATAAGGTTCAAATTGGATTTGTATGTAGACTCAGTATCAGAACTAAGATGTTTGATGGGTTGAAGAGAAAGAAGATGAAACATAAAAGTCTGATTGTACAGAAATTCAAAGACAAATTTCTCTGAGTCTGATGAGTTGATGAAGAAGACAATTATATATTTTGGAACACTAGAATAGAAGGTCGAAGTAATCTTTTCTTTTAAACAATCATACTTCTTCTTGGCCTGATGATTTCCATTACATTATTTTTTCAAGAGTCCAAGCAAGAACATATTTCTGGTAAGTCTGAGTATAATTGTAAATAGTTCCTAAATAATGAAAATTGTCATGTTCATTCTAGGCAAAATGACTTAAAGTACTAAAAATCAAGTTGTAATTGAATAGTCTGAGATTTACGATTTTTCTATTCTCTTCTTTGTAGGCTGTGATTTTGTGATTAGTGTAGTTTAGGAGGCATTCATATTGATACCATTAAGTGGTACACTCTTAGTTCAAGTTGGAGGCATGCATTGTTACACACCAAATAACAATGTGAGAGTGGCTAGCCAACTGATTGCATGTCCTAGATCCACCTATCTATCCAATACTTCTTAGCTGATTTTTTAAAATGCATACAATGCTTTTTTCCACTATGTACATGATACCTCATTATTAGCTATAGTCACCATTGCCATACAGATCTTCAGAGCATATTCATCCTGTCTAACTGAAACTTTGTACTTTTTGACAAACATTTTTTCCATCCATTTTTCCACAAACCCTGGAAACTGCCATCATTCCTTGTATAAGAGAATGTATCATATTTGTTTTTCTTATGTGCTTTTTCACTTAGCCTAATATTCTTCAGTTTATTCCATAGTGTTCCTATGACAAAATTTATTCTTCAGAAATGGATAGTGCTGGGAAGAGTGGTACACGCTTATAATCTCAGCACTCAGAAGGCTTAAGTAAGAGGATCTCTGCAAGTTCAAGGTCAGAGTATGACTCTGACCCCCCAAAAAGAAAAAAACAAAAAACAAACAAAGAAAGAAACAAAAGGCCCAGGATGGATAGAATTCCACATATTCTTAATCAGTTTATCCTTTGATGCACACTTAGGTTGATTCCATATCTTGGCTACTATGAATAATGGTGCAAAAAAAATAGGAACATATATTTCTTCAATGTAGTGATTTTTAATTTCTATTTTAATTTACTTCTATTTAATCAGAGATGGGATTACTGGATAATGTGGTAGTTCTGCTTTTAATATTTTGAAAGCCCCCATACTATTTTCTATGATGGGGTTATTAATTTTTTTATGTGTTTTTGAGACAGGGTCTCACTGTAGTTGGGCTGGCCTTGAACTCACTATGTAGCCCAGGCTGGCCTGGAACTCATGGAAATCCTCCTGCCTCAGCCTCCCAAGTGTGAAGATTACAGATGTGCACCAAAACACCAGCTTATTAATTTATATTTCTAACAGCAGTGTAAAAATGTTCATTTTTTTCACATTCTTGTTTAAATAAACACTTTATCTTATGTCTTTTTGATATGCCCATTATAATATGCATGAAGAAATATCTCATTTTGGTTTTAATTTCCATTTCCCTGATAATTAACAATATTTAGTATTTTTGCATATACTCTTTGACCATTTATGTCATGTGATGCTTTCAGGTTTGTTCTCTTAGTACAAATCATTTCAACTAGTCTGGGTCTTTTGTGATTACATACCAATCCTAGGAGTTTTTTTTCCATTTCTGTGAAAAATGTCATTAGAATTTTTATGGGCAATTCATTTAATAATTTAGGTAATAGCGGCATTTTAACAAGATTGGTTTTTCTGATCAATGAACATAGGATATCATACTTTTCTTGCCTTTTTCAAATTTCTTTTATCAAAGTTTCATAATTTTCAGTTTATGGATCTTTCACTTCTTTGATTAAATTTATTCCTAAGTATTTCTTTAGTATTCTTAAAAATTGGATTCTTTTTTGATATATCATTGTATTTATACTATATGATTTTAAACAATATCAATTTTTGTATGTGATTTTGTTTCTGCCAAGTTTGCTGAATTTATTAGTTAAGAGACTATTTTAATAAAGTGATTATGCTTTTCTACATATAATGTGATGTTATTGGGAAACAAATAATTTTACTTTGTCTTTAATCTTGAAAGATTTCATTTATTTTTCTTGCCTACTTGCTCTGGCTAGGGTTTTCTATAATAATTTCTCAGGAAAAGATTTTGGCTTTTTGCTATTGAGTATGATGTCAGAGGTGGGCTTGCCACATATCCTTTTCATTACCTTCTATACTTAAATTTAAGTATTTTCACAATGAAAGCATGTTGAAATTTGTCAAAAGTTTGCATCTATTGGGATGATTGTATGAATTTTATTCCTTATTAATTAATGTGGTGTATCACTTATTGTTTAAATTCTTTACATTTTGTGGATAAATTCCACTTGACTATGGTATATAATCCTTTATGTGTTATGAAACTTGGTTTATTAGTATTTAACTGAGGATTTTTAT
Organism: Heterocephalus glaber; assembly: GCF_000247695.1. The sequence continues at coordinate 18,714,797 of NW_004624769.1, forward strand.
ATTTATGTTCAGAGGGATAAAGGTCTGTAAGTTTATTTTTTTGCAGCGTCTTTAATTTTAATACTATGGTAATGCATACATTGTACACTGACTGATAATTTAGATTTTGCTTGTTACCTAAATCATCACATTCAGTAAAGTGTATATCTTCATGCAAGTAGTTTATATAAAGAATGTCTTGGGACCAGGGGTTTAGCTCAGTGGTTTCACCACATGCTGCACAAGCGAAAGGACCCAAGTTCGATCCCTGGTACCAAAAAAAAAAAAGAATGTGTAATCACGTTTTTTCATAGACACTTTACATATGTATTAATATTAAATTGCAGGGGGCTGGGGATTTAGCTCAGTGGTTCCACCACCTGCCTTGCAAGCTCAAGGTCCCAAGTTCAAGCCCCAGCACACGCAAAAAAAGAAAAAAAAAAGCACAAACAAAAAATAATATTAAACTCTATCTATATCTAAATGGTGTCTTTTGCACAAACATGATTAGCTCTATTTAAATTTCTACTTATTTCTAAACAGAATAAATAGAAGTCAGCATTTTTCTTATTGGTACATGTTTGCAGTACAGTGATTGCATTCATCAGAGGAAGTTAGCCTTTTGACTAATTTCAGTGTGTATCTTTTGTTCTTTACCCTTTTAACCCCCTAGATTGGCTTTGGGGTGTTAGGAGTTTGGAGAGGCCTTTTTTGCCTTTTCTTCTCATGTTTTTATTGTTTGTTTTGTTCTGGGATTTGTAGGTGCTTTTTTCTAAAGACTATGTTGCTAGTATAGAGATCTCTTTCATTGCTTTTCAGTGATGTACTTTGGGCATGGCTAATTGATTGCTCCTCTTGAAAGTAGCAGCATCTGATATACAAGCTTCATGAATTTAAGACTTCCATCTATGTCTTATTTTGCTCATGGCTATCTCCAAGGTTAATCACTATTCCCAAAGAATAATTGTTTTTGAAAAATATTTATTGAATATATGAAAGAGTCCTGTTTAAAGATTTCTTTTGTTTCCATGATATTCTTTAAGGTTTGAGGAGAACAAGCACCACTCCCACTGATCCAATTATTCCTTCATCTAGTACTGTCAAGTAATGGACTTTAGACAAAGGTAAAACTAGAGCAACATCATAATGGGATGATAATTTTCCTCACTAGTCACCTGTGACTGTTTTAAATCTATGAAAGAAAAGAATCTTGCTGTATCCCTAAGGCAAACTCGTGCAGAGCCATTGTATAGGAAAAAACTAGAGTGAAAGAAAGTTATTCAACTACTTCAAAATTGTCAGATGGTAACTCTGGAATGAAAACACAGCCTCTGAGATGTCCTATATTTTATCGCAGGAGAAATTATCTCCAAGCACTGAATAAATTTTGACCTTTGACTCAAACTGCAAACTTTGACTTCTTTCAAATCGTGATCCAGAGATTTTCATTTTCTTATTCGTGCTAAACCCATTTCAATATAATTCTCTGGTTGAACCTATACACCAATAAGATGGAAAACACAGATGAAATAGACAAACTCCTAGATATGTATGAATTATAAAAGTTGAACGAAGAAGACCTAAAAATTCTAAACAACCTAATATCAATCAAGAGATTGAAAATGTAATTAAATATTCTAATTTAAAAAATGTATAACTGACATTGTGTAACAGGAAGAAAATGTCTAAAAGAGCAGGGGAATTGGGAGGGGTAGGGGAAGGGAAAAAAGGGAAAGGAAAAAATATGAGAAGAGGAAAAACATGGAAACAAGGCCTTTGCAAATAGGGAAGGGTGGAG
>NW_004624769.1:18780804-18794054 GCF_000247695.1 Heterocephalus glaber
GGGCTAGGAATGGGGAAAAAATAAGAACCAAGATGCATTATGTAAAGGTACAATTCCCAATGAGAAATGTAATTGTGTTGTATGCCTACAATGTACCAATAAAAGAATTTAATTAAAAAAAAGAAAATAATGTGAATATTAAAAGGCACCAGGAAGGTGAAAGGAAAATGGTTTAATATAATTTTAGTTGGGTATGTGTCAAAAATTTAATGAAAGTCTTTAAGGATTTGCACAAAGTTGAAAGGTAAGGAAATTGAGATTGCCTATAGCATCTCTAGTACATTTACAGAACTGCTCTGCAGTCAGTAGAAATCCCATCATATATGGAAAATTATAAAATGTGTTTTTGTAACCCTGAAATGCTTACAGTACTGAATAGCTCAAGGTTGTTATCTGGTATATGATAATACAGCTATGTCAATTATTTATTGTTGACATCCATTCTGGTTAGGTCATACCGGTGCTGTACTGGTTGGTAAAGACTATATCTCCTTGAGTTAACTACAGTGCATCCTTTTTGTTCATGTATTACACATTTACTAGTTTGGTTATGCACTACAACACATCTGTAATCCCGGACATGCACAGAGGTGGGCAATCTGAGTTTCTTCGTAAACGTCCCCGGGGGAGATCAAGAAAGCCCCTGCTGTCTTCCTATTTTGTTCTCAATCAGAGATAAACAAAGGCAGGACATGGTAGGGGGTGGTTTAATGCAGTACAAGAAGCTCATCTCTGTGACCAGGGTGACCAGGATTTGAAACCCAACTCATATAGTTAGGGCCTGACCTCCAGCAAGTCACAGTCTTCTGGATCTCATTTTCTTTCTTGCAAAGTAAAATAGAAAAAAATGCTAGGAAAAAAAAAATCTACCTGAGTGTTTTATTTAGGATTTAAAAGAAAAAAAATCAGTGTAAAACATGTTTGTGATAGAAACAATGATTCAGCACTTGCTAATTCCATATTGGCAGTAATTATGTGGAACAAAACTGCAGCAAGTGGTAACCAGCTATATATTAATACATTTATATGGTCATATCTGCTATATTTCATTCTATTGCATACTTATTCATATTATATATAATTATTTCACAAGGTTTTGTATAAACTATAAGTAAACGCAGGTTGGAGAAAATATACAAAACTTTATCCTATGAGAAAGCTTTCACCAATATAATGCTAAATGACTTTACAGAAATGTATTTTCATAATAAAAATCAGAGGGTTTGGTTTGTTTTTCTCAAGAGTAACTTTTTCTTCCTCTTGCCTTACCAAAACACAAACAAAAATCAACCTGTAAGTGTATATACACTAACCTGACTTCTAAGGAAAATACCATCTCAAAGTTGTGCTTTTCTGATTGTCAGTCTGGGAGAACTTTTCCTGGCAACTTTCCATTTCTGGTCTTTAATAGAGCCTAAGTCTTAGGAGCATTTTATTTAAAGCTGCTTATGACCAACTTCCAAAAATACTGAATGTCAATTGTGCTATACTTGGAAAAGAAGTTATTTGTCACTATAGATTTCTTATCAGATCTAGCATGTTGCAGAAGAAAAGCCTTTTATCTTATGTGAAAAATAACTTCTGATTTGATTTAGTAGCAAATTTTAATTTAGATTTTCTAGTTTCATTTTTTTCTCCTCTTCCCAGACCATATGAAAAATTTCCTAATGTTGCAAAATGTGCCTGTTTGCTATAAACAAAAGCAGAATCTTATACAGTACAAAGTTATAAATGTACTAGAATATGTAATTAGGATATAATTTTAAAATGGAAAAATGTTTATAAAAGTATATCCTTTAGAAAAATTCTAATTATCAGGCATTTTGAAGTATTTTCAATTCCATATTGCATAATTTTAATCACTCATTTTTCAAGATATGTTCTACTCTTATGGTTAAGCTTTAAGCAAAAGAAATGAAATTTTAATTTTATACCTAAAAATAGTTATTAATATAGACAGTGTTCTACAATATTAAGATCAGACATTTTCAAGAACAAACACAGAACAATATACTGAACTTTTTTTACCTTTTTTATTTATATGAATGTGTCTAATTTCTGAAACCACTGTAGAAAACACACATACCAGAAAGACTGAAAGTTTTACCAAGGTTATCAGTGATAAAACAAAGAATATAATTAAAATCTCTGGGAAAAAAAAAAGATTTCTGACCTCATGGTTGTATCTAATACAGTTTCCATTGCTATTCATTTTCTAATATATAACATTGTGTTATGGAGAAAGTAAGCACATTTTACATTTTTTCAATAGTAAGATACTAGAGTATGAAATCCTTGGGCATCAAGACTTCCCACTGCTCTTCTATGCATCTAAAAATAGTAATTTCATTAAAGATTAAAAGAGGAAAAAGAAAATTGGAATTGAGTGGATATGAGGAATCTCCACCAGGATACAAAAAGTTTATTTTTAAATTTACTAAGAATGTTAAGTATGTTTCTCATCATCATTATATTTTCTTCTTGTTCTAACTATTACAGTTGAATTCCACATGATTAGATTTAACTCAAAATTTTATCTGCAGGTAATTAGCAATGAAGCTGGACCCCATAATTGCTGAAAAAGAAAGCTAGTTATTTTTGTATTACCCATTATTTAATGTATACCTTGCAAACAGAAAGCATATGTGACATAGTAGTGGCAGCAGCGAAGAGTGCATGGAAAACTGGTGTATTCTTGTCCTCACATTGCTGTGAGTAACTCATTTAGAGATGCATTTCATACTTTGGTCCCATTTTTCTCCTTGGCCTGACATCTGCTTTGAGGGCTTTCAGCACAATATTCATTTAGCCTCATCACCAACTCTATGCCTGTGAGAGGTATTTGTTCCTCTGTGACAGATTGCTGTACTTCAGTCCTTAAAATAATACACATTTCTTAATGTGTTTTTTTTATAAAATGGAGTACTACTCAGCCATAAAAAATGAGAAATTAGAGACATTTATAGCTAAGTGGATGCACATTGAGGTGATACTCTTAAGTGAAATAAATAGGAGACACAAGTATAAATACCGAATAGTTTCTCTGGTGTGAGAAACTGAAAGTGTAAATAAGGACTAAATGTATAATAGGTAATGTGAGATAGGAAGAAAAGGGGCAAAGGGGAAGGAAGTGGGAGGGCTAGGGGAAAGGATAGAAGGGAATGGGATTAATATGAGAAAATGGAAAAATAGGAACAAAATCTTTGTAAATAGGGAGGAGTGGAGGGGTTGAAGGGAGGGCTGGGCAAGAGTGAAAAATAAGAACCAAGAGAGACTATGTAAAGGTGCAAATTTCCAATGAAGAATGTCATTATATTGTATACCTAAAATGTACCAATGATTAGAATGAATAATCGATAATGCAAAATAGGAAGAAAAGGTCCAAAGGGGTAGGGGTAGTGGGAGAGGCAGGGGAAAGGAAAGAAGGGAAAGGAAAAATGCTGAGAAATGGAAAAAATGGAAATAAAGTCTTTGTAAATAGGGAAGGGTGGAGGGTGTGAAGGGAGGGCTAGGAATGGGGAAGAAGTAAGAACCAAGATGCATTATGTAAAGGTACAATTCCCAATGAGAAATGTAATTGTGTTGTATACCTACAATGTACCAATAAAAGAATTTAATACAAAAAAAAAATAACACACATTTCTTATCTCATGGGTTCTATAGTCAAGAGTCTTGACACCACTTTGCTAAATCCTTTGCTTCCATATCTCTTGCAAGGTTGTAGTCACAGTGTTGACCAGGACTGTGGCCCCTGCTGAAGCTTTGGAATGGAAGCATCCACTTCCAAGGTCTCATGGGCCTGGGCTAAAAGCAATACCTTCCAGGATGTCAGAGCCAGCAGAGTCAGGTCCTTGCTATCTGATAGTCAGAAGGCACCTTTGGTTCTATGCTGTGAGGACCTCTTCATTGGGTAGTTAACTTTATCAGAGCCAGTGAAAGAGTCACTAGAGAGTACAGCACCAAGATAGAAGTTAAAATCTCATGTAATGTAACCATGGGAGATATTTCACGTCCTTTATTATGTTCTGTTAAAAACAGGTCACAGATCCCACCTGTTCTTACTGGGAGGGTACTAAGGGAGGGTGTGCATACCAGGAGACAGAGTCATATTGGGGGCCTCTTCCAGCCAGTCTGACACAATGCTTGATCACAGGCCAGGATCAGGATCCATGGCTGTATATCAGTCATTCATTATCTCAGCCTAAAATCACATTCTCATATCTTTTTTCTCTTCTCATATCCTGGCTCCAGGAGCTCTATGTTCCAGCCCTTTTCTTGCTAACTGCCAGGAAACTTGGCCTCTTATTTTCTATATATAATTTCTTCAAACTTCCTAACCATATGTACTGCTTTTGAGCTCCTGAATGAATTGACTGCTCTTTATGACATTTATTAACTCTCCATTGCTGAATATCTAGGCTTTTTGACAATTTATAAAATGAATATTCTAAAAATTACAATTGGTTTGTATCTTTAATTAATGCTGCTTGTACCATGTCTGTATTGATCCCATAGACTAATGTCTGCTTCTCAGGCCTAATGTTTGGAGCATGTCTCTTTGTACTGATTTCCTGAGTAATCAATTCCAAATCTTATTCATACATTGCAGTAGAGTATTTGCCTGTCTTTTTTTAACCTTTCAAATCTGCTTGGTATCCTGACTATACCTTGTTCTCTTCTGACCCATCCTGACAATGCTAAGCATGTAATCTGATACAAGATAAGTTGCTAACAATAAAAATGTTTATCTCCCATAAATTACTTCCCTAGTTGAAGTTTCATAACCAATTATAATATAAGAATCTCAGAAAATTCAAATATTCACTCATTGAAGCACAAATCTATAATAATGAAGGAAAAAGACTTTAAATCCAGTAGGTTTTTAACCTAGGAGTTTCAATTTTTTAACCTGGCAGTGTCAATTTTATAAATAGGTCAGGAGGAATAAAAGATAATTCTCTATAGAGTCCAGCATTGCTTTTAAGTACAACTTTGTTTAAATTTTATGGTTTTGCTCTTTCATGTGCCTTAGATAATCTCTTATAGCACCCATTTTTACATCAGACTCCCATCTATACTTGAGGAACATTTTGGTTAAATCTCCCTCCTTGAAGCTCTTTCCAATCCAGTACTACAACATGCAGATCAGACCTCTCAAAACCTGCAGTGACCACACTCAAACAGCTCCTGTGGTTGTGTTACTTATTCTATTGCCATGAGCCACAAAACCATCTCAATTCTCCTATCCCAAATATCTAATGTTGATGTGGGAGTGTTATTGGAAGATGACTTTCAGCTCTTAGCTCCATTTGGGGGATTATTTCTGTTAAAGAATATTGTTGTTTTCCAAAGTCATGCCTCTTCCCAGGGCAGCTCACATGTAATGATGACTGACCAACAAGGGGTATGAAGACCAGTACACTTAGGAAGGGGACAAATCTGAGAGTTTGTCCAGTTCCAGAGTTTTGCTGGAGCTTGATCATATGATAGTTCTATTTTTAATTTATTGAAGCACCTTCATACTGCTTTCTTCAAAGGCCATAACAATTTACATTCCAATCAGCAGCACACAAATCTTCCCTTTACCCCATAACTTTTCTAACATTTGTAAACTGTTGATGTTTTTTATGTGTGTGTGAATAGCCATCCTTACAGGTATGAGATGACATCTTGTTGTATTTTAGACTTGCACTTCTATTCCAACAATTTGAAAAAGGGAAATTTATATGTGTGCCATGAAAGGATTCTGAAAACCAGTTGCAGAAGAAAGGACTGCTTCTGAACACTCTTTTAACCAGTGTCTTTATTTTTGAAGCTAAAACTTATAATAACTTTACCATATTTTCTGTTAACCAACTTAATTTTTACAGGCTTGTTATTATACCTTTGTATCACAGGATTTAGCATCAGGAATACCATGGGATAAAAAGCAGTGAGAGTACCCATTAAAAATAGATAATTTAAAATTTTATCAGACAATTTCTTCCCATGAAGAATTTATACCTCTCTCATTTCTAATCAAATTCCCTACCATAGGAGCACGTTCTAATTAGAGCTACCTGCTCCTAGCAGGGTATTGGTCCCAGACCAATGTGTGGTGAAACATTCTAATCCATTTTAAGCATGTAATTTTTTTCTGTACTCAAATTCTAGGCAAAGAGTAGCTGGATGTCATTGGAGAATTTTCTTACACAATGAGGGCATATTAAGTTAAAGTAGGAATTTATTGGGTGAAACCAAAGATCTTTAATTAGGGAATATTAATCTAGGACATGCAGTGAGAAAAAATGAAGGACCACCTGCTCTTATTGTGCTTATTAAAATAATTGACCCTAAAGTACTACCATCTCTATCCCATTTGTTCATAAGCTTAACAACTTACTTTTTCTAAAATCAAAAGTCAAGGATTCATTTGCCTATACATCCACTTATTTACTCATCATACTACAAATATTAACTATTTTTGAGCAAGCCATTCTGTCTTGTGAGAAAGAGAATACCAACAGATATAAGCCTCCAATCTTGTTTTCAAAAGTTTATTGATTTTGTAAAATAATTTCTGAAATCCTTTAAGATTACTTTTTCTTTGTCTCAGGAAAAAAATAATAATTTTTCCCATTAAGTTTATTGGTACATTTTAGGTATTTAATACAGTTATATTCATCATTGGGATCTTGTACCTTTACATGTTGTGTCTTGTTTCTTATTTTTTCCCCATTCCCCTGCCCTCCCTTCACCCCCTCCACCCTTCCCTGTTTACAAAGATTTTGTTTCCATTTTTTGCTTTTCTCATATTTTTTCTTTTTCCTTCTTTAAAAAAGAATAATTTATAGAATAGTCTGCTTTTGCTCCTAAAATAAATATGGTGATTAAATATAGCTAATATATTATTGTTGCCACAGCTTATATATTGTTGTATAATTACAAGAATTGAGAAAAGGCAGACAATTTATAAAGCTTGTACATCTATGCCATAGTTGTTTGTTCCAAATTCAGTGCGAAAGAGCTAGAGTGGATATCAGTGCTCTACAAGGAGAAAAAAGGCACTATTAAAATTTCAAATGAAAATGTAAAATAATAATTTAAATGTCAATAAATGACCCATAGGAAACAAATACATAGACATGCACATGCACACACACACACTAACACAGACACACACACTAACACAGACACACACTCAGGCAGTTGAAAGCCACTTCCTGCTAAGGACTATATTTTTACTGCATTTTATAACTTCTATTTTAAGTCATAATTAAATGGGTGAACTGTTCTTGAGCATTTTATTGTTGATAGCCTCTGCTGACTTTCCCTTTGTCTCCTCTACACCTTTGCTTCATCTCCACTTTCCCAAGTTTCCATGATGAGGTGAGAGAGCACACTGAGCCGAGCCAGAAAATACCACACCTGCAAAAGACAAAGGGATGCAATCCACTGACCCAAAGGAGACTGTCTCTGAAATGTACTGGGAGGGAAACCTGAGGAAGGGGGAAGATGAAAGGGAGGGGAGGGAAAGGGGAAGGAAAAAGGATCAAGATGCATATGTATATGTAACAATAACCCATGATGAATATACTCATGATGTATCCCAAACAGACACTAATTAAAAAAGCTAAAACAAAAAGTATAGCAGTTTGCACACACACACATGAGGGCCTTCATACTGAGGTAAGTACAGCCAGTTTCAGATTTCAAAATGAATGAACTCCATACACATAGACACCTATGTACACACAAACATGTGATAGAAATTATTTACCTCAGCACAGCATCAGAACCTAATGGTAACCAAAATAAGATATCATATATTTTACAAATATTCTCTGTTAATATGCAGAAGCTAGATTAAACTCTGGTGACAGTTAAAAGTCCTAGACTCAGAGCCATGGCAGCAGCTGGTGACTACAGGTGACATCATTGGAAGGGTTCAACAATGACAGAGGCTCAGGTGGATACTGCTAAGCAGAAACAACCATGTGGGAACAGAAGTGCTCTCTGTGGTCCCCAAAGAGATGTAATCCACCAATTTTGAATGCAAGTTTGTCCTGGAAACAAATTTAAGAACTGCAGTGATGACAAAACTGAGGCTCGTGTTAAGAGCAGATGAGCAGCACAAAAGGAAAGCTGCTCCTCCACTTGTCCTCAGAGATGTTTATCCTTGATTACTGCTCAGTAATACCTTGTCAGCCTTTTTCTGTTCTTTTATTATAAGAGCATGTATTAAGAGATTTTGCCTGTAAACCGTTGACTCTGAGCTCATTTCAAATCAACACAGCAAGGAGAAAGTTATAAATAATGCATGTAGTTATGCCACAAAATGGTTAAAGTGCATGCAAAATGAATGGCCACATTCCATAGAGTTTACCAAAGATTTGTTTGCATTTTTTCACAACTGGGTGGCTGTTGAACATAGACATCTGTATAAATATTAACCAAGACTAGTCTTTCAACCACTCATACTAACTATGGTGTGCTGTAAAATAACTGAAAACCAAGAGATGGCTGTGAAGTTTACAGAGAAGCCATGCATAGACTGAAGACAACATACTTAGCATATTCATCATACATTTAGATCTAAGGCAGACTCTCTTTAGTTCTTAAAGCTGTGAAAATATTTCTTTAAAGACAAGCTTTCTGTTACATTAATAGGAATGTGTGGTTTATACTTCTGAAACCCCAATAAGATATTTTAGCATATTTCTTCACACTGAAGTTTGGTAGCCCCCATCACTAATATATGCTAATCTTTGATTTTTATGGCTACAGAACTGTTATGTTTTTGACTAGTCTTGATTATCTTAGAAGTGAAATTTCTGTAGAATGTTAAAAGATAACAGAAAGATTCGCAGTGAAAAACTGAAATCAAGAGATATAGCCTTTTAGCCTAACAAACATAAAATTATATTAGAACCATGAGGTTTTTTCTACCATTCACAAAATACATTCAAATCTCTATTTTATCAATTGGTTAACTTTGTCTAATTATAAGATATTAAATGACATAAATTCTTCTTTAAATTTGTTACCTTTTAATAAAATGCAGGTAGAATATACTTTTTGTTGATGCACTTCATAGGTTACTAATGTCTAATCTCTAATCACTAGAGGGACACTGTCCAAACTACCTAGTGCTTAGGTATATCTAACCATTAGAACACAATTATAAGACAGTTACATAAACATAAACATGAAAAGGAATCTACATGATCTCACTGGTTGTCTCATGTTGTGTTGCCAAGGTATGTGCTAATCTTGATCAGCTATTTTTCAAAGGTCTGGAAACGCTTAAGTGTATTCTCATTTTGAAGGGAGATTATTTTAAAGAAATACTTCCTGAGATCATATAAATTAAAGTGGGCAAAAAAGTAACAATTTCTAAACCAAATTGTTTTTCTAGAAACTCTACCATTGTAGCCATTTCCGTTTAGCAAACCAAACAATAAACAAGTCTTTTTCCACTGAAATCTTGGTTTACTTTGTACTAGGAGAAAAGATTGATTCATTCTATTAAGAGAATCCTGTAGGAGACTTCTGGACCACCAGACCACTTTTCCAGCACTGAGGAGAAGAGCTGCCCCAGGAACCAGGAGTAGCCTTCCAGGCTGCCATACCACTGCCTCTAGCACCAAGGAACAGAGTCATGCAAGTCCCAGTAGCACCCCCCCGCTACCCTCATTGATATGAGAAGACACACTAACAAGTTTCAAACTGGACTTCCAGATCACCTACAGCAATCCCAAAGGGAAATGAGATGGAACACTCTGATACTCAACCACCTGGACTCCCTGAACTGGCAACAAAAGAGGATCTAGAAAAAATGGAATCAGAAATAATTTCTCAGATAACAACAGAGATTGTGCCCATAGTGCAAGATATGATTAATAAATCTAGAGAGGACACAGATTAAAAAAAAAAAGAGGAGCTGAGGAACATGATGGAATCCCAACATCAAAAACAAATGGAATCCATAAAACTGATGCAAACAGATTTCCAGGAGATTAAAACCTCCATTGAAAGTCTGTGTAGCAGAATAAACCAATGTGAGGGTAGAATTTCAGATATAGAAGATAAGATTGCAATTAGTGACCAGGAAAATAAAAATTGCTTTAAAATTGTAAGGGACCATGAGAAATCAATTCAGCAGGTCCTAGACTATGCAAGAAGAATAATATAAGATGGACCGGAGTCAATGAAGAAACAGGAGAGAGTGCAGAAAACATAAAAAAAAGTTCACAGAAGTGATGGCAGAAAACTTACCAAGGAGCGGAAAAGAACTTGACATACAGAAAAGTGAGGCATATAGGACTCCAACTAGCCTTGATCAAAAAAAATCTACACATAAGCATATAATTGTTAAGATTCCAGAAACCCAACAGAAGGGCAAAATTTTACAAGCAGTGAGAGAAAACAAACAAATCACATATAAAGGAAAGCACATCAGAATCACAGCAGACTCCTCAAAGAAAAACTTCAAGGCAAGAAGAGCTTAGAGTGACATACTGCAAGCCCTAAAGGAAAACAGCCTCCAGCCCAGATTGATGTACGCTGCAAAACTGTCTTTCAAAATCGATGGAGAAATAAGATACTTTCATGACAAAGATCACCTTAGGAAATTCGTGAATACCAAACCAGCACTCCAAAAAATTTTAGACAATATCCTAGGAAAAAGCAATGAGGATCACAACTCCAAGAAGCCCAGCAGAATGAATCCACGGGGCACCATGAAAAATTAAATGCAAAGGGAGAGTAATGACAATGATAAGTCAATATGTATCAGTTATAACCATCAATGTTAATATTCTCAATTCACCAACCAAAAGAAATAGACTGGCAAAATGGGTCAAGAAGCAAAATTCAAGAATATGCTGCATACAAGAAACACATTTAGGGCTGGGGATATAGCTCAGTGGTTCTGCTGCCTTCCTCACAAGTGCAAGGTCCCAAGTTTGATCCCCAATACTAAAAAAAAAAAGAAAGAAACACATTTCATTCAAAAAGAAACTCATAGACTGAAAGTTAAAGGGTGGAAAACAATACTCCATGCCACAGGAACCTAGAAAAAAGCAGAAGTAGCTATCTTCTTTGCAGATCAAGTGGATTTCAAACCAACACTGATTAAGAAAGACAAAGAAGGACACCACATCATTGTAAAGGGAACAATCCAAGTGAAAGAGATGACTATCATAAACATATGCACCAAACACTAGTGCACCCAACTATATAAAACAAGTACTAACAGACATGAAAAAATCAAATAAGCACTAATACAATAGCAGTGAGGGACCTCAATACACCACTGTCACAAATAGATAGATCAACTAGATAAAAAATAAGCAACAAAATACTAGAACTCAATCAAACTCTTGAACCAATGAACTTAACAGATGTTTACAGAGTGTTCCACCCCACAAAACCACAATACACATTCTTTTCAGCCACACACGGGTCTTCTGCAAAATAGACCACATACTCACTCACAGAATAAGTAAGTGCAAAGGAAGTGAAGTTATCCCCTCTATATTGTTAGACCATAGTGTGGTGAAATTAGAGATCAATAGCAAAAGAACTGCAAAAATTTCATAAACACATGGAAATTGAACAAAACACTTCTGAATAACCAATGGGGAACAGAGGAAATTAAAAAAGAAATCAGACAGTTCCTACAATTAAATGACCATGAAAATACAACATATCAGTATCTATGGGCCACAATGAAAGCAGACTTAGGAGGGAAATTCATAGCAGTGAATACTCATGTTAGGAAAACAGAGTGAGCCCAATTGAACAACCCTATGATGAACCTCAAGCTTCTAGAAAAAGAAGAGCTGGACAAACCCAAAGCTTATACAAGGGAGGAAATTATAAAGATAAAAGGAGAAATCAATTCAATGGAGAGTAAGAGAATGATATTAAAAATATAATGAAGCCAAGATTTGGTCCTTCAAAAGAATAAACAAAATTGACAAATACTTAGTCAACCTTATCAGAAAAAGGAAGGAAAGGGCCCAAATCCGTGCAATTAGGAAAGAAAAGGGTGAAATTACAATGGACCCTGAAGAAATCCAGAGGATCATCAATACCTACTTTGAGAACCTATACACCAATAAGATGGAAAGCACAGAAGAAATAGAAAGATTCTTGGATATGTATGAATTACCCAAGTTGAACAAAGAAGACCTAAAAATTCTAAACAACCCAATATCAAGCAATGAAATTGAAAACGTATTTAAAAACTTACCAACTAAGAAAAGCCTGGGTCCTGATGGCTTCACTGCCAAATTTTGTAAGACATTTAAAGAGGAACTGCTGCCACTACTGTTTAAACTCTTCAATGAAATTGAAAGGGAAGCAATACTCCTGAATTCATTCCTGGAAGCAAGCTTCACCTTGATCCCCAAAGCAGTGAAAGACCCAACCAAAAAAGAGAACTATGGGCCAATCTTACTAATGACTATAGACACAAAAATTCTTAATAAGATACTGGCAAACAGAATGCAGATGATCATCAAGATCTTATACACTGACCAAGTGGGATTCATCCCAGGGATGCAGGATGGTTCAACATATCCAAGTCAATAAATGTAATACACTATATCAATACAGCCAAGGACAAAAGCCATATGATCATCTTAATACTTGCAGAAAAAGCATTAGACAAAATCCAATATGCATTTATGATAAAAACCCTACAAAAAATTGGAATAGATGATCTCTACCTCAATCTGATAAAAGCTATCTATGAAAAATCAACAGCCAATATCATACTAAATGGTCAAAAACTGAAATCCATCTCACTAAAATCAGGAACAGGACAAGGATGTCCACTATAAACACTCTTGTTCAATATAGCTTTGGAAACATTAGCCACAACAAATAGACAAGAGAAAGGAATAAAGATAGGAGACAAAGAATTCACATTGTCATTGTTTCCAGATGACAAATTACTCTATACAAAAGGCCCCAAGAACTCGACCAAAAAGCCTTCTAGACTTAATAACCAAATTCAGTCAAGTAGCTGCTTACAAGGTTAACACACAAAAATCAATAGCTTTCCTCTATACAAACTACAGACTCACTGAGAGAGAAATAGGGCAAATAATTCCTTTCACAATAGCATCCAAAAACCTGAAATACCTAGGAATCAGCCTAACAAAAGAAATCAAAGACCTAGTCTCTGAAAACTATAGCACTCTGAAAAGAGAGATTGAAGATGATATCAGAAAATGGACAGACATCCCCTGCTCCTGGGT
>NW_004624769.1:18799828-18809875 GCF_000247695.1 Heterocephalus glaber
TACTTCTTAGAAGTTGTCAAATTTATTTCAAAAATGGTTTTTGTAATATGCTTTCTATATCCTTTTAAATTCTGTAAAATCTTTGGTATTGTCTCCTAGATCTTAATATTGTAGTTTAGGAAATATATAACTGATATTGTGTAACAGGAAGAAAAGGTCTAAAAGAGCAGGGGAATTGGGAGGGGTAAGGGAAGGGATAAAAGGGAAAGGGAAAAATATGAAAAGAGGAAAAAAATGGAAACAAGGTCTTTGCAAATAGGGAAGGGTAGAAGGGGTGAAGGGAGGGCAAGGGAAGGGGAAAAAAATAAGAACCAAGAGACTCATGTAAAGTTACAAGATCCCAATGATCGATGTAACTGTATTTTATACCACAAATATACCAATAAACTTAATGGGAAAAAATATGCTTACTGTAGAGTTATTTTTGCTGGAAGCACCAGAGTGGCTTATAGAAAAACTGGAATTTCAGTTTGATCAGGGACATTTCATTCAGTTTGATCAGGGATGTTTCATAGAAGATAAATAGAGAGATGAAGTATGAATTGACCTAGATCCAGGAATAAAGGGAAGGAAAATGTAAGTTTGTAATATAGAAAAATTTAATCCACTATAATGCATATACATTTAAATACTTAAAATTATTTCATCAGATAAAATAGAAGTCTTTTCCCAAGGAAGATGGCAATGTTTATATTATTTGATCTTAGTATACTTAAACATCTTTAAAATATTTCAATATTTTATTACATACTGATAGATTTTTAAAAGAAAGGCAAAGAAAAGCAATAAAAATTTATCCCTACTGAGAAGAAACCTTAAGATTATTTTTCTTTTGGGGAGTAATTGTTTTACAAATTATAAATATGTTTTTAGGACCATTTAAGAGATATGACAAGATCATAAATATGCAAATAGTAATTTCATATTTCACATGTAAATAATTAATTCAATGTCATGATGACCAACTGCTTATTTGATTAAATATCACTATGGTCATTTGAGAAGTTCTACAAAGGCAAGATCAGCTTGTGCTTATTCCCTGTCACCTCTTCAGCCTCTTCCATTGGTCCTGTAATACTCTATCAGGTACTCCATAAGACTGAAGGAATAAACTCATGAATTGATTCTAGAAATAGCTTCAGATAATAAGGAAAACTACACTAATGCAAGCTAATTACCCAAAATGACTTTGTGGAAAGAAAGTAAAGATTCTTTTCATTAAGATGTTCTTCCATTCAATGAGGTCAAATGAAAAGAGCGAAGCATGGAGAAAAACTATAGGAGGAAAAGAGAATTTTTATTTGTTTTTAATGTCAAGGATTAAAGACCCTTCTCCTGTTGCTAGGTGACAAAATTTGCATCATAAACTTTCAGATGATGAATGATTACACATTTTGTATATATTTTATATTTCAGGTTTAAATTTTAGTGTGAAACCTGATGTTAAAACTTAGAAATCACTGGCCTTTACTGTTTCAACTTTCAGTAACAAAAAGAATTTTCTAAAGTTCTCCAAATTTGGTTTTACCTTAGAGGATCTAATTTCAGTTTCCATTTGATTAAGCACTTAAGTATTTAATTAAGCCCTTACTAAATACAGAGATCAGTTACACATTGTGTAATATTCAAATAAATATTTTGAATATTCAGTATTTATCTTGGAGGAGCAAGTAGGGAGAAAAGATAGGCAAGTATTAAACAGTTAATTAACAAGTGAGAATAATACTTATAAGTAACATGTAAGTCAAGAAAATAGTATTCTAGGATCTTAGGGATTTAGGAGTCACTACCACTGGCATACTTAGTCTTGGATGATATCACAGAGGAAAACTGTGCTTTCAAAGAAAAATGTGAATTCGCATGAGGAGGAACAAATTAGCACTTGTAAATTCAGGAATGCATCTGTGGCATGAGGACAATCACCAAGTCTGGAGTGGCCATGACATGTATGGACAAAAGTATAGATTAACCTTGCTAAGAGAGGCTTTTTCTGTGGAGTAGGGAATGTGCTGGGGAAATTACAGTTATGTTCAGCAAGTAGAGAGCCTTAAATGACAGCCTAGGTTTTTACAGCAGTTCTGTAAGCTGTGGTTGACGATATGATAAAAAGAAGCATTTTAGGACCATTTATCTGATGTGCATACATTTGAGGTGGGAAGGTACTAGAGGCAAGAAACTAGTAAAGAAGTTCTTAGAATAAATTAAGTGTGAGAAGTAAGAGCCACAGCTGCAGTGGCAGTGATAGGACTGAAAAGAGAAGATGGATAGGAGTGGCATTTTGAAAGAGAAATCAGTGGCACTTATTGACTGGTTGGACTTGAAGGAGATCTTTAAGAGTTATTTCAAAAAAGATCACAACTATAAGAAGTTTGGGCACCAATGAGAGGGTTGGAAAAGCTGACCTCTAAGACTTTATCTAACTTAAGTTTCAATCCTTATGTCTGAATAAAGTGTTCCCTTTCTCTCCTCACTGGCTAAGCAATTATGCCCAACTGCTAACATCTATTTCAAGTCTCATCACTTCTTGGAAAACTGCATGACTGCTCCATGCCATGTACAATTTCTTCCCTGGAACTTCTGAGATGTTTATTTCTCTACTAGACAAATCAGTTGTTAATTTCATCTTCTTATATATTGTAATAATCTTTGTATGACTCTTCATTCACTAATTCCTCCCCTTCTACATCACAAAAGTTAGCACTGAATTAAATACTAACTAATAAAAATGACAAATGTATACAGAAAGGATAAATAAATGCATCCTTTCAGCTAGTGCACAGGAAAATGTAATGCCCAGAGGGTACAGGAGCATTAGCCTACTGGTAATAAATCTTCAAACACTTAAATAATCTCTTCTGAAATTTGAAACTAAATTATGGCTTAGATACTCAAGTATTATCTACTAAAATAAACCAAGAAACTCTAGGAAAGTGTGGCAAATATCCACCATTGTAAATAAACAATTAAAACACCTTTTTCTAAGAGTCACAATGGAGCTAAACATTTCCTATACTGTACAAAGAGAACAATTCAATGATGTCTTTGTGCTGCTGAGAATATCGAACAAAGTTGCTTTCTGCTTTTTACTTTGCTCTTTGGCCCTATGTAAAAAGTTACCACAGAAATTGCTTTGTGCTCAGCAAAAATCAACCTGTTAATTCCAGTGACTGGAATCATTGAAGGTCAAAAGGTAAAAATCACCTGCTGTGTCACATTTTCACAATTCATGGATTTTCTCTGTGCTCAGCATTTATGCATTGGTTCCTTTTTGTGGAACATGTATTTCATTTTCCAATGGCCTACTCTTGATTAACTTGCATTTGGTAAACAATCATTTCCTGAGAGTCATTTGTATTTGTAGCACAGTATTAAGGGATTTGAAAAAAGTCATGATAAATAAATATATACAGAGAAGTCAGCTTAAAATCCTAAAGTAATGACAAATATACTAACCTTGGTATGGTATTTCTTTTGTATTCTTTTTATTTTCTGACTTTTCTTAATGCATGTTTGCAGTACCTAATGATTATATTTACTATGGGGGACTGGCACATGTATATAAGACATTTAAATTCCCTTCTTTTTCCTTCCTCCCTCCATCCCTCTTTTATTTTTTACCAGTATCAAATTCATTTATTTATCTTACAAGACCGTATAAAGTTAAATATCAGATAGATAGATAGATAGATAGATAGATAGATAGATAGATAGATAGATCAAAAACCAGAAGAATAGGACAAAGAATATACAAAACATGTAAGACAATTGAAACAAGACAAGGTACACTTTTAGATACATTATCCCCACTGGATTGCAGTACCTTTTTTCTCTTTTTTCCTTTTATCTGTCTTTTATTTCTTATTGAGTTTTTCATATAAAAGAAACCATGTGATATTTAAGCTTGTTATTTGTCTGAGTTATATCACTTAACATTATGGTCTAAAGATGCATTCATTTTCCTACAAATTACTCAAGTTTATCTTTTTGATGGCCAAGTAGTACCCCATTGTGTATAAATACCACATTTTTAATCCATTCATCTGTTGATGGACATATAGGCTATTTCCAAGATTTCGCTATTATGAATTGTGCTACCATAAACATGAATATACATACATCACTGTGGTACGATGTTTTTAACTCTTTTGCGAAGCTACCTAGAAGAAGAATAGCTGACTCAAATGGAAATTCTAGTTTAGTTTTTGAGAAATCTCCATACTTATTTCCATAGTAGTTGTGATATTAGTTTACAGTCCCATCAACAATGGAGAAGGGTTCCTTCCCCCCCACATCTTCACCAGAATTTGTTATTGGTTCATTTCTTGACGATAGCTTTCTTCCTATAGTGAGATGAAATTGCACTTGTTTAATTTGCATTTCTTGAATGGCCAGCGATTTTAAATGTTTTTTCATGTATTTATTGGTCATTTGTACTTATTCACCTGAGAAATTTCCATTCATTTCAGACGCCCATTTTGGGATTGGATTTTTAAATTTGAGGAGTGTAAGTTTTTTGAGATCTTTGTATTCTAGATATTAGTCTTTTGTCTGAGGAGTACCTTGAAAATTTTTTCCCTTTCTACTGGTTGTCTCTTCACTCTGTTGGTTGTTTCTTTAGCTGTGCAGAAGCATTTTAATTTGATGTGATCCTGGTTGTTGATCCGTGGTATTTCTTGTCCAACTATAGTTTTGCTAATAAAGCCTATACCTATGACTTCAAGAGTTTTACCTATTTTGTCTTCCAGAAGATTATTTTTCCATTATAATGTTTAGATCTTTGATCCATTTTTACTTTAGTTCAGTGCATGGTGAAAGACGTGGGTCTAGATTCAACTTTCAGTATGTAGTTAGCAAGTTTTTCCAGCACCATTTATTAAAGAAGCTATTTTTCCTACAGAAAAGAGATATGGCTCCTTGTCAAAAATAACCTAGCTGACTGCCTGGAATTGTTTCTCTATCTTCTATTATGTCTTCTGTTGTGTTCCATTGATCCACAATACCAATGATAATGCCAATATCATTTTTATCGCAGTAGCTTTGTAGTATAATTTGAAGTCCATGGTTGTGATGCCTCCTGACTCACACTCGTTGCCCAGAATTATTTTTGCTATTCTAGGTCTCTTCTGATTCCATAAGTATTTTAGGATTGCTTTCTCCAGTTCTGTAAGAAATGTTATTGGTATTTTGATTTGGATTGCATTATATATTTATAACAGTTTTGGAAGATGACCATTTTAACTACATTCATTCTGCCTATTCAGGAACAGGGGATATATTTCCATTTTTTTTATATTCTCTTCAATCTCCTTTTTGAAAGTACTGTAGCTTTTATTGTGGAGGTCTTTCATTTCCTTGGTTAGGTTAATTCCTAAGTACAGTGAACCCTTGACTTGCAAACTTGATTGGTTCCTGAGGTTTGATTGTAACTCAAGTGGGCTGTCAGTACAGCTGAGGTCTGGATGTTTACCTGGGTACACACTATAGGTAACAAGAAGTAGATGAATCTTCCATCAACCTAATTAATCCAAGTTGTTCGTGTGTCAGGCCACTTGAAACTTGAGGGTCCTCTATATTTGATTTTTCTTTATGCTATTGTGGAGGATATTGTTTCCCTAATTTCTCTCTCAATGAGTTTATTATTGATTTTTGAATTTTGACTTTGTATCCTACTATACTGCTTAATTTGGATATTAGTTCTAGGAGTCTTTTGGTGGAGATTTGGGGCTCTTCTTATAGAGGATCATGTCATAAGCAAATAATGATAATTTGGCTTCTTCCTTCTCTATTCCTATCCCTTTTATCTCTTTCTCTTGTCAAATTATTCTAACTACTGTTTCAAGAACTACATTAAACCAAAGTGGTGATATCAGATATCCTTGTCTTGTTCTTGATCTTGGAGGGAAAGCTTTCTGCTTCTCTCCATTTAGCATGATGTTGGCAGTTGGTTTGTCATAGATGGCTTTTATCAGGTTGAGAAAAAACTTTATATTCCTGTTTTCTTCAGTGATTTTATCATGAATGAATGTTGGATTTTATCAAATGCATTTGCTGTGTTTATTGAGATGATCATGTTATTGTTTTTGCTTCTATTTATGTACTTTATTGCATTTATTGATTTGCATATGTTGCACCATACTTGCATCTCTGGAATGAATCCTATTTGGTCATGATACATGATCTTTTTGATTATTCACTGCATTGTTTGCCAGTATCTTATTGAAGATTTTTGCATCTGTGTTAATTAAAGAGATCAGTCTGTAGTTCTGATTTTTGGTTATGTCCTTTTCTGGTTTTTGAATCAGGGTAAAACTTGCTTATAAGAATGACTTTGGGAATACTGCTTCACTTTTAGTTTCATTAAAGAGTTTGAAGAGTACTGGCATTAGAACAACTCTAAAGTTCTTGTAGAATTTGGCTATGAACAACTCAGAACCTGTACTTTCTTAGTTGGTAGCTTTTTAATCTTCATTTTCACTAACTGATATTGGCTTATTCAGGATTTTTTTTATCTTCTTGATTCAGCATTGGCAGTTCATATGTATCTAGGAATTTTCCATTTTATTAGAGTATGGTTTCTCAAAGTATTTACTAATAATCCTCTGGATTTAAATAGAACCCATTATGATTTCACCTTTTTCATTTCTGATTACATGGATCTTTCCTAATTTTAGTAACATTAGCTAAGGATTTGTCAATTTTGTTTAATCTTTCAAAGAACCAACTCTTCTGTTTCTGTATTCTTTGCATCATTTTTTAATCTCTATTTCATTGGTTTCTGCCTGATGTTTATAACTTCCTTCCTTATTTTAGCTTTGAGTTTGGATTGTTCTTTTACTAGGACCTTGAGGTGCATCATTAGGTTACTTATTTGAGCTTGTTCAGTTTTTCTGATGTGGGAATTCACTGCTATGAACTTCCCTCTTAGGATGCTTTCATTTTGTCCCATAGGTTCCAGTATGTCATACTGGCATTTTCATTTGATTGTAGAAACTATCTAATTTCTTCTTTGATTTCATCTGTGGCCCATTGATTATTCAAGAGAGTATGATTTAATTTCCATGTGTTTTAATAGTTTATGTGGTTTCTTTTGCCATTGACTTCTAGTTTCATTGCACTATGATCTAATAATATGCATGGTATAATTTCAATTTGCTTGGATTTACTGCATGCTTTATTGGCTAGTACTGTGGTATCTAAGTTCATGAACCTAATTTATTATGACCATGTTTGTGTTTGTGCAGAAAAGATGGCCATGGTCATGTGTGTCTCCTAATGTACGATCTGAAAAAAAAATTTTGCCAAATGCTTTTGTTTTGAGAAAAAATTGGTTCATGAACAAAAGCATTCATGAACTGAGGTACCATTCTACATGATATATTTTGGAGAAAGCCTCATATGCTGCTGAGAAGAGTGCATCTCTTTTTGTTGGATGGACCATTTTGCATGTATCAAGTCCATTTGTTAAAAGATTTTGTTCAACTCTGATATTTCTTTAATGATTTTTTTTTATCTAGTTGATTTCTCCTTTTGTAATCGAGGGGTTTTTGAGTTCCCCCATTACAACTGCATTGGTGTATATCTTGATTTTTTTTATGTCCATTAGTATTTGTTTTATGCAGTTCGGGGCACCAATATTTGGTTCATATATGTTTATAATTGTTACCTCTTCCTGTTGAATTCTTCCCTTAACTCATTCCTAGTGACTGTCTTTATCTCTTCTGACCAGTTTAGCTTGAAATCCACTTTTTCTGAAATTAGAATAGTGACTCTTGATTTTTTTCTGGTTTCCCATTGCATGGAATAATTTTTTCCATTCTTTGACTTTTAATCAGTGAGTATCTTTTTAAGTTAAATGTTTCTTGTATGCTGCATATTGCTGGGATTTTGCTCTTGATTCTTTCTGCCAATCTGCATCTTTTGGTTGGGAAATTGAGACCCCTCACATTGAGAGTTATTACTAAGAAGTAATGACTTATTCCTGTCATTCCTTACTATCCTGTTGCTGATTTACTTATTTTTCCCCCTTTGCTTAGCTACCATGCTGCTAGGTATATTCATTCTTTTTGCCTTACTGACATTTTTATCTTCATTCTCTCTTTCTATAATATGCTTGGTTTGGTGGTCATGTATGACTTAAGGTGCTCCTTGACATGAAAATACCTTATTTCTCCACCAATTTTAAGGGAAAATTTTACAGGACACATAAGTTGGGGTTGAAAGTTGTTACCTTTTAGGGCTTGAAACATTTCACTCCAAGACCTTCTAACATTTAAATTTTGTATTAAAAAAGTCTGCTGTGATTCTGATGGGCTTAGCTTTGTTTGTGATTTCTTGCCATTCTCTAACACCTTTTAAAATTTTGTCCCTGTGATAGAGTTCTGAAATTTTTAATATAAAGTGGCATGGAGAGGTTCTCTCTTAGTCATTGCTATTTGATGTTCTATATGCCTTGGTTATCTGTATGTTTATTTCTTTCCCTACATTTGGGAAGTTTTCTTCCATTATTTCTGTGAACAGGTTTTTTTCTGTTATCTTCTGACTTATTCTAATTATTCTTAGATTCATCTTCTTTGTATTATCTAGTACTTGTTGGATCAAGTTTTCATTTTCTCTTGGTGTTTTTGAGGTGCCTTTGATTAGTTGGGCTTTGAAGGCATCATTGTCTTCTAGATCTAAAATTCTGTCCTGACATTGGTCTGTCATGCTGTCTTCTGAGAGCTCCTGCATCTTTTTGCCTATTACTTCAATTATATGTTTAGTTATACCTTCTCTAGTCCCTTTGAGTACTCGTTGAGCTGTATTTTAACCTCCTTTGCTATGTTTTTAATTCAAGTAGGTAGTTTATATTTTTTTCTACCCCTCAGTGTCCCCTGATAGGCTTCAGGGCAGTTGGCCATTTTGGCAGACATTTTGTTATTTTTCCTCCCCATGTTTCCATTTTTTTTGTTCATTTATTTGTTTTGCTTTGTGCTGAGGTTTGTGGGTGCTTATAGTCTAAAGACTTTGTTTCTAGCATGGAGATCACTGTACTTGCTTTTTAGGGATGTACTTTGGGTGTGGCTAACTAGACAGAATCCTTTGCCACAGCCCCAAGATTCAACTGCATTGATTATTTTGGGAAAGGAGGATGCAATGTAGTTAATGCAGCAATAAAGTTCTCTGGGAATGTTTCCTTGTATTTTTGATGTCACAAGGGCAATCTGAGTATTGGCTTATGGAGAAATAGCAACAATTATGTGACGTTGTTAATCAAGTGAAGCAGCTACAGCAGTACTCCCCAAGACAAATTAGATATGAGTATACTGTAAAAAAGTTATATATCATCCTATTCCTAGAGAAGAAACCATCAATTATGTTGTAAGGCACACCCTACCAAGGTCGCAAGTCAGGAGGAACACGCTGAATTAGCCCGCACCCCGGCAACAATCCACTGGACACCCCAGCCCCCCCACTCCTCTAGGCAGCCACCTGGTTCCACACTACAAAGACACAGAGGACACAGGACCACCAGATCATGGTACTGAGTCACGCTGCTCCTGGTCCAGAAGAAGGGGCTTCCAGATCACCATCTCTCCTGCTGCTCCCAGCTCACAGGGAAGGGCTTTTGGGCTACCATCCCTACTGCTGTTCCTGGCCCCTGTCCCACCTCTCCCAGCTCAAAGGAGGTAAACCATGCAGGCATCAACAGACACCACCCAGCCAATCGAAATGAAAAAACATGTAAATAAGTCTCAAAACCAGACTTCCAGATCACCTACAGCAACCACAAAGGGAAATGACATGGAACACTCTGATACTCAAACATCTGAACCCACTGAACTGGCAACAAAAGGGGATCTGGAAAAAAGGAAATCAGAAATAATTTCTCAGATAACAGGAGAAATTGTGCTCCCAGGGCAAAACATGGTTAATAAATCTAGAGAGGAGATCAGGAACATGATGGAATCCCTACATAGGAAACAAATGGAATCCATAAAACAGGTGCAAATAGATATCCAGGACATGAAAAACTCCATTGAAAGTCTACACAGCAGAATGAGCCAATGT
>NW_004624769.1:18820995-18834646 GCF_000247695.1 Heterocephalus glaber
TATCCTTTTAAATTCTGTAAAATCTGTGGTAATGTCTCCTAGATCTTGATATTTCAATTTTAAAAATATATAATTGATATTGTGTAATAGAAAGAAAACGCCTAAAGGAGTAGGGGAAGTCAGAGGGGTAGGGGAAAGGAAATAAGGGAAAAGAAAAAAATATGAGAAAAGGAAAAAAATGGAAACAAAGTCTTTGCAAATAGGGTAAGGTGGGGGGGGTTAAGAGAGGGCAGGGGATGGGGGAAAAAAAAGAACCAAGATACTCATGTAAAGGTGCAAGATCCCAATGATTAATGTAACTGTATTTTATGCCTAAAATGTACCAATAAACTTAATGGGAAAAAAAAGATTCAGCTTTCAGTTGTTTATTTGAGCTCACTCTATTTTCCTAGAGTGGGCATTCACGGCTATGAGTTTCCCTGGTAGAACTGCTTTCATTGTGTCCCATAGAATCCTGTATGTTGTACTGACATTACCATTTACTTATAGAAACTGTCTAATTTCTTCTTTAATTTCCTCTGTGACCCATTGGTTGTTTCAAATAGTGTTATTCAATTTCCATGTGTTTGTGAAGTTCTTGCAGTTTCTTACACAACTGATCTCCAGTTTAATTGCACTATGGTCTGATAATATACATAGGATAACTTCAATTCCTTTGCATGTACTTAAACATGTTCTATGAGCTGGTATGTGGTCTATTTTGGAGAATGACCCATATGCAGCTGAAAAGAATGTATATTCTGATTTTTGGGGGTGGATCATTCTGCAAACGTCTGTTAAGTCCATTTGTTCAAAACCTTGGTTCAGTTCTAGTATTTCATTGTTGATTTTTTTGTCTAGATGATCTGTCTCTTTGTGACAGTGAGGTATTGAAGTCCCCTACTACAATTGTATTAGTGCTTATTTGGTTTTTTGTGTTCCATAACACTTGTTTTGTATAGTTGGGGTATTAGTATTTGGTGCATATATATGTATGACTGTCATCTCTTCCTCTTGGATTGTTCCCTTCACAAGGATGGAGTGACCTTCTTTGTCTCTCTTAATAAGTTTTGGCTTGAAATCTACTTTGTCTTCAAATAAGATAACTACTCCTGCTTTGTTCTGGGTTCCTCTCACATGGAGAACTATTTCCTTCCTTTTACTTTCAGTCAATGAGTTTCTTTTTGAACTAGGTGCTTTTCTTGTATACAGTATATTGTTGATTTTGCTTCTTAATCCATTCTGAAAGTCTATTTCTTTTAATTGGTGAATTGAGGCCATTAACATTGATGGTTATAAGTGATATGTATTGAATTATCATTGTTGTGTTATTTTTCTCTTGTTGGTTCTTTGTATTTTTCTCCCTCTCCCTTTAGTGTCTTGCCTTGCCTGATGAATTTCCTCTGTTGGGCCTCATGGAGTTGTGACCTTCATTGTTTTCTCTAGGGTATTGTTCACAATTGTTTGGAATGCTGGTTTGGTACTCATGAAGTTTCTCAGGTGTTCTTTGTCATGGAAGTTATCTTATTTCCCCATCAATTTTGAAGGTAGTTTTGGAGGATACATTAGTCTAGATTGGAGGCTGTTTTCTTTTAGGGCTTGAAATACCTCACTCCAGGCTCTCCTTGACTTGAGTGTTTGTGTTGAGAAGTCTGCTCTGATTCTGATGGGATTTCCTTTGCATGTTTTTGCTTCTTTTTTCTAACTGCTTGTAGTATTTTGTTCTTCTGTTGGTTTTTCAGGATCTTGACTATTACATGTCTAGGTGTAGATTTTTTTTGATCATGCCTAGTTGGAGTCCTATATGCCTCACTTATCTGTATGTCAAATTCTTTTGCTCTGTTTGGGAAGTTTTCTGTCATTAATTCTGTGAACAGATTTTTTCTGTCATTTGTACTTTCTCCTGCTTTTTCAGGGACTCCTATCAGTCTTATATTATTCTACTTTGCATCATCTAGGTGCTGTTGGATTGATTTCTCATGGTCCCTTACTATTTTTAAGAGATCTCACTTTTCATGGTCACTGACTGCCATCCTGTCTTCTATATCTGATATTCTGTCTTCAGATAGTCTCAGTCTGCTGTGTGTGCTTTCAATAGGGTTTTTAATCTCCTGAATATCTGTTTGAATCTGTTCCATAGAGTCCATTTTTTTCTTATTTTGGGCATTCATGGTTTCCATCATGGTGCTAAACTCACCTTTTTTTTTTATCTGTTTCTGTTCTAGAGTCTATAATCATGACTTTCATTCTGCTCACCATTTCTGTAGTTATCTGGGAGATTATTTCTGTTTTGAATTTTCCCAGAGCCTCATTCATCTGTTTCGTCACCTCCTGTGCTCTCAGTTCAGGATGTCCAAGTGGTTGATTATCAGACTTTTCCACCTCATTTCCCCCAGAATTTATCTTTGGTGGGCTGGAAATCTGCACTTGTGCAGTGCTCAAATGTCTTCTCATTTCTCTTTTTGTTGTTGGTACTGTCCTTGGTTTAATTACTGGGTTAATACTTCAATATTGCTTATTGTATCTTTGTTGATGTATTTAGAACCCTTAAGGAATGATTGCTTCTCAGAGGTTTCTTCCAGATACAGCTGGTCTTTAGGTTTTGAGTCTCTAATGACTCTGAAGTTATCTCATTTTCATTATACCAAGAAGGACAACTGATTAGATCAATCACAACACCTTAGCTCAAGTGATACAATCAACAACACAATAGCATCAAGCACAGCTCAGAAAATAACTATTTGTGGTAGTTACTAATCTATCCCCTTTAACTGTGTGAATTAAATCAAAATTGAGGACCACCACAACATATGTTTATAGTCAATAAACTCTTCAATATAGCAACTTTACCCTTCAAGATAGGGACATAGAAGGAGTTGGGGAAGGAGGGATTAAATAGGTAGAAGGATTGGGAAAAGTTAGTAGTAAGGACAGAGGACAGAGGAAGATCATGCAAACTAGGAAACTGTTGCAGATAAGAGGAAAAGACAGAAGGAAGGAACAAATACTAGAACACAACACCCTAACAGCAGTAGGGAGGCTAGAAACTTTATTTACTTTCCTTTATAACTAATGACAATCAAGAGAAGGAAAAAGAGAAGAAAAGAAAAAGAAAGAAGAAATCTGAATTAGGGCCAGAATAAGAACAAAAAGGGAGATGAAGAACATGTGGGAGAATGAGAGAGTGAGAGAGAGAAAGAAAAGAAGAAAAAAAAAGA
The DNA here is from genome assembly GCF_000247695.1 of Heterocephalus glaber. Next base: position 18,824,193 of record NW_004624769.1, read on the forward strand.
ATGAAAAAAGTAATATTTGAAAAGAGTAGAAAAAAGTAAAAATTAAAAATAAGAGAAAAAATAATAATTTTGAGAATAGCAAATAAAGAATAAACATGAAGGGCTTCCTTCAGGGTTTCTCTCTACTGTCACAATAGACAACATGGACAGCAGTGTGCAGATATACATCAATAAGTCTCAGCAAGTCAGTAGCAGACCCGTGAGATTCAGGCTGATTTCTGGATGCAAGTCCCAAACTGAACTCCCTGCCCAGAATTGTGCAGGGTTGAACTTTGCAAGGTTCTACTGCACATTACAGCTGGCCTTCCCCTTAAAGTAGTCCAGGTTCTGATGGGAGGTGATGATCTCTCCAACTTACCCACTACGGTGGTCTGGTGTGCCTTTATTGCAGAGATTCTCTTCACTTTTCCAGTGGGCTTCAATTTTCATCAAGGAGCCTGAGAGATGCCCTCTTTCTGTTGTTCACTTTTGCTCTATCTTCTGGAGCTCAGGGCAATGACCTTTATGACCCCCTGTGCCTCTACAGTGTGGAACCAGGTACCAATGCAGCCAGGAGGCCAGAGGAAGGGGTGGGGGTTGGGAGGGCTGCAGGCTAGTCTCTCAGAGGCTGGGTGGGGGCAGGGGGTGGCAGCCCCTGCTCCTTATGGCTGAAGTCCTCACCCATCTGCTCTCTCATCGCTCAGAGGCTCTGGTGTTCTTTTACAATATCAGTATCCTTTTGTCATTACTGGAACTATAGTTGTGCATAGCAAATTCAACTTTGAATAAAAAAGTATGTTCTTTTTGCTTCACTAAATTTTAGTAACAAATATTTACTTAGTTGACATTTTAACTCATCAAACATAAATTAAATCATAGTGGTTGATTTCATTCATGTCTGGAAAGACAGCACTGTGACTTGGAAGGCTCTTTAGTTGCATACAAGATAGGCCCCCAAATCACAAAAAGCCTGTGAAACAAATTTCAGTAATGGGCTGGGGATTTAGCTCAGTGATTCTGCTGCCTGCCTCGCAAACACAAGGACCCAAGTTCAATCCCCAGTACCAAAAAAAAAAAAAATCAGTAATGGATATTTCTCAATTTGCAAGCCATAAATTACTAAGATTTCAAGGAAATGTTAAACTTTTTCATCTTTCACTTAAAGTGCTTCTGCATCTTCCCTGGAGGTGTAACAGAGCATGGCACTTCAAAATAAATTTTTGTGTGTGAATGGGAATCCCTAGTGTAGAGCACTTCCCCACCTGTATGGACACTAAATGTGCTTCTGAAGAATTATTTTTGGGATAGGCATAGAACATATAATTGAAAATACACAAGAGAATCTGTTTTTTCTAATTTTTTTCGAAACACTACAATGATACATTTTAGAAAATGTATACTTACCTTCTCTAATATATTTCTTGATAAGCTAAAATTAAATCTCGAGGATACCACTTGAAAGAAAAACAACATGTTTTATGGAAGCAAGGTTACTAGAAAAAAAGCAGATAGCCATCATTAAAATTTGCACCAGTAAAAAAAATTGCACTAGTAATATTTCTTCAGAATTACCAGTTTTGTCATTTTGTAACATCCCAGAGGCTCAGCTATTAGATTTCCAGAAGAATGATTAAATGTTCTGATTTTATCTAGGATAAAATTAGCTTATCATTTTAAACAGTCTTATGCATATTTTATTAACAATTCATGTCTATTTTTTTTCACTATTTACAATTATCCTAACCTAATAAATGGAGAAATTGAATATGTCTTCCCTGGCATCAAACACACCAGTATTGAAATGAGCATGACCACTATTTCCTGTCAAGGCTGTTAAACCCACTCAGTGACCTTGTGCTCCGGGTGTGTGGGTTTTTAGAGGAGCCTGTCTCCATCACTGAATGGATTTTTCAACTGGCAAGAGCCCATGGTGCTTTTAGAAATCAACGTAATGAATTATTCTGTTACCAAAACTAACTTTAAAATTGAAATATAATTGAAATACCATAAAATCAATCATTTTAAAGTGTACAATACAAAGATTTTTTTTCCTTAAATCTACAAAATATCTTAGAAAGAAACATACACCCCTTAGCTGTCTCATACATTCCCTACCTCTTCTCCCCAGGCCCTGGCAAATATTAATGGATTTTCTATATATAGATTTTCCTATTCTGAACACCACAACAAATTTCATGGGTTTACTGTGATATTTGGTGTTACTCTCTTATTTTTTTTTTAAACAAAGACAAAACATCTTGGACATAAAAGCAAAACCAATTTTTGACAAATATTGTACAGTAAAAGGATTATTTTCTCAGGAATAGTAAAAAGACATTTTGCTTTCTGTGTTCAGTTTCCTAGAATTCATTATTTCAATTATTTTATTAACGTTACTAAAAAATCTTCTGGTTTTTTTTTTTGTACCGGGGATCGAACTTGTGTCCTTGTGCTTGTGCAGCAGGTGGCGAAACCACTAAGCTAAATCCCCGGCCCAAAGAAGAGTTTCTGGGTTTTTTTTTGGTACCAGGGATCAAACTCGGGTCCTTGTGCTTGCGCAGGAGGTGGCGAAACCACTGAGCTAAATCTCCAGCCCCTAAAAAATCTTCTTGAAAGAATTATATCATTTTCTCAAAGGAAGTTCATTAGACAATGTTTTATGGTTAAAACAAATAACACTAAACATAACTTACATATGAAAAATTTCTTAATAATTAAAATAATCATCTGTAAAAGATTCAAATATTAGATATTTTATCATAATTGCTCAGTTTTTTTAAAAATCAAATGTAAATTTGTTAATAGTATGAAGGATAGAAATTCAAGATTTTAAAAAATTATCTATATTTAATTAAAAAGAAATTATTTCTTTTAAATAAAATAATACTGTGGTATCAAAATAAAAGCATCTTAAATAATACATGGTTTTGTTTTCTAACTTTGTTGATAAAACCATTTTAAACACTTTCTGAATTCATTCCAGTAGCAACACTGAATTTTCAAAACAGGAAGCAGGACTAGTAGAAGACAGTTGTCTTCTACTTTAGTTATCTTAGTAAAATGGTAAGATCCTGATTTAGGGCAGTATGGTGTAGACAGAAGGGTGAAGGGGTGAATTAGAACCAACAAACTTGATAACTAATTGAATATAGGAAATAAAAATCACTAGGATAACTCCATAATTTCTTACTTGAGTGGAAAATATATGAGACAAAATTTATCAATATAAGAGTCGAGAGCTGATTAAGAATATCGCTACAAAAGTTTAGTGTTAAACATTTTGCCTGTACTTGTTTTAACTCTAAACCAGGAATTTAAATGGCTGACTTTCTTGCTCAGAGGAAAGATAGAGCATGGAGGCAAGAGTAAAATATTTAGAAATAGTCCATATAAAATTCAAGAATAGTACAAATGCTAAATGAAATCATCCAAAATTTTTAAAGAGAAAGAAGCTGGCTAAAAACAAATGAATAAGGAAAACAAGCACAGGAGGTCAAATGGAATCCTGAAAGCTACTGAGCTTGACTCAATTATTCCACATTGTACTCATGAATTATTATATCACTTTGTACCCGATAAATTAATGCAATTATAAACTGTCAAGTTACAAAAAGTAGAGAACCAAATAAAATAGGAAAAAAAATGGTGTGACAGCATACAAAGGAACTCAAGTTTTAAAACTGGTCAATAGAAATAAATGAAGCAGAAATATCCCCTAACAGGAGGACTAAGACATGAATGTTGGAATTACCTAGACGAATAGCATTAGTACCTTAGAAGAAAAGTTTCAGCACTGATGGAGATGTCAGCTAGGCATTTACTTACTAGAGGCTGAAGTTTGTGAGAGTCTTTGGGGATGGAAATGTGTCGCTGAAAGTGATTAGCAGGTAGAAGGTATTTGAAGCCATTAAGTCAAGTGAGATTATTTAGAAAGTAATTGTAGGCAAAACAAACAAACAAACAAACTAATGCTAGAACTGAGCACTTTGGTCCTGCCAATTTTAAGATGCAGAAGAGTAGGGGAAGTATTAGTACAAAAAAGCGAGGAGAGGTCAGGAAGATGGTAGGAGCACCAAGAAGGTTATGGGGTCCTCGTGGAATTTATTAACTTGAATTAAAGAAGATAGAGTAATTTGCTGTGTCAAACACTGCTGTCAGATGAGATGGAGACTTGATCATCACAGTTAACACTGTTACTCACTGGAGGTAAGTGTCATTTATGGAGAGTTGTTTCCATAGAAAAGAATTGGGGGACTGTCTAATTGGAGTGTGTTGTCCAATGATGTTAAAGTCAACAAAGACAAAGAAAACTTGAGTGGTTACAGATTTTGTTTTTACAATTACTAAATGGATATGCTAATTAAATATAATGTATGATTCTGAACTGCAGTGAAAAAGTCTACATTTGAATGTAGACTGTACATCAAATAAGAGTATTATACCAATGCTTAATTTTCCGATTTTGGTACCTTTAGAGTAGTTATGAAAGAGACTACACTTATTCTTAGTAAGGGCACACTGAAATATTTAAAAGTATCTGGAATAGTGTCTCCACTTCTCTTTAAAATGGCCCAGAAGAAAGCACACAAGTGTGTATTACATGTAGATGAATAGATAAATAGATGATGAAGATGGTGATGATGATGAAGATAAAGGATAGATGAAAGACAGAAGAAAATAAATGGAGTAAAATCTAAACAAATGGTGAGTCTAAATATAAGCTATATAGGAGTATCTTGTGTTGCTTTAATTTTTATATTTGGGGAAAGGTAGATCCAAAGAAATCACTAAAGGAAAGGGGAGGGAGATGAAAAGAGGGGAGAACAATTTAAAAAGACAAACATAGCAACTATTATAAAATAAATATCTTCATAAAGAAAGAAAGGAAATGGAGTGGTAGCTGATAGAAAAAGAAGTACCTAGGCTAGTAAAACATAGGCCTGAGGATGAATGGAACAAAATGGAAGATGCAGAAACAACTCCAAGCACATTCTGCTACCTTATCCTTGAGAAGGAGGACAACCACCTTCACTGGAAGAAAGACAGGCTTTTTAATAAATGATGCTGGGAAAACTGGTTTTCCATATGCTGAAGATTAAATCTAGACCCATATCTCTCACCATGCACTAAACTAAAATTGAAATAGATCAAAGATCTAAATAGTAAACCAGAAACAATCTACTGAAAGATACAACAGGTAAAACTCTTGAAGACATAAGTTTATGTGAAGACTTTATGAATAAACTATGATCACACAGGAACTATTACAAAGCACCAACAACTGGGATCTCTCTTATTAGAAAAGCTTTTGCACAGCAAAAGAAACTACCAACAGAGTGAAGAAACAACCCACAGTATGGGAAAATATCTCTATCAGCTATTGCTCAGACAAATGACTAAAATCTAGAATATACAAAGAACTCAAAAAAATCAGACCCCCAAATTTAAAGACTGAATAAAAAAATGAGAATCTGAAATGAATAAACACTTCTCAGATGAAGAAGTACAAAGAGCACATAAATATATTAGAAATTTTTCAACATCACTGATCATTTGAGAAATGCAAATTAAAACAACATGGAGATTCCATTTCACTCCAGAAAGAATGACTATCAGCAAGAAATAAACCAATAACAAATACTGGTAAGTCTGTGGGGTAAAAAGAACCCTTCTGCAACTGTTGGTGTAAACTGGTACAACCAGTTTGAAAATTGGTGTGGAGTTTGCTCAAAAAACTAAAACTAGAGTTTCCACTTGACCCAGGTCTTCCTCTTTGTATTGTCTTTCTGAAAAAGTTAAAAACATCATACTGGAGTGATATATGAACACGTACGCTTATATAAGCACAATTTGTAATAGTCAAATCTTGGAAACAGTCCAGATGCCCATTAATGGATGAATTAATAAAGAAAATGTGATTTTTATACACAAAAAGTACTTCACTGCCATAAAGAAGGATAAACTTGAGACATTTTTGGTAAATGGATGGACCTTGAGAACATATTTTTTTTACCTGTACATAATATATCTTGATTCTTTTTCCCCCATTCCCCTACCCTCCCTTCAACCCTTCTTCTGCTCCTCATTTATAAAGGCTTTGTTGCCATTTTTCCCTTCTATTCTCTTTTTCCTTCCTGCCCTTCTCCCTCCTCCCTCCCATACTCCCCTTCCCATTTGAACATTTTCTTTCTGCTTTGCAATATCTGTCATGCATTTTTGTCCTTATTTATCCTTTTAGTTTCTCATTTGAGAGAAACAATGTAATATTAAAAGTCTAGTGCTTAATTTATTTCACTTAAATGTATGGTTTTTCCATTTTCTTATGTCTTCTTAAATCTTCTCCAGAATACTGTAATTGTCAGTGTAAAGGTCTTTTTCTTCCTTTGTTAGATTGTTTCCTAAGTATTTAATATTTCTTGATGCTTTGTGAAAGGTGTTTCCCTAATTTCTCTCTCAGTGAGTTTGTTAGTTGTGTATGGGAATTTAATTTATTGATTTTTTACTGTTGACTTTATATCCAGATAAGCTACTGAATTTGGTTATTAAATCTAGGAGTCTTTTGCTGGAGTTTTTGAGTACTTCTATGCAGAGTATCATGTCATCCACAAATACTGAAGTGTTAACTTTAAGTAAAATAAATATTTTAAATTAAATATTAAATATTGCATTGTTTTTCTTATGTGAGAAACACAAAGTATAAATAAGGACCAAAATGGAGGATAGATATTGGGAAGCAGGAAGAAATTGTTTAAAGGAGTAGGGAAACAAGGGAAGGGCAAGGGAAAAGGCAGGAAGAAAAAAAGTAAAAAGAGGATAGAAGAAAAATGGAAAAAAAAAAGCTTTTGTAAATGAGGAGAGGAACAAAGATTGAAGGGAGGGGAGGGGAATGAGAAAAAAGAAGAATAAAAATAATCATGTACAGGTACAAATTCCCTATGATGAATGTGAGCAGTATGCTTATAAAAAGTATACCAATAAAATTAATTTTTAAAAATTAAAAGAAAACAAAAAAGAAAGAAGTACCTAGATAAGTTTAGGAATTATTTCCCCTCCTCATGGAAATGACAAAAAACCAAGTTGCTATGTTGATGAAAACATTACCTCAGAAAAAGAAAATAAAAACCTATTGAATAGAAGAGAAAGGGGGAGATAGCTGGTGTGATGTTCTTCACAGGGCAGGGAATTAAGTATGTGTACCAATGGAGAGGTTGTCTTTCACAGGAGTGAAGATGCTTCACCCATGGTGATAGGAGTAAAAATTTCTGAAAGGTAAAAACAAAAGTGGAGTATACTTACCCTATCTGTAGCCCTACAGTGACTTATAAAAGCTCCTCACTTACAGAGTTTCAATGGAAATAGTATTTTCAAGGGATAAACAAGTTTCAGTTGGAGCAAGAAAGTAAAGGCAAAGTCCAGGGAATATCCTAAAACACAAAAGAACTTGTGTTTGAGAAGGTACAGATTGGCATGGGAAATCACATCCAAATCAAGGCCTGAGAAATGACAGATGACCCAGGGACTTGGTATCTGTGGTAAATGATGGAGTGCATATGAGCTCAGAATTGCAAGTTTGGTAAAGAGAAAAGGATGGATGTCATTGGTCCACTGGGTGACTGCTCTTTCCTATAGCAGCCAGTGCTATGGCAAGCAAGGGGAGAGAGAGGTTTCTGTAACTAGACTTTCTGGACCTGAAACATAAAGGCAGAGAGGGGCTCCTTTCTCTAGAGGCACAGTAACATGGCCAGATGGAAGGGGCAGTCTCCTGTGGAGCAGCTAGAAAAGGCCTCTTCTCTTGAGGGTTAATATGTACAGCAGCTGGCATGGTAGGTGGGTCACAAGTGGCTGGGAGGACTCCTCTTCTCTCCAGCAGTTCAGAAGGTGGCTGTGCAATTGTATCAATAAATGGCATCACTGTCCAACCAAGATAAGGATGAATAAATGCCATGATGAATAGATTTGCAGAGGCCAACTTTGTACAGTAGAAAGCAAAGTCATCTAGGGAGAACAAGGGGTTAGAAGCAGAGAGAGAAAAAGGATTTGGGGAGGTCTCAAGAGAAACTCATCAGAGTTTGGGTACAGACACTGAGGGGAACATGAAAGGTTGATGGACAAAAGCATGGAAGAATTATAGTAATGTAGTCAGAGATGAGCACAGGGACAAAGGCCAAGCAAATTCCTTAATCTGTGATTTATTAAAAGCGTGATTTGTGTTTTCTTCCAAAGTGGTCAGGGACTTAATGGTAGTTTTTGCTAAAAACCCTGACTCTTCACTTGGGCTCATAAATGCCCAATAGTTAAAAATAGAAGAAACTCTCATTGTTGTATCCTTTATTATCTTAAGACTTTGAACATAAGTGTGTTAATCATTGAGGAAAAGCCAGCAGGACAAAGTTTATTAGCCCTAGATTTCCCTAGCCCGTCCATCCTCATTCAAGATGGAAGACACCAAGATAAGAGTAACTAAAGTAATTTTCAGGGACATCTGATTACTAGCCTTCACAGTCTCTGGTTTCAGACAGTCAATTCCTCCTCCGCTCCATCTCTGGTGTGGAGCAAGGCTTAGAATCTCCAAGCATTCATCAGAGTCATCTGGGGCCTGGGAAAAGCCGAACTTCGCATAACTGAAATAAAAAATAACACAGGTAATCATTTCTTGGGGACAGAAGATCCTGTGAAAACATAAGGATTTCTCCAAATCTGGGAAAAGAGGACAGAGATAATGATCAATTGGACCCCAGCCCACAGAAGTAACCACTAAAGCTGGCCTCCATTGCTTTTGTCATTGTGGTATTAATTGAACCCAGAGCCTTCCCACTGATGGCTCCATTCTTCTGTGGGCAGACCAGTCTGATCCTCCTCATCAGAGTGTGCCCCTCCAACCACCTAAGCTGGAATCTTTTCCTTACCTTCTCTCTTACTTTCTAATCAAAGCTTTTGCCTGTAAATTTATAGTCATTTTAGTTTTAATTTCTATTATCACTAGAGAAAGACCCACAAAAACCAGTGACAAGAAGAGAAAGCTGAGGGCTCATCTAAGCTTGGAATTTACAAGTACCTCAAACATACATCTGTATTTGTTGAAATAACCTCTTCAAAACAGTGGTAAAATTGGTCTCTCTTGAAAGCTGAAAAATAAGCCACTTGGAAACAATGACATTGTTATGCATTGTAGGCATCAACTCAAATTGCTAGAAAGAGTAACCCATAGTGCAAGAAAAAGATAAAAGCATTTGTAAAAAAAAAAAAAGGGAGCTGTAACCTAAGATTACAGATGACATTTGGTAAATTTATTATCTTTATCAGTTAAAGAATCAAGAACAAATTTGTTTTACCATTTGACAAAACTATTAGGTTCAATAACGCTAAATCTTAAATTCATATTTTTAAACTTTGAGAAAAAAAGTTAAAATTTTCTTACATTTTTGGAACATTATTTTACATTTTGTAGAGACATATTTGTATTTAGGCTCTTCCTTGGTATAAATCTGAACTAACAAATATTCCTGTTCTCTTTTTTTCCAGGATTCATTACACTTTTACAATTTTATTTCACCCTTTTTTAGCATAATTAATTATTCCTTAGCTAACATTTACATAAAATATACAGTCATACAAAGAAAACCTAAATTTCAGATCAAAAACAATACAATAATAAATAAGACATGGCAGTGGGAATGTATTTTATAATGTTTTTACTGTAAAGAATGTCCAGAGTGAGCCAATCCCAGCACCCAGGAGGAGGCTCACTGCCTTCATTTCACCCCTCCTAGGGCAGAGGAGTTGAGCCAATCCCAGTGCCCAGGAGGAGGCTCCCTGCCACCATTCCACCACTCCTAAGGCAGAGGAGGTGAGCTGTGCAGGCACCAGCAGCACACTCTCACCCCCTCCCCACCCCGTGGAAATGAGAAAACACATAAACAAGCCTCCAAAACACACTTCCAGATCACCTACAGCAATCCCAAAGGGAAACGAGAGGAAACAATCTGATGCTCAAACACCTGGACTCCCTGAACTGGCAACAAAAGAGGATCTGGAAAAAATGAAATCAGAAATAATTTAGCAGATAACAGCAAAGATTGTGCACATAGTGCAAGACATGATTAATAAATCTAGAGAGGACACAGATTAAAAAAAATAGAGGATCTGAGGAGTGTGATGGAATTCCAGCATAGGAAACAAATAGGATCCATAAAACAGATGCAAACAGATTTCCAGGAGATTAAAAACTCCATTGAACGTCTACACAGCACAATGAACCAATGTGAGGATAGAATTTCAGATATAGAAGAAAAGATCGGAATTAGTGACCAGAATAAGAAAAATTGCTTTAAAATTGTAAGAGACCACAAGAAAGCAATCCAGCAGCTGCTAGATGATGCAAAAAATAACATAAGACTGATTGGAGTCAATGAAGAAACAGGAGAGAGTGCAGATGACATAAAAAAAACTGTTCAAAGAAGTGATGGCAGAAAATT
>NW_004624769.1:18871712-18885456 GCF_000247695.1 Heterocephalus glaber
AATCAAGGCAGTGTTGGTGTAAGGAAAGACATATAGATCATTTGAATAAAACAGAGAATCTAGAAATAGAACCACACATATATGGTCCACTGAGAAAAAAAGATTTTTTTGGGGTATCGAGGATCAAACTCAGGACCTTGTGCTTGCAAGGCAGGCAAAGGAACCACTGAGCTAAATCCCAGGCCCCTGAGAAGAACAGATTTTAAAAACTAGATGAGCACAGTATGTGGTGGTATATGCCTGTAATCCCAGCATTCAGGAGGCTGAAGCAGGAGGATCAGTATGAGTCCAATGTCAGCCTGAGTTACCCAGTGAGCTCAAGGCCAGCCATCCTGAGTGCTTTCTTAGACAATGAGTAAAAGCTTACTCTGTCCAAGAACTGGGTGAACAGTTTCTACACAAAGGAAACAACAAGTGTAAATGCCAGGAGGCCACAAAAACCTTAGCATATAAGAACAGAAGAAAGAAGGCAACTGTGCCCAGAATGTAGCAAGTTATTAGAGAGTGAAAGGGTTACCATAGAAGATTAGGTTGAAGATGAAGACAAGAACTAGAAAGTGAGAATACACAAGTGAGAGCAGAGATTAGATTTTGTGTTCAGTACCATAGGAAGTCATCGAAAGCAAGGAATGCTAACGTAATTTAAAACTTCAGTGAATGTACAGATATTATACTTAAGCTTGTGAGACAGCTTACATCCATTATTTGTTTTTATAGAAATCATATGCCCACCACTTGTTTTTTATATAAGTGTATTATCTATTAATACACTCTTTCCAAAACAGAAATAGCTTTTATTTTGTTATAAAACTACATGAGATTCTTTGGGCACTAATCTTCTGAAGGACATACGTTTTTCTAATTCTTTGTTTCTTTATCAAATCAGCTATAAATTCAGTTATATCTATAATTAATAATTTGAATATCACTTTGTGTCTTTATGAGCCATAAGTGTACATTTGCTTGAGCCCTCAACATAAACCTGAGATGATAGAGAATATCTTAATAATGTTTATTTTATTCATTTAATATGATATGAATATATCCCTATCTTTAAAACTTCTCTGACCCACACTTTTGTGTAGTTACAAATTTCTATTTTTGAGTAATTAAGGAATGCTGAGTTTCAAGAACAGATTTTTATTCCACACAAAAAATTCCCTAGGTGGGCCATGTTGCCCTAGGAACAGACAGTGGCTGCGGCAAAGGGGTGGGGCTGGGGAAGCACCGTCAGGTTTGGCTGGGACAGTGGGAGGGTGAGTGAGCCACGGCAGACCCATGGGGCCTCAGTATGGCGGCCTTGGTGGCCAGCAGAGTGCTTCTGGTTCCATATGGTTTTGCTGAGCTTGTAAAAGAGACATTTGGATGATGGATTAACAAGAACCCTGATGTTTTGTGCAAAGTATCAAATTGGAGAATACTGAATTTTCACCCTAGTCCAGCAGCTCTACTGCTCACCTAAATACTGATGAATGAAGACCCCATTCAGAAAGTCACCTGGCCAGCGGTCCAGAGCTGATGCAGAAAACATCGGAGCAGTGTGGGGCCAACCAAGCCTGTGTGCCAGCCCTGCGGAACACCATCGTAGGCTGCAGGATCCAGCATGGGTGGAGAGAGAGTGATGGCCCTGTCACCCAGTGGAAGGGGACTGTCCTGGACCAGGTGCCCATAAATCCTTCTTTGTATCTTATAAAGTACGATGGATTTGACTATTTATGGGCTAAAACTTAATAAAGATGAAAGAGTTTCTGCACTCGAAGTCCTCCCTGATAGAGTTGCAACATCTCGAATTAGCGATGCACGCTTAGCAGACACAATGATTGGTAAAGCGGTGGAGCATATGTTTGAGACAGAGGATGGCCCTAAAGATGAATGGAGGGAAATGGTCTTAGCATGGGCACCTGTCATGAACACATGGTTTTACATCACATATGAGAAAGACCCTGTTTTGTACATGTACCAGCTCCTAGATGATTACAAAGAGGGCGACCTTCCCATCGTGGCGGATTCTAATGATTCACCTCCAGCAAAAAGGGAGCCAGGAGAAGTTGTGGACAGCCTGATAAGCAAACAAGTGGAATATGCCAAAGAAGATGGCTCAAAAAGGACTGGCATGGTCATTCATCAAGTAGAAGCCAAACCATCCATCTATTTCATCATGTTTGATAGTGATTTCCATATTTATGTCTATGATTTGGTGAAAACATCCTAGATGTCATTGCAAACTTTGCCAAATTTGTGGAACTATTAAATGTATAATTTGTAGGCATAAAGACTTGATTGCTTTTTAATTTAATGAAAGTTTAAATGTCCCTGTGAACCCACAATCTCTGCCAGAAGACTGGTTTTGTTCTGAATAGTACAGATTGATGTGAACACAAGGCATTTTGTGTAAAGGTAACTTCATCTTACAAGAAGTCTGTCTGTTGGGAGGGGAGTTATAGGCAAGTTTGGTAAAAGTTAAGCTAGTATCATAGTCATTTAAATCTGTAATAGATCTTAATCATTTCCCCCCTTCAGTTTAACACTGTCTTATTCTGCCACAATTCAAGCATAGTTTGATATTTTTGTTACTGCCTTTTTTTGAGACATATGTATCTATATCTACCTATTTATATCTATTATCTGTGTGCCTGCATATAGATGTGCACACAAACACACACACACACACACAGAGGCACACACGCACACACACACCATTGGCAGTCCTTTCCTCATGGCTTGGGATAGGGTGATTCAATTTTCTCCAGTTTAACCGGCGTCATGTTTATGATATTCCTGCTCTTCATTTAAAATTAAATTGGGGCACAGGAAGCACATAGGCACATTCAGTTATTTTGAAAATCAGGAGTTCAGAGCACCTATTTTAACCTGGAGGCTTTAAACTGTAAGTCCAAATATGAATTACTTATGAACAGTTAATGACCCACATTTGATTGACTGGTGAGAAATCTGGGTAAAAGGCTGCCTTTAATTCTAAACCTTGTAAATTTTATTTACATTTTAATTTTGAATACTTTTTAGCTCAGTCCAGGTCCTTTGTTCACTCAGAATGACACAGGCGTGTCTTGGATGGCACATTTGGCCCATTACTTACACAAACCAGTGGGCCAGGGATTTAGCTCAGTAGTTCTGCTGCCTGCCTTGCAAGCATAAGGCCCTGAGTTCTATCCCCAGTACAAAAAAAAAAAAAAAAAAAAGAATTGGGAGCTTATACAAACCAGTAATTGATTTTAGTTCATGGATTTAAAAGGCAACAGTACATCAATGGCTTGTGTGTATGTGGCGAGTTCCTGGAAGAACAGTGCTTTTGTATTTAAAATGTAAGTTTAAGAATGGTATTGTTGCCTTCTAATATGTTCTCTGGAACTGTTAAAATAAAATGTCCCTATTTGCTTAAATCTTTAACATGGACATATTAGGTTCTTGGGTTACTGTCTTGTCTCAATGTAAATAATATTGAAATTTAATTTTGAAAAGTCTTCCCTAATCTGTTATAGATAGAATTATGTCCTTCAAAAGATACCTCAGAATGTGATCTTATTAGGAAATAGGATCATTATAGATATAATTAGTTAAGATGAGATCAAACTGAAGGAAGGTGGGCACCTAATTCATATAACTGATATTTAAAAAGAAGGAGGAAGAAGAAGAGGAGTAGGAAGAGGAAGAAAAGGAGAAAGAGCAGAGAGGAAGAGGAAGAGGAAACAGCCATGTGAGAGGCAGGCATAAACACAGGAAGAGCTCCATGTAAAGACTGATGTCAGACAAGGAAATGCCAAAAGCCAGGAGAGGCTGGAGCATGTCAGAGGGAGGGTGAGCTTGTTGACCCATTGGTTTTGGACTTTTAGCCACTAGAACTGTGACATGATAAACTTCTGTTTTTTCTAAATCCCCTAGTTTGTGGTATTTTGAAACACAGCCCTAAGAAACTATTATACAGAGATTATTAAATGCTAAATTATACTTAAATTAGCTGAGTACAGATTCCAGATCAGTCCTAACCCCATCCCAAGGACATTATGATCCTCACCATGCTGTATCTCATGTTATAGACACAGGAGATAAAAGGGTATTTTATCCTTTTAAATACAGCATGTCCATTTAAATCTGAATTTCAGAACTCAGTTAATACTTGGGACATAGTTATACTAAAGATATGTATATGCACACATGTATATAGTTTAATCTGAATTCAAAGTTAACTATATATTTTTTTACTTGCTAAGCCTTGCACTCTCAAAAGGAGACCACCATTTGTAAAAAATGAATGGTGGTGGGGCTGGGCATTTAGCTCAGTGGTTTCACTGCCTGCTGCACAAGCTCAAGGACATGAGTTCAATCCCCGGTACCAAAAAATTAAAAAAAAAATGGTGGTTATATGATTTCTACAAAAACAAATAATGGATATAAGCTGTCTCATAAGCTTGGGGTAAAATATCTGTGTATTCACTGACGTTTACATGGGATGGCCAAGGGAGGAGCAAACATCTTTATTTCTTCTGAAGATTTACCCTGACAGTTGATGCTTAACAGGAGTTGGTCAAGTAAAATGGAAACAATGAATTCTAACTCTGTCAGATCTAGTGATGTCTGTAGGAAAAAGTACAAGTCTGCTGAGAGATCAGAGAAATGAAAAGACTGATTTCCAGAAAATTGTTGTAACATAGTGGCTAAATTCTTGTAGAAATGGGAGGTGAAGGACAGCAAATCCTCCCATTGCCACTACATGTCATTGTGACACTATTTGCCAGTCCCGTAGAGATGCTACCATAAAGTATCAAAGATTATAACTGAGTGTGGTAGAAGAAGTAGGCAAGAAAAATATTTTAGTTTATATTTACTACTGGAAGGAGCTCATGAAAATTTTGGAAATATAATGTAGAACACAAAAAATTATTTTAAGAGTACCAAAATAACAGAGCAAAATTTTCTGGCATTAATAGAAGAGCAGATAAATATACCTACTCTCATTTGATATTTGTAATAGAAAGAAAGATGATAGAAAGGCTCAGATTTAGATAAATTCATAAACTGAAAAAATTTAAAAGCATGCAAAAGTCTGGCAAACAGTAAGCCTAGAAACCCCAAGATAAATTAGCCTTTGGATAATTAATTAAAGATGCAAATTACTCCCAAAAAGAGGGAGACAAGGAAAATGAAGTTCTCAGTCGGAAAAGTGCCAATAACAGGGGAGATGGAAGGCAGATATGTTTGATAATGATGTTGAAAAGCCTGAACAAGAATTTTGACTCTAGAGATAGAATTACTTTCCTAAATTGCAGGATTCAGTATCCAGGTTTTAATTAATTGTCAAGATTAAATCCAAATTTTGGTTAGAATGATCCCAAACAATAATGATAAGAAAAACTTCATTAATGCAGGAATAAATCCAAGCAAAGTTAGTTATGCTGCAAAAAGTTTATTTAATACATGGTAGCTCCTATTTCAATGGAAGAGATATTCTTGTTTTTCTTAAACTCACAGTCTAAACTACCTTTTCTAGTGAGGACCTACAAAACTGAAGCTGATGAATAAATTATTTGAATCAATAAAAGGACATGCTAGGGATGGCATAAAGTATCCTAGGAGAGTGTTACTGTCAAAAACACCTTCAGATTTTGTGGTGTGTTGCAGACAAAAAATTCTCACCAAAAGACACATTTGGACTGTTGTATGCTCAAAGTACAAGGAGAATGTCAAGATCAGTACCTCTGCTAATACTTCACACATCCCAGACTATGCCATCAGTGACAAGAAAACCCGCATAGGCTGGGGATTTATCTCAGTGGTTCCGCTGCCTGCCTCGCAAGTGCAAGAGCCCAAGTTCCATCCCTGGTACAAAAAAACCAAAAAACAAAAACAACAATAACAAAAAAGAAAGTCCACATGGATTTGCATCAGGCAATGCTAAAGGAGGAGAAAAAGAAGTGGAAATACCTAAGAAAAAGACATGCATGTACAAAGAAAAGAAGAAACATCAAGTCGCTAGGATGTGATGGAGAAAGGATATGATGCAGAAAGCAAAGAAGCTTCCAGCATGATAGGTGAAAACTGGTGACCACACAAAGAGGGGAAAAAAGAAAGCAATGCTTCTTCATACTCCTCGCAGGAGTGACACAAACCTAAGGGTATCCTGGAGGCATACGTAAACGTGCTTTCTGCTTCTCTCTAGCCGAAGATAGACACAGTCTCCTTCCCTTGTCTTAGTGTTCACATTTATTAAAGCTACAGACATAAATTTTCAAGGTCCTGAAGAATGAAAATGGTATGAAAAATGAAGAACCATTGGTATGAAAGAATGAACACCTTGCAAAGTCATTTTAAGAGGAAAATTTTATCACATGACTGTACATTTTAATACATATTTAGATCGTCCGCTACCATAGATGACATTTATCAGAGACTTGAAAATGAACCATTGTACCTTTTAATCCGCCGTTGGGCTACTACGCCCAGCTGACTGCTGTGGAGGGCACAAAAGTGAAAATAATAATGTGGAGCCTGCCCGCCTGCAAGCTGCGAGAGCCAGACACTCTAAAGGGGCAATGGAGCTTCATCAGAAACACAAAACAAAAATCATACTGTAACTTAAGATTAAAACAAAAAAAATGATGAAGTACCATTCTGTAGAAGTAAATTCTTAACCAGAGTTCTAAGAAAAAGCCCAGGTACCACCGGAGGATGTGTGCATTGGCAGCGACTCTTCCTGCCTGCTCTGAGGATGTTCCGGTCTGTGGCATGGGGTTAGGACACCCCAGTTGGAAGAAAGAGCCTGAGCAAAGTATTGCCTCAGCACAAACAGGGAAACAAATAATTTGGAGTGGGAAATAAATACTTTTAGTGGGATCTGAAGTTAAATAATATGTGGACACTGGTATTCATATACTCAATACATCTCACACTTTTCCCTGGCAGTTAACCTAATGGTGAAGAAGACTAAATGCATTCCTTCTAGGGACATGGGCAAAGGCCCAGAGGATAGTATGTCAAACATAAAGTATTTTCAGTGTCTCATGTTTTCATCTCAAAAGCTAAAATGAGTTTTTCACTATATTGAATATTATATCCATGTTAAATTGAAATAGAAATGAGATCATTAGTTGTCAGGGAAATGCAAATGAAAACCATAATGAGATATCACTTTACACCCATTAGGATGGCAATGAACAAAAAGATACACAGCAAATATTGAAGAGGATACGAGGAAATAGGAATCTTCAAACATTACTGGTGAAAACAGTTTGGAAAGTAATCTAGCACTTTCTTAAGAAGTTTAAATATAATTTTCATTGACCCGGATAAATGGTCTTAGATATCTAGCTAACCAAGAGAAATGAAAATATATGTCCATAAGAATCTGAATACAAATGCTCATAATAGTATCATTCTTAATATCCAAAGCAGAAACAAGTCAAATATCCATAGACTGACTTATGATTAAATAAATGTTGTACATCCATACAGAAGAATATTGTTTGCCCATAAAAAAGAAGTACCATTAGATGCCACATCATGTAAGAATCTTGAAAATGTAAAAAGCCAGTAACAAAGTACCATATACTGTACAATTTTATGTGAAATGTCCAGAATAGCTAAATCTACACACAAAGAAGAGATTAGTGGTTGCCTACAGCTGGGAGGAACAGAGGGATACAAAGGTGATGGACAAAGGGCACCAGGTATCTTTGGAGGGTGATGAATTGTGCTAAAATTGAGATTGGTGGTGGTTGCATAGATGTGAACATGTTAAAAATCATTGACTTATACACTTTAAAGACATGGGTTTTATGATATGATAGTCATATCTCAATAAAGCTGCTACAAAAATAAAATTTTTAAATGTTTGCTTTTATTTTCAATTTTAAAAACATAAATATTGAATTCAATAAAGGTAACTGATATAGAATTTTATAAAGAAAAATGCACAATTATGTCATACCTCCTTCCCTAAAAATATACTTTCTTTTTGTATGCTTACCCAATAATATATGTATTCATACGTGTTTATATATATATATATGTATTAATGTTGTCTCTCTTTTAAAGAAAATTAAAGACTAGCAATATTTTCTGCAAAAATAGTATTTTTAGTGTCCTGCCTATATATTTATAAGCCTTCCCCATCTTTTCAGTAAAACTGATACTTTGCATACCGCTAACACACAGCACTATGCTGTCCCAATGGGAGAAGCACATTACATGGTTCAGGTTTTGCTCTTCCTCGCAGGTTATGGCTGTAATCTCATAGCACTCTGTATATGAATGGGTGGGATGTTAGAGAAGGGAGCAGAGCAAGTCAGGTGGCAGCCAGTCAGCCGGACTCCCCAACCCAGCTGGTTCCCAGCACAGCTCCAAGGCCACAGCACAGCCATGGCGGAGGTTGCTGCTGTTTCCTACCCTGGAGTAGCTGCAAGGCAAACCGATTCTGGACACCCTTCCCTCTTCTCTTTTGACTGTGAATCCAGGCTGTCTTCCATACAGAGCTGTCATTTACCCAGAGCCAAAGCAACTATGCTCATGAGGCTTCCATAATTGTTATGTAAGCTTGAAGTTCTTATCTCCCTCTCTCTACTTCTGCAGCACCTCCAGCACTGGGTGGGAGAGGGGGAAAGTCCACGTACATGGGCAGGCTTGTCAGCAATCAAAGCCTCTTCCATGAAGGCCTATTCCTGTCTGATATGAGTTGTTTTGAGGGTTCACAACACATATGAAGAGGCAAGCAGGGGATGTCAGGAAAAATTATATTTGTAACCTCAAGATCACAGCACTAATTAATGTCAGAATTGGAATTGTATGATGCACATATCCTCTGTCCATACTTAATACATTTTCCACTCTAATGCTGAACTTCTACTATGAATTAAACAGTAGTCCAAAATAATTATTGAAAAGGATACCTTGAACATGCTTCAGTATAACAATTTTATTAGAGGAAATGAGTAAGGAGGCATTACTGTGACATCCTCAACCATTTTTAATAGTTCATGGTTTGTCTTAGTGTCTCTGTCTTGTGAGCAGAGTCTATATTTAATAAAATAAAGTGCTCAGTCTACAATGTACTTCATTTTTTTATTTCATATAACTTCATTTTTTGCAGATATGATAAACTGTCTTCAGGTTTTAGATAAGAGTGCAACTATAACTTTTTAAAAACCTAAGTTTTCACTGAGTCTAGACCATAAAAATACATCAGAAGAATGGAGATCCTGGCCATTTAATCACCCAGATTATCAGCACTTCTATAAAAAGCTTTTAAATGGCAAGAAGATAAAATGTTAAGTGTGGATAGTAATTACTTGCCTTTATCTCTTGTGCCAGGTTTCCAACCCTACCATATGGGTGTTTGTGCAAGATTAAATAGCTATTCAAGTGTGTAATGAGGTATAGCTACTAAACTGAACCAAAAGATATAGCATAGAATAAGTCAGAGTAGATCAATCCTGCAGAAATCAAATATGAAAAGTTGATTGATAGACTCCATGATTCCACACATACACATATTTTGAGGGCCATTTAACAAGATAAATAAAACTCTATTTTTATAGGTAACAAAATACTATGGAGAAAAGTATGAAAGAAATTTGGGGAAAAAATAAGGTGTCATCTCAAAATATCCACTAGAAGTAGGATTGATCAATATTTGATTTGTTCTGGACATTCCAGTTTAAGCACTAATCATTAATATCAATTCCATTTTACTCTAAAAAACGTCCCAATTCAATTGATAACTTATAGGGTCACCTTATCTGGAGTGATTTTTTTTAATAGTTGCTGCAAAAGTTATCATACCAAAAGGCAGGCATAAAATTTGCTTCCACTATAGGTCATTGAAGTCAACATCCAGAAAAGATACTTGAGCAGAAGAAAGAGGATTATCTGACTGCTTATTTTACTCTTACACTGTGATATGCTCAGGTTTAGAAAATCTGAGCCATCTTCTGTGGCTGTGATAGTAAATGCTTTCATGTTAGAAGGAGAGACAGAGACAGAGAACCCACAGTTTTGGTCCTTCAAAACGAGATCTGTTCCCACTTCACTCAGGCCCCCAGATGATGTGGAATCACAAATACACTGAGACTAGTTTTAAACTGGAATAAAATCAACATTTTTGGAGCAAAATGTGAATTTTGAGGAAAAATAGAAAAGGTGAATATATTAACTTGTCCAAAGTATATTGTTAAATGGTGATAATACACAGCAAAGCATAAAGTAAGATTCAATTTTTTGAAAACATGTTCAATATTTTGATGTCTTTAAAAAGTCTGAGAGATTATATACCAGTTAATAATGGTGTTACAAATTGCATAATTGCTCTTTTTATATTAAATGTGATTATATGCTTAATGCTCCTTCTGTGCATGTGTGTGTGTCTCCTGTTCAGTCACAATAGGGATTTTTTCTTCAATCACAATCTTGAAATGAGAAAATACACAGAGCCCTGCAGAATTTAGCTGCCTAGCAGCCTTCAGATAATTCAAGTAAGAAATCCCTGAAGAACAGACATTTTCTGCTGCGGCAAAGGTGATGGACTAATTCAGTGGTCATAGAATCAAAAAGGTTTTCTTTCTTTTTTATTTCTATAATAAAAGACTTTCTTATAACAAGTACTTTGTTCAGAAAATAATGAAGCTCTGAACAACAACAATATACAAGCTTTTCATTTATCTTCTCAATCTTTCTTAATCTTCAGCCCTAAAGAAAGTACTAATAAAACCAAATCATCAAAAATAAAATGAAGAAAATGATCTCCTGAGGTTTCTTTACCTCTGATTTACTATCTTTATTGTTAAAAAATAGATATATACTATCAGATATGTGTTTTAGATAGCAGCTGATATGTGTTTTGGTCTATATTATAATCTCAAGTTCTTTTTATAAATCACAACAAATGAAAATGAGTTTTAAACCAAATCAGCAAATTTTAGTCCATCTTAATTCATGATGGACTAAAGAAACACAACTGAGTCATATAAATCACTACATAATTAAATCTGCTTCAAATCAATTGAAAAGATAAACTAGTGATGACAACTGAGCTAACCAGTTCTTCTAAAGTAGAGTTCACAGAAATATAGACATGGTTTCATTTTTATGATCTTGGGATATCTTGACTTTGTAGAGATTATGAAATATGTGCTCTCTTCTCTCCTTAATCTCTCCTCAGATCACCTTGTCCAACCCCATCATTTTAAATATCTTCTGTGTGCTGCTATTATGATAAAATATTTAATCTAGCTCTGAAACACTCAAGAATCTAGACTTCTTCAAATCCAACTATTTTCCTAAAATAGCACATATCATTATGAATAAGACATATCCAGAAAAAATATTTTTTATATTTTCCAGCAGTTTCCACTTTAGGGAATGCCATTGTCATCTACCTTTTTGCTGAGTAATCTCAAGAGTTGTGACCTCAAGTGAAATATCTAGGGCCGGGGATTTAGCTCAGTGGTTCCAGCAGCTGCCTCACAAGTGCAAGGTCCCAAGTTCGATCCCTGGTCCCCCCAAAAAATAAACAAAGTGAAATATACAAAATCTAATATGTAATTGTTTTAAGCAGACATAAAAAATTTTGGTCCATATCTGAAAAAGTGTGTCAAGTTCAAAAATAATTTTTTGGAAGTATTGGGGATTGAACCCAGGGCCATTACACTGAACTACATTGAAGCCCTTTGTTAAAACTTTTTGTTTTGAAATAGAGTCTTGCTGTGTCACTAAGTTCCCCAGGCTGGGCTTCTTCCTCTCAAACTACCATAGTACCTGAATTACAGTCAAGAACCACCATGCCCAGTTTAAAATCATTAAATTCAATGCACAAGATATTTATATGTTTAGCATCTCATTAGCTTCAATTTCCCATAACCTGTGTTCTCGACAATCTCTTTTCCCTAGGATGACCTCTCTTTAGTAATATATCTTACCACATGAGGAAGATTAGGAGTAGATAAGAATATTTAGGAGAAATCAAAGCCAAGGTTTAATAATTTGCATTAAAAAGAATCCCCAAACATTCAGGATTTTATGTATCCTCAGTGCCTAAGGTTGTTAAACCAATTAGAATGATGTTCTTTAACTCTATCATGTGTAAGTGTGTAATTGATTTGTACGTATGGTTTTCAAAGTTTTATATATTCAAGTATCTATTTGATATTTCTACGAAGGTATCTAAAAATCTATTTCAAAAACAAAGTGTTCAAGACTTAGTTTCTCATTTTCCCCCTAAACCGTCAGCTTTCTCCATTTCAGTTCATGACAAGTTCCTTAAAGGTATGGGTTTGCCTTCCGTCAGACCAAACTGTGGCTAACTAGTAATTTCTAGGATGAAATATTATTGTCTGCCTCTTACATCAACTACCTTCTCCAAAATATATTCACAAAATAAACTCATATTTTGGTAGTATATTTCACCTTGACAGATTATATGTTCAAACATAATTGCATATTCTATAGTAAGTTTAGGAGTCATGTTAAGGTAGTATATTCCACTTGTTATATCCTCTGTCGTCAGTGTAATCTTTCAAAAGTAACCACTGACCTTGTCACACACTTTTGCCAGTTTAAAACCTCCTTCAGCTCCTCTGAGTTTGAAGATGAAGCCAATATACCTTCATGCTAGCAAAGTCCTTCATAAGCACATTTCTGCCTTTTGTCTGGACTCCACTTTTGACACAATCCTCTCATTAGAAATGTAAACTCTACATAAATTTGCTATTATTTGTCTTGCCTTGAAGTTTTTTTAGCTTCTTAATAGTAAATTTAATTCACTCAGTAAACATTTACTAAGAAATTCTGTGCCAAATACCCTTCACCCAAGAATAGTGGAAGACAGAGAACAAATAAATCTCTAGATGAATGAATTTGGAACAGAAACCATTGCTGAGATCAAGGTTAGAGGAAAAGGTCAACTCCTATCTCAGAAAGAGGAGGCAAGTAGTACAGATTTCCAAAAGGAAGTGTTGTAAGAATTTTGACAGCTACAGGATGGGAGTTAATGTTACCAGCAGAGGGAAGAAAGTACTATATGCAGTCATGAGAATGAGTTTCTGTGTCATGAAGACTTTCAGGTTAGAACTGAAATGTTTAGTCCCTGTCACACCAAGAAACTCAGAGCACGACCCTTTTACTTCCCTGTCCTTCTGAGATATGACATAGTGTCTAAACAGTAAGGAACACCTGGCTAAAATTTTTTCCAACTCTGTGGGTTGTCTCCCCCCATACCCACATACCAGGGATTGAACTCAGGACCCTGTGCTTGCCAGGCAGGCAAGGCATCACTGAGCTAAATCTTCGCTCTGTTGGTGGTTTCTTCTGCTGTGCAGAAGCTTTTTAATAAGACGAGATCCCAATTGTTGATTCTCTGTAGTATTTCCCATGAAATCAGGATTTTCCTCATGAAGTCTTTGCTTACACTTATGTCTTCAAGAGTTCTACCTATTCTATCTTCTAGCAGATTAACTGCTTCTATTCTAATATTTAAACCTTTATCCACTTGGATTTTAGTTTAGTGGATGGTGCAAGATATGGGTCTAGTTTTAGTCTTTAGCATGTGGAAAGCCAGTTTTTCCAGCACCGTTTATTTTTTTTCCTTAAATTTTTTTATTGGTACATTTTAGGTATACAATACATTTACATTTATCATTGGGAACTTGTACCTTTACATGATGTATCTTGGTTCTTATTTTTTCCCTATTCACAAAGAGTTTGTTTCCATTTTTTCCATTTCTCATAATTTTTCCTTTCC
>NW_004624769.1:18886346-18897156 GCF_000247695.1 Heterocephalus glaber
TTTCTACTTCTTTATCTGAGAAATATCTGTTCATTTCAGATGCCCATTTTTGGATTGGGTCTTTAAATTTGCGAGGTCTGATCTTTGTAAGTTCTTTATAGATTTGAGATAGTAGACCTTTGTCTGAGGAAGAGCAGGTGAAGAATTTTTCTCACATTGTGGGTTGTCTCTTCACACTGCTGATGGTTTCTCTTGCACCGATTAATAAAGAGGCTATCGTTTTTCCAGTGAACATGTTTGGCCCTTTTGTCAAAGATAAGGTGGTGAGTATATTTGGGGTTGTTTCTGGTTCTTCTAATCTGTTCCACTGATCCTCAGGTCTGTTTTTTTTTTTTTTTGCCAGTACTATGATGTTTTTATCATATTATATCTGTAGTATAATTTCAAGTCAGAGATTATGATGCTCTCTGCCCTGCCTTTGTTGCCCAGAATTGCTTTTGCTAGTCTAGATCTCTTCTGGTTCCAAATGAATTTTAGGATTTTTTCTCTAATTCTGTGAGATATACTATTGGTATTTTGATTGGAATTGCATTAAATCTTTATAACAGTTTTGGGAGTATGGCCATTTTCACTATGTTGGTTCTCCCTACCCAAGAGCAAAAGATATCTTTCCATTTTCTGATATCTCCTTCAATCTCCTTTTTTTTAGATTACTGTAATTTTCAATATAAAGATCTTTTACTTTCTTCATTACATTGATTCCTGGGTATTTCATTTTTTTCGATGCTACTGTGAAAGGTGTTGTTTCCCTAATTTCTCCCTCAGTGAGTTTGTTATTTGTGTACAGGACTGCTATTGATTGTTGTGTTCACCTTGTATCAAGCTATGCTACAGAGTTATGTTATTAAATCTAGAAGTCTTTTGGTGGAGTTTTTGGGATCTTCTATGTACAGTGTCAAGTCATCTGCAAATAATGATAATCAAATGTGGTGGATTAAGTAACAGGCAACTTGGAACTCCCAGTGGAACTGAGTCAGTGTGGCTTGGGGCATGGAAGACCCACCTGAGACTTGTTGCCAATGGCATAAAAGGAGAACTGGAGGGGAAGATTGCTGGCTGTTGATTTTCTGGAGAAGCTTACTGCAGCTGGTTTTCCTGATATGAACTCAGCTATTCTTGTGGTCAGAGGAGCTCGGGCCCTCGTCGGTCACTGGGGATAGCTGCTGCTCGTAGGGGAGCTCTGACCTTCACCTTGAGTGTTGCTTCCTGGCTGCAGTGCAGATCCCTCAGCCTGATGGCACAGACTCTTCAGCCTAGCACATAGCTGCTCCTCCCTAGATAAGGTGTCCAACCTGGCTGTGATTTAAGAGTGATTTAAGGCTTCTTGCTCTTTTTGCTCCCTCTCATGGGGGTGTCAAGGTGCCACACTCTGTAGAGAGACAAAACCTTGTCACGCAAGCCTTCAGTTTAGGTAGCTCCCTCCTGAATCACTTCCCCAAGGCGCACAGTTAAGATCACATGCAATCATGGTTGCCTTTAAGTTTTTAAATATGCTTCTCCCTTTGCCTAAATTACTTTATACAAATACCCATTCAGCTATCTGATCATATCCTAAGCTTTAACTTTCCTTCTTTCCCAGAGATAGCTTTAATTCAAGAACTGAACAAGGTGTTCTCTGGGCTCTCATAACTTCTTGTGCACTATTCTGTCCAACTAATTATCTAAAAGAGTGCTGGGACCTGGAAGGTTTGAAGTAAACAATTGCTGAACATATAAATAAATTTCCCAAAAAAAGAAAACAGTGAATCTGAGTCTGCAAATTCTCTCTCACCAATGCTTTTTGCCGCACTATTCAGGTGCCCTAAAATGCCATTGTGTGACAATGATATAAAGACCCCTCCTTGCCCATAACAATAATTCTCAAAATAGCACATGCACTTGTTATGCCACTAGATGGTTTTATTATTGCTTTTGAAGGTGCTTCAGCAAATAAGTATTTTGCTCTTGTAGGACTGCTGACATCTCATAGAAATTTTTGACAAATGTGCAACACAGAGATGATTTTGCTTCTATTTTACAGATCTCCTGATCCTTTATATACTACATTTTATTTCTTTATGAGCTTACTTTGCTTCATCTTTAGTCCTCAAATTAAATGACCAAGAAAATGTAACAGCATGAGCACAGAATATGACCTCTCCTCAGAAGAATTCCATTTCCACACACAATATTTACAAGGCTTGCTGAGAGATGAAACTGCTCTTCAACTCCTTCCCCTTAGTTATCAACTGACAAAGCAATTCCTGATGCTCTATTATTTTTTTCCTGAATGGCTTTTTCTTTAATTTCTATTCATGCTTTCTGATCTAATTAGTATAATTAGCCTTGGACACACAATAAGCAAAGCAAGAAACAAGAAAAGCTCACAAAATTCCATTTCAATAGCCTGCCCCTCTTTCATAGACTTTATGGATCTAAGTTTTCAGCTGTCTTCAGAGCTCATAACCTTTAATCTTAACATCAATCTCAGTGTTCTATTCAATTACAACTGCTGTCTGTTGAGAAGTAGCAAAGGTTTCAGAGAGTTTGTGGGAACATGGAAGTTACCCCATTCATTTTCATTAGTAAACGCAGAGACACAAATTTCACTAAAATTGCCAAGAGTGCTCCTGCCGTGTCTGAATGATTTATTATTAGACATCATATTTCTTTTCAAAATATGGTTAAAAGAACTCTAGAAAATCATGTGGTTGTTTCACCTGAAATATTATGTAATTTTACCACCTGTGCACTAAAGTTGCTGACTAGAATATTGATAGACTATCGCAAAAACTTTGGCATGGCAAGAGGGACAGGAAACAAATGGCCAGACCCAAGACCAGCACAGCGTGTAAGACTGTTCATTCCTGTGAAGGTGACTACAGAGGATAAAGTGAGTGTTTTTAAATGACAACTTGTCATACCAAAAAAAAAAGGGAAAAACAAAAGAGAAAAAAATGTTCCTTAAAACTAAATTGTAAAATTTTTAAGCAATATACTAGCATCAAAGGGCAAACATTATAATTTGTAAAATCAATTAATAAAATTGTTAGGCAGTGGAGTCAGACTAAATGACCCATCCTTGTCCCTGAGGGACCTGGGGCAGCTCATTTCCTAACAGCATTCAAGACTTTCCACACCTGGCCCTTACCTTTCACGGCTCATAACCCAAAATGCCAGATCAGGCAGACAGGGCCATTTCACAACCCACACTCGAAGAGCAAGGCGTGTGCCCAGTATTCCCAATCTTGGCTGCACTTTAGGATCACCTTGGGAGATTTGAAAAATTATGCCGAGCCCCAGCTCAGACTGATTTAATCAGAATCTCTAGGGAGGAGCTTTCCAGGTGGCTCTAAGGAGGAGGTTACGCTGAGTGCCCTGCTTTCATCACTCTGAACCACTTCATTGTCCTCTATCAAAGAATCGCTCTCACGCTTTGCTCATATAGCCCCCTCCATCTGCTTTTCTAAAGTCTTGGCTTTGTTTTTCCAGGCTGAATTTCAATGTTGCTTTCCTGATTAAATCCATATAGTCTTCAACCTTCCCTAAAATCCACTCTGAAACTGAGGTCGATCAGCTGACAACTGGTCATCTCACCTGCACTATACCTGCTTCTACAGAATGGCCCTCAACACATCATCCTTGGCTTTCACTGTTCTTTTATTATTGTTGTTGTTGTTATTATCATTATCATTATTATTATTATTATTATTAAGTACTGGGGGTTGAGCTAGGATCTTTGCACTGAGCTCCATTCCCAGCCCTTTTTAATTTTTTTTAAATTTTGAAACAGGGTCTTACTGAGTTACTAAGTTGTACAGGCTAGATTTGAACTCATGATCCTCCTACCTCAGCCTCCCATGGTCCTGGAATTATACAGGCTTGTGCCACCACACCTTGCAAATGAATAATTATGTAATGTTCGTCCTTTTGACAACTCTTGGACAAACTATAAAAGTATTTTCAAGGATGCAGAGAATATCATGTTGACAATTTTCTCTTCTCTTAAATATCTTCTCTTAAATTTTCAGGAATATTTTCATATAATTTTTTTTTCTAAAAGAGTGACAATTCTCAGGAGCAATAGCGACTTTTTACATGTTGTGAACATTAGGAAGCATGTAACCAATCAATCTTCCTTTTACAATATTGCTACTAAAAAGTTTAAAGCCAAATTATGACCCACTTGTGGAAGAGGCAGTCTTTGTATACATGTTTTCTATTATTTCTGGCTATTTTATATTTTCAACCTACATTTTTCCATTATTTATTTAGTTCGAGTTTAGTTTGCTCTCTTGATGTTTTCCCCCTACCAACTTAGTTTACCTTACATTATATTTAGAAGAATATGGTTTAAAATAATAAATAAATAAATAAATAAACAAATAAAGCAAATTCCCGGCCAAGCATGGTGGTGCATGCCTCTAATCCCAGCACTCTGGTAGGCTGAGGCAGGGAGGTCAAAAGATTGAGCCCAGCCTAGAGAACTTGGTGACTTAGCAAGACTGTCTCTAAAAAAAGTGAAAGGGTCAGGGAAATTAGCTCAGTACTAAGGCCCTGGGTTTAATCACCTATTCCACACACACACACACAAAGTAAATTCCCTTTGTCTCCAATATGTGCGTAAAAATTATCTCCTACTCTGGGTTACCATATTCTTGCCCCATTCCAGATTTTGCCCCTAATTTATTCTACTTTGCATCACAAAGTAAGTTAAATCTCTTTTTCTACACTCTAAGTATCTTAGAGGACAAGGGACATGCCTTATTGATTTTGGTAAAATCTATAGAAATTGACAGAAATTGGTCAAGAAGTATTTTTCATACTACTTGTTTGCTGTAAGAGTGGAAAAAAACCGAGTTTGGGTTCCAAATTTTTCCTATATCAAACAGAGACTTTATACATCTTAATCTCATTTTTTAAATTATAAAATAGAAATAACTGAAAGTATTATTTATTTATCTCACAAAATTGTTAAGATGCTGAGATAATACTGCTAAGTAACTTTAAATGGCAAAATCCAACCCACACGTCTAAGAAATAAAGAAAAGGCCTGGAAAAGTCCTATCTGTCTATACTCACGCAAGCACACACATACACACACACACATTGAGCCTTGGAGAATGCCTGAGACTATGGTCAAAGAGGTAGCAGAAATGAGAATCATTAAAAGCCTTCATAGCCAGGATCATATTCTGGATCATACTCCCAGAACAATGAGATACCACTCAAGGATTTTAAGCAGAGATGTAATAAATGCATATTTGAGACTTTCAGCATGGACCCTGATTGTTGTGTGCCAAAGGGGACTCTTGCAGAAGAAGATGGAGCCAATGGAGGCAACAAGGGGGTCTGTTAAGAACCCACTGCACTAAAAATGGGCAAACACAGTCAGCTTAGGGCACTTTTCCACAGTGGTCCGCCCATTGTGAGACAAGAAGCAATTTTTACCTTAAATATATTGTATCTATGGTTCCATTGATAGCTTTGAAAGCACCTTCTCAATATAAGAAATTAAAATATTTTCAAACAAATATGTTATCCTTTCACAATATTTACTATATTGGCATTTTTAGAAAATAGAAATATATTTATAGTTGAACATCAACTTTTAAGAAGAAAATATGTTCAATCTTCTAAAGCTCCAGATCAAAAACTAAGGAGTAAAAGATACTCAAACTGGCCTGCAATTTCTCCTTCTAGTATCAAAATATGGCCTGCATTCTGCACCACCACTGATTGATTATCTGCTCGCTGATGGGGGTGCGCTACCAGGGAACGCGGTTTGGAGAACCGTGGACCCTGACCTTTGTGACACCCAGGCCAGAGCGCCAGGGCCTGCCAAACCCACAATAAACAAGAGCATCCACTACTCCTTAGCAGCTGCGAAGTGCATGAGGAGCCCTGGGGGTGAGGAGTCTGTGAAGGCAGGAAATAGAAAAGCAAGTCTGACGTTACACAAGGAACATTGCATTTAGCCAGAAAAATTTGAGATCCTCCACAGCATTATCATTTTCTAATTGAAGGGCTTTAGGAGTTAAGCTGTGAACTCAAGTTTTTCACCTGTAAAATTAAAAAAATTACTCTTGCAGTACTGAGATGGGAAATTAGGACTTGGCAAACTGGCAGGGGAAGTAAGCATGATCCGTTAATTACAAAATCCCAAAGCACATGCGCATTACAATTCTTAAATCCTGCCTGTCAGTTTTGGATAGGAGGCCTAGATTTGACATCTGCCTGAGGAGTGGGTGACACAGAAAGGACAGTCGCCTTTGAGGGGTCTGCTACTGTTCTTTTTTTTTTCTCTCTCTCTCTCTCACACTGTGGAATGTATTTCCTTTCCTACTTTTACTTAGTCCAAACTTGCTCTGAAGAGCACAGTTCTTTTCCTACCTTTAGTAAATGTAACTTTGCTACATTTTGCGCTTGTTTTGACCAATTCTTTACTCGAGACAGAAGTAACTTTGAAACCACCTCTAGAAGATTCCAGTGCCCCAGCACCAGCTAAGAGTGCTGGAGTGGGAATTAGTGAGTTGAAGCATGTGAAGAGTCCAGCAGCACCCAGCTGCTGCCATCGTGATTGTAGATGCCAGCACTGTGCCCCAGTTGTACTCAGAAACTGATGCAGATAGCTTCAAAACAACTGCATTATAAATTGATTTTACAACTTCTTGTCATTTCCTAACCTCGTTCCAAATTGTGGTTCCTTTGAAGACTATCCAGGGGCATAAATGAACTCTGGCCAAACTGAAAGCTATAGATAGAAGACAGAAAGGAAGGAAGGAAAGAAGGAAGGAAGGAAGGAAGGAAGGAGAAGAGATGGAGGAATGGAGGAAAGAGGAGAAAGAAGGTGAGGGAGAGGGGTAGGGGAAGAAGGAGAGGAGAAAGATAGCAAAAAAAGAAAATTTCTTTCTTCCATCCTTCCTACTTGCCCTTTTGTCTCCTTCTCTCTTCTCTCTTTTCTCTTTCTTTCTCTTTCTTTCTCTTCCCCCCCCTTCCATTTGTCTTTTCTTTCTCCCCCTTTCTCTCCCCATCCCCTTCCTTCCTTGCAATAACTATCATTCAAGGCATTTGCTTTTACGCCTGCTAGTTGGCAAGTTTATTAAAGCAGTTTTAAGAGCTTTTCCTCTGTGTAGATTTCTTCTTTGTCTACTAGATCCATGCCTTACATCTTCAAAGAATTCTCTATTCCTATCTTAAAGTTGTCCTAAAATCTTACCACATTTATACAGAAATCTGCTTGCTTGTGTAAATGTCAAGCAGAGCTATCTCAAATTCCATAGGCCCTGAGCCATATATTACTTAGTCTCCACATTAAACTACACTTGCACTTGCATGAGGAGTACAGAAGAACTCCTGGGCTGTGTGGATGTGGGGATTACATGTGAATTACCAGATAAACAAACAAGCTACCTAAAAAGGAAGCTTACATTCTTATGTGCCTCCTTAAAGAATCTCCCTTATGCAATGATTAATTTTTGTTTTCTCTTTAGAATATCTCAGTAAAACAATATTCTTTCTTTAGCAATAATAAATAATGTTAGTGTTACCTCCAGGGAGGAGACCACCCACCAAAGCACTGCTACCCTGTAGGTCCCTGAAAAATATAAACACTGTTTGTAAGGCCAAGAAAGGGAACTCCTGCATGTGAAGAGCTTGGAAAACTATACAATGAAAGGGCACTGTCTCAGCCAAGCATAGGACTGATTTCACCACACTACTTTCTATGTCCTTTTTTTTAGACCACACATGGGTTTCTACTTGGCCATCTAAGAAGATAGGAGATTAACAACTAAGCATGAGAATATCCATGCTTTTTCAATGATATCACACATAGGAAGTTTAAAAGCTAGAAAAGAACAGGGCATAATCACAGACATACTAAGGCAGAGAGCCCTACAAAAAAAAACAAAAGACTTCACCCCCTTGAGTGATTATACCGAAATTCCACTACGGCCCAGGGTTGAATTTTTAATTCTCAGTATCAGGGTCACTCCCTGATGACCAGCGATCCTGAGGTTCATGTACTTATTGGCCATTTGTGTGTCTTCTTTGGAGGAAGTTCTATTCAAGTTCTTTAGCCATTTTTTAACTCATCAGTGTGATTTTCTTGTTGAGTTGTGGCAGTATTTTATATAATCTGGAGATCAATCTTTGAACATCACAACATCTCAGTCCTGTTGGCTGACAAGGGATAGAAATTTATTCTAAACCACACCAAGAGAGCCTTTCTCTAAAACTAATTTGGAACCCCAAAATTCAAGCCAATCACTTCTGTCTGAAGCTCTACAGTTTTCTTATGAGTGTAGGAAAATGAGAGAGGGAGAGAGAGAGAGAGAGAGAGAGAGAGAGAGAGAGAGAGAGAATGAAATTTCCACAGTGAGAAGAAATGCCAGGGATCAATTATGCCCACAAGTCAAGTCTATTTCAGCAGAAAATGTCAGTAGTCTTCCTATAACCACTGCTTTTTAAATTTAGCTAGTTTTATTTGCTTCATTTTGTTAAATTAACTAACAAACAGAAACCAAGCACCTAGTTTAAACTAGTGCTAGTTCTTTTACTTTTTTGCCCCCCTTTCCTCTTATTCCATAGCTCTTCACTAGTGGAGGAAAGGAAGAACTGAGATCTCTGAAGTAGATGTCACTGTATCGCAACGATAATAATGATATTAATGATGATAATAATACAACTCACGTGCTTAAACTTGGGAATATGTCAGATTAAATAATGAATAAGTGAAACTGGCATGACTTGTCTTCTACAGTTACTCTGATAACTTAAGGGAGCAGCAGTCACCCCGTGTTCCCTTGCTTCCCCCATGCCTGTGCTGGTCGGACAGAGAACAGCATTGTGTGTGTTACACAGCTCTCCCAGAAAACATTCAGTCTAATTTTTCAAGTTTTACATCTTCACTGGGACTATACCTGGTTGTTTCCTACTCTTTGAGTATTAGCCATCTATCTGCTATGAGCTAGTTGACATAATAGAGATCAAATTTTAATATGGTAATTAAGCTTATCAACATAAGAAAGACAATTAAAGTTCTCTAACAGTGGGGCAGATATTCTGTGAGATATGAGGAAGCCTGTCAGTGCCAGTTGTTAAGCAGACCCGCCAGATTAAATTCTGATGGAAAACCTGTAAAAGAGAGATTCACTTTGGGGGAGGGTGTTAAATAGAAGTAAAACCTCTCTTTTCTAAGTTTGGTTAAGGATTCAAATATTTGGATGTGTGTGTATGTGTGTGTATATACAAAATATTGCTATTATGCAAAGGAACAATATTATTAGAAAGCTATCTCAAAATCTACCTTTCACATTATGCCAGGGGCTGGAATAACTGCGTAAGTCTAGGACCAGTCTTACCCAAGTGAGACTACACTACACTCAGTCAGAAATTATTTTTTATGTTAATCTGATTTTTTATGATAATCTGATAATCTCATTATAGATACAATAACCTCAATAACAGTATTCAAATAGAATACCTCTCTTATTATAATGGTTAGTTGGAGTTTATAAATTAGGGGTAAAAGAATTTGTTGAGTATTTGAACACATTCTTTGTGATATCAATTATATTCATTGTTCTACATGTTATCTTTTACAATATGTAAATGGATTTCCAGCAGTTTATAATCTCAATTTTTGTGTGTGTGCTTTCTGAGACACAGTCTCATTGTGTAATTCAAGCTGGCTTTTAACTCCTTGCTATGTAGCCCAGGCAGGCCTCAAGCTATCAGTGATCCTCCTGCCTCAGCCTCATGAATACTGGGATTACAGATATGTGTGACCATTCCAGACAATATTCTCAATTTATACTTAGTTCAGTCTAAGAAACTGGTGATGATACATAGCCATTTGGGTTAACAAAATAATCTTTCTACTGCTTAATTCTGTATTCTCTTTTTTCCATCCTTGATTTATTTTTATATTTTTCAGGGCCTCTTAGCACAGGAAAGAAATATTCAAGGAACATAAAATGAATTCATTCATTGATTGGTTCATGGGATTACAAAGAATGTTGAAGAAGTTCACAAAATTAGAAGAAAAATAGCACCTTGAAAATTAAGGTTCAGTACTACAGGAACTTTTCTCTCATTTATCGGTCTCTTATTTCTGCATGGCTTTAAAATCTAAGTTGAAGCTGCCATCCCAAGCTCCTAGGGCAGAGAACCTGAGCCGGTCCCAGCACCCGGAAGGAACCTCCCCTGACACCATCCCAAGCTCCTAGGGCACAGAAGGTGAGCCGCATGGGGGCCAGAAGCACCCCCTCCTGAGGAAATGAGAAGACATATAAACAAGTCTCAAAACCAGACTTCTGGATCACCTAGAGCAACCCCAAAGGGAAACGAGATGGAACAATCTGATACTCAAACCACCTGGACTCTCTGAATTGGCAACAAAAGAGGATCTGGGAAAAATGAAATCAGAAATAATTACTCACATAACAGCAAGGAATTTGCTCATGGTGCAAGACATGATTAATAAATCTAGAGAGGACACAGATAAAAATATAGAGGAGCTGAGGAACATGATGGAATCCCATCATAGGAAACAAATGGAATCCATAAAACAGATACAAACAGGTTTCCAGGAGATTAAAAACTCCATTGAAAGTCTACGCAGCAGAATGAACCAATGTGAGGATAGAATTTCAGATATAGAAGAAAAGATTGCAATTAGTGACTAGGAAAAGAAAAATTACTTTAAAATTGTAAAGGAACATGAGAAATCAATCCAGCAGCTGCTAGAGGATGCAAAGAAGAATACCAGAAGACTGATTGGGGTCAGTGAGGAAAGAGGAGAGAGTTCAGATGACATAAAAAAAAT
>NW_004624769.1:18911063-18938214 GCF_000247695.1 Heterocephalus glaber
TTGACAAAGGAGCCAAACACCCTCATTGGAGGAAAGATAGCCTATTTAA
Organism: Heterocephalus glaber; assembly: GCF_000247695.1. Next base: position 18,911,113 of record NW_004624769.1, read on the forward strand.
TAAATGGTGTTGGAAAAACTGGATTTCAACTTGCCAAAGATTGAAACTAGACCCATACCTATCACCATGCACTAAACTAAGATCGAAGTGGATACAATATTTCTGGTTATATCTGCTTACATAGTCATTATCCAGGGAGGGGCAGGATCACAGGGATACCTGGACTTAAGGGGCTACTTCGACATGATTAAAAAGAATTTGGATCTAATAAGGACTAAAATTTATAATAGATATTGGAAAATGGAAAGAAAATGTTCAAATGGGAAGGGGAACAAGGGAGGAGGGAGGGAAAAAGGAAGGAAAGACATGAGAAAAAAGTGAAAATAGAAGGAAAAAATGGAAACAAAGCTTTTGTATATAGGGAGGGGAGGGGTCTTGAGGGGAAAGAGGCATGGGAACAAAAGGGGTGGGATATATCATGTACAGGTGCAAATTCTCTATGATGAGTATTATCATTATATATGCCTAAAATGTACTGATAAATGTGGTTTAAAAAAGAGGAATATGGATCTAATAAATTCTTATGGCAGTTCTGTGTAGTGGCACACACCTGTAATCACAGCTACTTGGGAGATTGAGACAGGAAATCACAAGTTCAAGGCCAGCCAGTGCAACTTAGTGAGAACTTGGCTCAAAATAAAACAAGAGGGTTTGGGATGTAACTCAATGGTAGAGCACTCACCTAAAAATCAGTGATGGCCTGGATTTAGTCATCAGTACTGATAAACAAAAAATTAACAGCAAGAAATTCTTTTTTTTTTTTTTTAAGAAATTCTTATTCCACATTTATTCAGGGCCAGTAAGGCTTGTAAAATCTGTTTTAACTACAATATATTGTGAACACTGTTCATTTCACCAGTGAAATTTTCCCTACATTCTCTGGGCCCATTCATAATTCTTGTGGCTTAGATTTAGATATTAATATTTGAAATCCTTCTGTGTATACCTCTCAAATTTCATATAGTAAAAGAGACAGTTCAAATGCTAATAAGCCACCTCTAAGAGGTAAAGTCAAATTATACTTACACCAATTACAAATTATATTAAGTCTTCTGTAGCATCACTATATAAATAAATATGCTAAAGCATACTAAAATATTTTTAATCAAATTACTAAAAATTATCTCAGGATCAAATTGGGCAGGGATGGAGGCTCACAGCCCATCAGTAAATTTAGAATGCCAAAAGAAAATACAAAACTATGTGACTTTGGGGAAACCAATATTAGGAAAAGAAAGGTAACTTCTTTCTGACTTTTTTTTCCTACGATCTTTTATTAACTATTCTCTACCATTCTAGTTTTCCTGAGAACAAAGAGCAAATTGGCTATCTGGAGTTAGTAAACCTTACTTTTTGTTAATATCTTCTAAAATACTAAGTTTGGTAAAGGTAATAATAATTTTTTAAATCAACATTTGACAGTAGAATTTAAATTATCTTAATTTTAGAAGTGTAGTAAAAATATTCTCATTATATCATGTATGAAAAAATCCTTCTAATAAAGGACATTCTTAGCTGCAATTGGGTTCATCAGTGTTTTCTTATTTAAATAAAGAACAGTTACATCATTAAATAGTATTCCTCTGTCTGAGGCATTTAAGGGCTGTTCATCTCCCACATCCCAATTTTAACACCTACTCTTTGTTCCTCACTTTGTATATGTCAAGTTTAGTTCATCATTCAACTTCCAGAGAATTATCTATTGATAGTGCTTGCCAAACTTTTTCAAGGATTTCCTCTAGTGGTACAGATATAATTTTTCTATGAAGGTTTCTAGTTTATCTTTAAAATTCATATGAATTTTGTATTTAAATATACAAAAATATATCAATGCTACTTTTGATACAAATGTTAATGTTTAAAACTCTGATGACTTAAATCACCTTTGCTGTGTATTTTCCCAAACCTCTAGTTTCTCTACATGTACCCACTCATTTGGAATCAGAAACTTCTAAGGCTACACTTAGAAACAATACCTAGAAGTCAGTGGGAAGGGTGAGAAATGTGTTGAGAGACTACTGTTTTTCACCAGTGGTCTTAAGAGGCCATATCATTCTCTTTCAGATTATCTAGCTCAGTAAGAAACAGAATTTCAGAAGTGAACATTTTCTGCATCAATACAAGAAGGATTAATTCTATATGTAAAAACCAGTGCACTCAAGGATCTCTGGGGTCTATTTTGTTTCCAAAAAGCCAAACTGCAAGAATCATCTTCCAGGTTTGTCCTTGGGGAAACCTGGGAAGCATTAAGTCTGTCTCTGCATTAAATAACCCACTGCAGGGCTGGAGATTTAACTTAGTGGTACTGTGCCTGCCGCGCAAGCACAAGGTTCTGAGTAAGACCCCTGGTACTAGGGGAAAAAAAAAAACCCACTGGAAAAGATTGAATGTTTAATGCAGCTTATTATTACTCTTTTCAGGTAAGCTCCTTCCTTGGATGTCAAAACAAGAAAACTGGACAATGCAGGATTACCAAAGCTACAGGAAACAGTGCAGTCTTCACTCTCCTTTGGAAGAAAACTGAATGGCTAGAGGTGAGGAGCAGGAGAGTGACTTTGGGTATTTTGGGGGGTTTTTTGTTTGTTTGTTTGTTTTTGGTACCAGGCATCAAACTCTGAACCTTGCACTTGTGAGGCAGGCAGTGGCAGCCCTGAGCTAAATCCCCGGCCCCACTTTGGTTTTCCTTTATAGTTTGGACCATGTACATATATTACACTTTTAGAAAATAAATTCATTATAATTTTGAGACATCAGAAAAAGTAAATGTCTTCCTCATCTCTTTTATTTTAATTTTACTCTTACTCAGAAAACTCTGGAAAATCTCAAAATCACACTGAACAAAGCTTCTTTGCCTGCACTGCTTCCTGGCTGAGCATTTGCATGGCCAGTCATAGCCATGAAATGAGAGAAGTTCTACAAATGTGAAGGCCAGGATGAAGTTACTACAGCATTGTATGTACTCTGCTTGGTGGGGGAGAGGGGATATATGTCTTTACCCAGATGTGCAGAAACAATCTTTAGAAACTATAGATACCTAAGACCTACCATGACCAATGTCATATTTATTGCTCAAGATTGCACCTAAATGGAAACCAACAATAATTTACTTCTCAATTTACTTAAACTTATTATAGAATTATTCAAACAAACAAAAGGAGCATCCAATAAGAAATGAATCAATCTAAGCTAAATATTTTTGTTAATACACAACATAACACATGTATATTTTTTTGCAATAGAGGTAACGTCATAGTTCTCCAAGTTCTTGAAAACATGCAAAGGTGCTTTTTGCCCTTGCAGAAATCACTTAGATATTGTGCCAGGACTTTCATTAGAGTTCAAGTCCCTCAAAACACAAACTTACTTTTAAAGTGTCACTAACTTTTAAATATTAGGAGAAAAGTAGGGCAGCACATTCTCAATACATAGACACACAGAATATCTATATAGTATTATATAGTATCCCAAGGGAACAAGAACCACCAGACTGGCAGTCTTTAGTCTCCTGTTGTATATAACATTATGGGATCAGTTTGTCTAGGGGTGCTGACATCAAATGTATGCCACAAAGCTGATGAAACCTTTTATGTTGATCTTGGATATGTGTAACAGACCTTATGACTCTGTTAACTCTACCATGTGGCTGTGAGTTTTATGGGTTTATAAGTTAGACATGAATGCTAACAAAATGTAGTCACATTTGAGCTGCATTCCTGGCTTGGTATTGAGCCTTAGATTTACTGTTTTTACTTCCATGTGTCTCATGAATCCCCTAGCTTTTGTTCTAACACAGATTCTGGTTCATCAGGCCTAGAGCAGAATATGAGATTCTATATGTCTAACAAGATGATGTTGGTATGGTTGAGCCTTGGACTCCACTTTGCATAGCAAGCCTTTACAACCGTGAAGATTCATGGCTGCCTAGTTTTTCATGTGATTTTAATTTTAAAAATGAAATTTTGAAAATTTCAATGAATGCAACCATGCTGTCTATTCAAAAAATAAAACTTAAAAAACAAGCAAAATAAGGTTTTGATGAAGTTACCACATATTGTACAAGAGTCAAGTGGCTAAGTAGAAACCATAAATACTAATTCAGCCCACTTTAGGAACCTTGACTTATAAAGGTTTTTTTATCACTCTCACCATGAAAATTACTTGTCCTGCCCTTCAGTTGTGTACAACTCTTCACAGAATAACTTGAAGCTTCAATGCGAATGGGTTCATAGAATTTCCATTAAATAATAATTTTTTTCTCTTTTAGATGCATTGTTTCTAGAAGGTAAAAGTAGGACAAAGTGAATCCAAACATAACCTATATGATGATTTTATGAGAATGTTAAACATAGGTAATCTTTGAATGAGCAGAGCCAAGAAAAGGCTCCCTCTGCATGGATGGTGCCTTTACCCAAAGGAAAAAGTGGACCTTCTTTGCAGGTGTACCTCACATGGCTTAAAGAACAAGCCTTGGGTTGGCTTTGTGAAAGACACAGTTGATCACCACTAGGGTAGTCCATCTAAAACTTTCCCAGCCCATCTTCCCAATGGGGCTCAGAACAATAAGGAAATACCACAGAAAGTAGATAGTAAATTAAGAAAGACTTTATATGAAATCCTCTTTTTATGAATTTTCATAGTGGCAAGGTAGCTTTAGATCTGGGAGTTTGGGGAAACAAAGGATTTGAAGGATTGGGAAGCTTCATTTCTTATCATTCTGTCTTGGGAAATGCTTCTTGGGTCTCTGTGCCTGATAAAGTGTTTGCCTTGTGGTATGAGCTGAACTATGTTCCTTCATGAATGTTCTAATTTATTGAAGTCTTAATTCCCAGTACCTCAGAATGTCATAGTGATTTTGCAGCAAGATTTTTAAAGAAGGAATTATGTTAAAGGGAAGTGATTATATATTGGATATTATATATTGGATCCTAATCCAATCTGGCTGGTGTCCTTATTACAAGAGGGAATACAGACATAGATATACACAAAAGGAAGACTTTATGAAAAACTGAGAAGAGAGCCATCTACAAGCCAAGAAGGCTGCAGAAAAAGAACCAACATCTTGATCTCAGACTTATAACTTCCAGAAGTGCGGGGAAATACATTTCTCTTGTTTAAGCCAAAATCTATTTGCGGTATTTTGCTACTGTAAACCTTCCTGTCTGAAACACTTTATGTCTATTAGACCTTGATAATATGGAGGGACAGCCAGAGGTAAAGGCATGTGAGATTATAGGTGAGCACGATGATGATAGCACACAATGTCCTGCACTCTCTTCCAGCCTCCCCATGCTCCCATCCACAGTGCACACAGATTAGACAGCAGCAGATTCGAGTGAAAAGGTGCAAACAGAAATAGTCCCTTGAAACCTGTTGCTCACCTTCTGATTCAAACCCATGAGCATTCACTGACTATGGTCATGGAGTGGGCTAAAGAGTAATGTTTTACTGAATACAAAGCACTATACTGAGACCTGTGCCAGCAGAATGTTAAATTGGAAAATAGAATATAAAGTTCCATTTTTTCAATCTCTGCTTCAGGAGAACCTTTGATATGTAGGGAGTGACTATCTCTCCTTGGTCAATCTGGGATGTTTGGAAGGGAGGGCAACACTCATTATTCATTTTTTTATTCCACAGCCATTTAAATCCATTGCTGCCAAGGAGAAGAGAGACTAGCTAAATGACTTGTAATTAAAAATATAGGAAAACTTAAAGTGACTTCATAAAGATGTCATGGCAATGTAGTGTGTTAGTAAATCACCTTAACTCTCCAGCTCTAAGCAAATAGGCACAATTTATTTCTTCTTGAATTTTTATCTCATGGTATGAGTCTCCTGCTCACTCCCAAGGTCTACTTGAATGTAATTTCAGCGTTTTTTTAAAAATAACATCTGTAAAATAATATACATTCTTCTTCAGCAATGAGAGAGCAAACCTCAACAAATTATATAAACATATATCACTCTCTGACACTGTTTCAACAGTGCTCCATACAGGTCCCACTAGGCCAAGCTTTTCTCTCCCTTTCTCTAAGCATTTTCCTCCTATTTCCTTTGTGAAAAGAGTTGACTAACTTCATCAAACCAAATCTGTCTCTTCCTGACTCACCCTCTCCCTCAGTGAAAAGCCTTGAGAAAAATGCATGAATCATTATTAAGCATTGAATTAAAATTCTAAGTGGGGAAAAATGTGTTTCATTCTAAGCAAGTCAGAAAATAGATTTGTCTTCCATTTTCTATGTAACACCACACACCTGTGCTAGACTAGTCACGCAACTCAGTGGTGTCTGTGTCTTCATCCAAGCTACCTGTTTTCAACACAAGTTGAAAATGAATACCCTCTAAGCCTTGTTTAGATAATTTAGTTCCTTTAGTCTGCTGTCCAGTCTCCTCTGTTAACCTCAGCTTCAATCTTTGCCCCACATCCACTCTTGTTATCCATTGCTAGAATGAACTGTTGGTTATTTCTTCATTAGGTCCAGCTTACGCATTCATAGACATGGTTTCTTTTATGCTACTCCTGAAATTTAAATGTGCATATGAATTATCTGGATATTTCATTAAAATTTAGATTCTATTTCAGTAGGTGTGGAGTGAAGCCTGAAACTCTGCATTCCTGACAAGTTCCTAGGTGATGCCAATGTTCCTGTCCTGAGGTCACACACTGGTTACAATATTCTATTGCCACCCTTTGTATTGTTTGGGGGCTTGAAACAAAGGTTCTAGAAGTTAAACCACACTAGCTATGAACATGTTATTTCTGCTAAATAAACAGCAAAATTGGTTCATCAAAGTATATTTACTGAATGTTTACTATAAAGTTCCTAGTAAAATATTTTCATCTTAGCTTGGTAGATATTTTCTAAATCATTTATCATTTCATGTTCTGAAAGACTTCTCTCCAAGATTTTCAAAGGCTGTCAATAACCCATCAAAGCATTTAACATCCCTCTCCATAGCTCCTCATACCAGGTTTTAATATAAGATTTATAATTCAATTCTCTGCAGATGAGATTCAAGTCCAAAGAGTCTTTCTAGTGTTCTCAGGCTCTATTCATTCCACCAAAATTTACTAAACACCTCCTATGTGCTAAGCACTGTCCTGTGTGCTATTTACCAATAACCAGAACACAGGCTCACATTCCATAGAGGTAGGAGATGAGCAAGGAAAAACATAAAAATAAGTGAATAACTTCAGGTAGTGAGAAGTAAATGATTAAAGCAAAGCAGCATAATTAGAAGGTGACTGAAATATACTTCAGAGGGGGTAATTAAGGAAATCCTCCCTATTGTTACTCCAATAGAGCTGAGATAGAAATGCTGACAAGTCAGCCATGTGGAAATTGAAAACCACATTCTAACAATCTAATTTTCATGATTTACTATACAGACTTCTTCCTTTCAAATTGTTCTGTGTTCAGTGTTCTATAGGTGTGCTGGTTACAATTGATTGCTGATGTGACTGGATTAAGAGACTCCCAGAGACATTATTGGATTGTGAGGATGTTAACTGCATCAACAGGTTAAGCCATTGATGAGTTCATAGCTGATTGGGCTATTAGGAATGGGGCCTACTTAGAGGAAGTGAGTCACGAGGGTGTGACCATGGAGACTATATTTGCTTTCTGGTCCCTTCCTTTCAAGCTCTTTCCAGCTTGTTTTGCTCCCTGGCCACCAAGAGTTGAGCAGCTTTGTTCTATTATGCTCCTTCAGCAGGCCATGCCTTGAAGCCAGCTGGCCATGGACTGAAACCTCTGGAATCATGAGCCACAATAAATCATTTCTACCTTAAGCTGTGAGTGTCAAATATTTTGTTCCAGCCAACAGAAACTGACCAATAGAGTAGGTCTTCCAGAGTGTGTCTGGAGAGGCCATTTTGCAAATCTAATGAGTGCTCAATTGTCTCTTCACTCATCCACAGTCTTCTTTATAAAACAAACCGATACTGAGATTGACTTCAAGGTGGCCAGATTGTTGAAGATAAAGCCCAGCATGTAAGAGTAGGTTTCTATAACCTAGAGAAAACTATACATGGAATATTTTTAAGCCCATCAGGAATTCCTGGAAGAGGGGCAAAATTCTCTTTGATAAGCACTTACTGAGCACTTGCAATGTGAGAATATATATGGATGAGGCATGGACTATAGAGATGAATATGATACGGATTTTGTCATCAAGGAGATTACAGAGAAACTATAAAGCAAAATGGGAAAATGAGAAATAAGAAATAGAAGTATTGGGAATAATCACTCTGAATAAAGGGTGATCAATTTCACTGAGGAGAAATTGTTAATGTTCCTGAGAGCAGTTCATATTTACCCTAAGCAATGAAATGTTAAACATAGGCTTCATATTCATACACAGAATTAAAGGCCACAGGATCTAGAAGAGACCAGCTCACAAGTGAGTGAAAGGAATAAAAGAGGGCCAAGGACTGAGCTCCTGCACAACCATATCAGTTGCCTTGAAAGTGAAGATATATATGAAATGAGGATTTCAATCATATCAAATAATCCAGTAAAATGAGTGAAAACTTACTTTTTGGATTTAACCTGGTGGATGAAATTGGTGACCTCAAAAAGACTAGTTTCCATAGAGAAGAGAAAGGATTTATTGAAACAGATTGAAGAGAAAAGTATGAAAATTAAAGATTGGCCTGGAAGATTAGGGTTTCTCAAACCTTGTTGTCATTGTGAACCCTGGAGATCCTGCTAAAGGGTACTTTCTGATTCAGTAAGTGCAAGGTAAGACCTAAGCGACTGAACTTTGAAGATGCTATGGTGTTGGTGAACTGTATTTGTAGTATCAAAAGAAGAGAATTTTCTGGGAGTTTCCTGTAACAAGGAGCAGTGAATGAGGTGTGAGTAAAGTAACTGAAATAGGATGTGGGGTCCAGGGAACTAGTTCTGAGATGTGCACTATGGCAGCAAGTATGCTTGTATGTCAAAAGGAAGTGAATCAGCAGAAAAACAAAGATGGAGGAGAGAGGGGAAAATTCTTCCAGCAATGTCCTTGAGTAGTCAAGAGAAAATGGCACCAGGTGATACGCTAAGGGAAGACTGGAAGGAAGTACAGACAGCTCATCTCCATTTTCAGGAAGCAGCATCAAGTTCACAGATTCCAATGAAGATGAGTGGGATAGTGGAGGGCATAGAGGTTCTCTTCCTATTGCTTTTATTTCTCTGTGCTAAAAGGTACTTATCTGAATACTAGGAATAAGTTGTATACAGCATGAGGAAAGAAGGGACAGTAGGAAGTAAGCATGAGGAAGCAAATTGGCAAGGAAAGTTTTCCTCAATTCAATCAAAATCTATTGGCTCCTTTTACAACAAGCATTTCTCTCTCTCTCTCTCTCTTTCTCTCTCTCTCTCTCTCTTTCTCTCTCTCTCTCTCTCTCTGAGATTGAACTAAGGCTTCCTGCATACTAAGCATGTACTCCACTATGCCCTCAACTCCAGCACATGCATTTAAACCCCTTGCTATAATTGAAAAAGTAAAAAAAAAATAATTTAATCTTTGTACCTATATTTTAAATAAACAAATTCCCTCATTATAATATAGATAAATAACTCATAGCAAAATAACATGGGTTACTGTATTTAAATGCTCTGATGCTAGTATATTAAATTAGGAAACAAAATGCACCTCCACAAACATTTTAATGCCCCCTAGGGGGCAGTAGTACCCTCTTTGATAATTACTGCTTGACAGGGCTGAAGGTCCCCAGAGGCTTGCGATTGTCATCCCATGGAAAACGCTTTAGCACAGCTGTGCATTTTGTTCAAGTGCCCAGATGCACATTCAGAGGAGGTAGAATGGTTGTTAACAAGGCTGGCAGATTTACTGGGGGAGTAAATGGATAGAAAAATGAAGCAAAGGAAGTTTAAGATCCTATCCAAAATCCTGAAAGAAAAGGTTTTTTTCATTTGTTGCTTGGTGTTTTATTTTTTAAAAGTTGTTTAAAATTCACTTGGCAGTAAAAACCTAAATAGAAACAACACTATTTAGAGACTTTATTGATCCCTCTTTTATGTGGAGATAATCATCAGTTTTATATAATACTATATAACACGGTATAGGAACTGTACTGCCTACCTAAATTTAAGAGAAATATGTGATTTTGAAAAGACATCTGACCTGAAGGATTTGAGATAAAGGATTATGATCTACACATATAAGTCAATTAATAAAATGATGAGCCATGTAAGGTGAAGTGCACCAGATAGGAAAAGAGAAAATGAACAGTCAAGAAAATAATAAGCAAGGCCATAAGAAGGCAAAGAGGGAGGATTGGGACACCTAGAGGGTCCTTAGCCTGAGTTACCTAGAGAAAATGAACGTCCAGTGTAGAAGAATAAACAACCCGCCAGGCTATTCCACTTGCAGTGATTGGTAAACTGGAATAACTTGTCCAGACCTAAAGATACACATAAGCAATCAGAGAACTTGGAAAAAGAGCCCCATTCATCTAAGACTGGATAGTTCAAGAGTCAGTAAACTTTGTCTCTAAAAGGTCAGATAATAAACATTTTAGATTTTATGTCACAATTCTTTAGCTTTGCTATTTTAGTGCAAACCCGGCCAAATTCAATAGGTTAAATTGCGGGGAGCCTGGCTCTGTTTCAGTAACCTTTATTTGAAATTTCTAATTTCAGATAATTATCAATGTTATTATTTATTTTCTTATTTTTGTTTTATCTTTATTTTTTGTCCAGTCATTTAAAAGTATAAAAAACTTCCCTGTCTCATGGCAGGCAGCAGACCAAATTTGGATCAATGAGCCACAGATTGACAATCCATGGAATACTTTAATATGCAGAGGATAAAATGAAATAAGAGGTTGAAATTAGATTAGTAAGTCATCAAAAAACATGCTGATGGGTATAGTTTTTAGGGGATGGGCTGATATCCTTTAGGATCTACTCAAAATTGTCATGGAGGCACAAGATGTGATCCTACCAGCATTTCAAGAACACAAGGAGCTGTGGCAGGAAAGATGAATTGAGAAGATACATTGGATGCAGATTCAGTTTGGAGACCTTGGCACTTCTGTAGAGGGAACATAAGTGCCCATGGACCCTTTCATTTGAGAAAATGAAAGCCACTCATTGTCATTAGAAATATAGTGATCACATTGAAAAAATACTAAATGTGTAATTTTGCTTTTTTAGAAACACACTCTAGGAAGAAAATGCATTAACAAAAAGAAATCTGATACAGTGGACCCTTGACTTATGAACTCATTTTGTTCATGAGGGCTGGTTGTAACTCAAGTTGGTCAATTGAGGACTCAGGCTCCTCTACACAGCCTTCAAAGTCTCTCTCCTGTACAATTTTAGGCCACACTTTCTTCCAGGCAGATCTCAGTATCCTTAGAGAAACATTGGCCCAGGATTTCTCAATTAACCCCACACAGGAAAGGATGTTGTAATGTTTCTTCCAGAATTCTTTAAAGGTTAAATCTGTATCTGAGACCATCTGGAAGCACAAATGGTCGGCATTCAGGTGATAACTCAAGACTTCGTTCATAAGTTAAAACTAAAATTCGGATAGTAACCCAAGTTATTTGTATGTTAGGCTGGTTGTATCTAGAAATAGAACTGTGGAAAGGCTTTCAGGAAGAGCAAACATGCATGACAGAGACAGAAGGGAACAGGACATCAGAACATTATAAAGACTTTTAAGCAACAAGACTCAGATGTTAAGACTATGATGCTGTAAAGGAAGAGGGCGGGGGAGACAGCGTGTGTTTGTTTGGGGACATGTTCACAACAAGGAAAAGTTCACAAAAAGATCCAAGAGGGAGGTTCAATCTAGGATCAGAACTAAAATTATTTTCTCTTGGATTTTGAGAATTATTTTTATGGCAATTTTATAAAACACTTTCCCTTCCAACTCTATGACTGACTTTTCTGGGCAAAACCCTAGGGACGGCAGAAAGAAGACCCCCTGTCTAGGTGTGACATGTAGTTCTCATCCAGCAAGGCACAGGTGAGACTCATCCCTAGGCCCTTGAGTTGAGCCAACAAACAAAACCTTCTTTGTGCTACTGTAACAGTGGTTTCCTGGCTCTCTCCTAAGGAGAGAGTAAGGACACACCCAGAGACCCTTTTTTTAAGATATACAATCCTACATCGCATTCATCTGAATGAAAGAAAACTCCCAGCAGAAGTCAAGAAAAGTGACTGGTACTTGCAGAAAATCCACCAGCTGAGCTCCTCTCCTCTGGGGTAGTAGCAGACACCGTCTTTCACATCTGCTCTTCCCTTGACTTCCGCCATATGGAGTCCTGCTCCTCACCTAGCACCTACTTTGCCTTTACTATTCCCTCACTGCATTTGTAAGTGGGACAAGTGAAATTTGGCCCTAAGGTGCCCCTGTTATAACTACACTGCTGCACCACTGGAGCTATTAATGTCATCTAGAGTGAAGAGTGTCACATACACACACACACACACACACAAATAGAACCATGAGAATATGTTAGAGATAGAATGAGGTCTTACCCTACTACTTAAACTGGTCCTGGAGTAAAGCAAAGACCAACCTGATCTGAGGCACAGAAGTTCAGACAGAAGGAAGTCCTGTGTGGAGGTCCTATCGAGGGCCTGACAGAAGTGTGGAGCAACAGGAGGACAACTGGCCTGAGAGGAAAAGGGACAGCTGAGGCCAGGTCACCTTCAGAGACAGGCATTTAGGTTTCTTCTAAAGAAATGGAAGCTGTTAAAGGTAATGTCATCACTCTGTTTTTTTTATAAGATCACATTTGCACTTTTTCATTCCCTCAATGGCATCCGTTAAAGTTCATCATTTTAATAGCATCCAACTTACCCCTTTTTCTTTATTTTTAGCACTTTTGTGTCTTTTGTAAGAAATCTCTCCCAACTCCTAATTTAAGAAGATATTCTTCAGATTTCCTAAACAGTGGTACAGTTAGCCTTTCACAGTTATGTCTAAAATTCCCCTGGAGCATCCTTTCTGTGTACGGGATGAGTAGGGATCGAGACCCCACCCCCACCCCCCATGCCCCACCCCCAGCCCCATCGGACCTAGGTCATGTCAGCACTGCTTCTGGAAACAACACCACCCTCTCCCCGCTGCTCCCTGACCTGTTTCCGAGCTCTACTCTATGGCATTCTCTGTCTTTACAATATTTCCACACACTTTATTCAAAACGTTAAATGCTGCAAATTTAAAAGGCAGATGTAGCTAGAAACGTCATTCTCATGTAGTACATTCTGGTTTCACTTTCTCAGGGACAAAGGAATGAAGTGAGGGGCTGCACTATTATTCACATAAATTAGGCGATCTAAATCAACCTGTCTAAAGCACTGTTGACTTTTTAGCTCAAAAAATATCAAATATTTAAGTTTCAAACTAAACACTATTTGAATCACTGTTGCTCACATATTTATCTAATTTGATCCATTTCTAACTATATATGTAAATTATTTAGAGCCACATTTTTCAAACTTTTTGACCATAACAAAATGCTAGTAGCTACCCATTCATTGGTTTCAAGCAAGTTTGAAAAACAGATTCAGATCCTAAAATTCCAAAAAAGATAAACAAACAAACCTATGGCTATAAGTGATATACATAACTGTGTATCCCAGAACTATTTATTTTGTACATTTTTCTTAGCTGGAATAGGCTGAGTCAGTATTACTTACAAGCTGATGTTCATCATTTATTCTCATTACTTCAAATATAATACAAAGCAGTAACCATCCAGGCACTGTAGTGCATGCCTGTAATCCAGCACTAGGAAGGCTGAGGCAGGAAGTTCACCAGGAGTTTGAGGCCACTCTGGACACTGTCTCAAAAAAACAAACAAACTATAAATTGTTCTATAATTTTCCTATGTAGAATGGGTAGACCTTGCAAAGCCCAGAAAATTCAAGGTCCGCAAAATTTTTCTCCTGCACAAATGTGCATCTTATAGTTTTTCACTTATCACAGTATAGATACAAAATACATCTAAAGATAGTGAAAAATGGCTAATTATGTGATTATAACATAATTACCTTAAAGCAAGATAATTCAAGATAGGAAGAGATAGTACTGAACTTTCAAAAGAAAACCTTTCTGAAAAGTGGTGAATCTCAATTTGAGTCTTGCAAAGGATATAAACTTGGAATCTTGGTGTGGGGTGGGTAAATTTTATGAGAGGAATGATAGAAAGGAGTATATTCCAAGGCATAAACTGCATTTTCTAGTCTTAAACTGGGATTATGGGTATATGTTTGTGGTTTAACTAGGTCCTAGAGGCAAAATGATATCCTGGATTATGTCCTGGGGCAGATTAAAAAGTGCATTATAGGAAAAACTGATGAAATCCAAATAAAGTCTGGAGGTTGGTAATAGTATCGTACCACTGTTGGATTTTGGTTTTAATAAATGTACATTGGCTGTGTAATATCTTGAACTTAGGGGAAGTGGGAGAAAATATATATGAAAACTCATTTTTTTAAACTCATCTGTAAATCCCAAAGTCTATAAAAATTAAAGGACCTTGCCATCTGAAATTGATTCAAAAACTTGGGAGTAAGATATGAGAAATGATATAAAATACTTAAGAGCAAATTCAGAAAATCACCTCCTAGAAGCTCAAATTTTTAATAGTTTTTTTAGCAGAAAGGTAAGGAGTGTTTGGGGGAAAGGAGGTTACATGAATAATTGCCACGGTCTTTTTAGGCTGCTATAACAAAATAGATTGGGTAATATATAAGCAACAAAAATTTATTGTTCACAGTTCTGAAGGCAGGGAAGTCCCAGATCAAGCAATCAGAAGATCTGGCGCTAGTGAAGGGCCCTTCCCGAGGGATGACACTTTGTACATGTCCTCACATGGCAGAAGAGGGTGAAGCTCTCCAGCATCCTTTATAAGAGAGTGCTGATCTGGTTCATAAAATCAGAGCCCCTTATGACCTATCACCTCCTGAAGGCCACATCTCTTAATATCGTCACATGGGGATTAGATTTCAATGCATGGATTTTGGAGGGACACAGACATTCAGACATAGCAATAAGAGAATCTTATAAAACTGCCAAAAAGTAACAAGAAATCATTGTCAAAGTCTGAGGAGAAACTGACATCTAAAGATAGATTTTAGCTCCTATATTTAAATCCATGGCTAAATTCTGATAGAGGAAATGAAATATGACAATATTTGTGTGACTGTAACTTTCATCTGAAAATCATGAAGCTTTTGAAAAGATATGACAATATGATGACATATTTCTTTCATCTCGGCTTGAAGTACCAAACATCCGCCATGTAGATTTTAAAAATAAAAATAAAAAGAGACAAATGTACTGTACATATGCACTCTTTTAAAAATAATCATACTCTACTAAAATACCAGATTCCAAGTAGACTCATATTAATTGCTGGTGAGTCCCTCCCCCTATGGAAACTCCAAAATACAATAAAGTTTAGCATAGTGGTGCATGCCAGTAATTCCAGCTCTCAGAAGGCCAAACCAGGATTCTCATGAGTTTCAGGCCAGCCTGGACTACAGAGTGAATTTAAGGCCTGCCTGAACTACATAGCCAGACCCACTAAACTAATAATAAAAATAACAATAATAATAATAATAATACAATAAATAACCTCTTTAAACAATTGATTGGACTTGGAAAAGTTAACTTTACCTTTAAATTTTGTGTCAAGACAATAAAACTTTGGGTCTTAATTGTCCTATAAACTTAAAACTTGTGTGGCTTTAAGACATTTATCATTACTGACTTTTCATTTCCTCACCCATAAAATGGATAATAACAATTCATAAGGTAGTCATCAAGATCAAACAAGTTTGAAAAGAGTATTATAAATTACAGCAAAATAATGTGAGAGCTATGGCATTTGTAAAATATCATAATTTAATGTAAAATGCTGTATTAGACCACAATACATTAAAGTTCTAATCTGTGTTTAGACATTTACCAGTGTGCAAAATTTCTTCATGCCTCAGGGTTATCACCTTAAAACGTAGATAACATTTTAATAATAATAGTAATAATAACCATTCTATAAATGTAATTTCAAGATAAAAACAGATTATGTATACAAAGCTTTCAATATTAGTTAAATCAAATAGAGATAAACCAACCAAGCTACAATAATGAAATAGTTTTTTTGCAAGTTTAAGGTTAATAAGCATTTACAGACAAAGAACGTTTTCTTTTAGTATCACCTTCCTGTGGCTTGTAGGCTAAAGATCCAAGTTCTCACTGTAGCCCCCGGACTCCACAGTTGAGCCTGCGCCCTGCCTCCACACCCTCACTCTGCTCACCACACCTTCCCTGAGAATTCGCCTCTAAGCTAACTCTTCCTTTGGATCACAGAAGGTCCAGGGAAACTTTCCCCGAACTTCCAGATCCTCCTATTCTGAGTTCTTATAATACCAAGCACAGATTATTATTCTAATAACAGTCAAATTCTGACCTTTAAAAGTATAATGATTTGGCAGCTCTCCTTGGACCATGTCTTTATTTAAAATCTGGATATTTTGTTCATCAGAAGCTTTCTACTAATTTTAATTTTTTAAAAAATACTGAATTAAAATATTGCAAATTTTGATCCCTGAGCTTTAGATTTGCTGACAATGAACAAGTCATCTGCCTTATCCTAGGTCTGGCCTGGTACATTTAGCTCACAAATTCTAACAGCACACTGTCTAGGGCAGAAATACAAATCTGTGTAAGGTCAACTAAGTCCTATAGATAGTTTTTGCTAGGAAAAAAATTGGTTTGCAGCACACATAAATGATCAACATACAGTTTTAGCATTCATGGAATTAGTATGACTACAACTTCAGCAATCTGAAAAATACTTGTGATGCACTGTCCTTTGTGGTCAACTTCAAAAGAAATAGTCTATTTCCTATTTTTTCACCATATAATTGATTTCCTAACTCATTTTGGAGAAATTAAATTTCCCTTGAGATGAGATCAGATGACAACAGATGAGTTTATTCATTTTTGGCTTACTTTTGGGGGTCATGGAAAGGAAAGCTAAGTCAAAATAGGGTCAAAAATAATGCATGTCTGAGGTGGAGTGGGAAAGGTAAATTTAGATTTCTTTTTTTTTTTTTTTTTGGTACCGGGGATTGAACTCAGATCCTTCCGCTTGCAAGGCAGGTGGCAGAACCACTGAGCTAAATCCCCGCCCTCTAAATTTAGATTTCTAAAGGTGCCATCTCAAATTCTTCACCAGAGTCACATTCTCACACAAGCCAAGTGAGCAGAGAGAATCGGTGATAAGGGAGGGAGTCATAATCTAGTTTACTTTGTAGGTTGTTACAAAGGTTCCCCGAGTGATAAAAGAAGGGTGTGGTTTTGGTGATGTAGATTAAAGAAAGGATCTTTTCCTTAAACTCTGTGTGTGTGTGTGTGTTTCCATTTTAAAGACTTGGAAAGAATGTTCTGCTTAGAAGTCTTTTGTTCATTTAACCCGTATTCCTTTTTGAAATCCAAACATTAACATTTCTTTCACACACACATGCACACACACACAAACCTAAAGGAAGAAGCCTGGGTGAAATAAGATCTGAGAATTTACACGTGTCCTTTCTAAAAAGCCCACCCACCCAAGGTGCCCTAGAGATCAAGAAAGAAGCAGATTTGTTGTTGTTGTTGTTGTTGTTTAAATATATTTGCCTTTCGAATTTTGCTGTGAATAGTATGTTCTAAGGCAAGCTAAAGGAAGCTTTATCTAGCATCCAAATGGAGGAGGAGCCATTACATTTGGTGGGGGGACACAGTGAATAATGAATAAATAAATAAATAAATAAATAAATAAATAAATGTTTACATATTTTCCCTGCTGGAAATTATCTGCTATTTTCCAATCTCATAATTGAAATTTACTCAGAAACAAACGGTGAAGAATTGCTCTCTGATATGTGAATTGTACAAAAGCTTTAAGCTGACATTTAAGAGGTCCTTAAACATTGATTTGGTTTTTGTTTTAATAGTGCAGGTGTATTTACACGAACTATTAAATTTTACTAGACCACAGCCAATGGTGAGTGTTGATTGACCAATCTTTCAAAGTAAGTTGTGTTACTTTTAAGGATACGAGCAGTCACACTATTGGGTGGGTGGGGAGCAGTAGCAGGAATTTACCTGAGACTAGGAGTAAGCTGAGATGGGTAATGGATATGGCGGAAGAGTGCAAAACATTGTGGGTGTGTGTTCCCATAAACTTTTATTTCCAGTGCTTAAAAACTGCTTCTTCCGCTTGAGTTTCATTTCGTCAGTATATAAAAATTTAAATTTGGTCGCGCACCTACTCTGACTTGTTCGATAAACACTGTGTACCTACTGACGGGTAAAGCCAGAATCCGTGGCCCCTATGGCGGAGGCCTGTGGACTGCGCGTCAAAGGAAGAGCCACCCTCACCTGGGGAAGGTGACCGAGCTCCTCCGGGCGTCTACCTGCAGGCAGGCACTCGCCCCGCCCGGCCCCGCCCGGCCCCGCCCCTCTCCCCGCCCACCGCCTCGCCCAGTCCGGGGCCGAGCTGCCTCTCGGCCTCCAGCCCCCGCGCGCACAGGGCGGGTCGAAGGCTCCGGGTCAGGACGCGGATGTTGGGAGCGGATGCTACCCTGCGCCGAGCACGCGGCCTCCTAGACTGCAGCTGCAGTGCTGTCCTGCTCACCCTTTGAAAGAAAATACAGCAGGGAGCCCCAGAGGGCCTGCCTAGGCGGGGTAAGTCTCACTTTACCCCTCTGTCCCGGGATGCGGGCGAGGGAGTGGGACGTGTGGAGTTCGGTCCTCGAGACGTCGGGCCGAGGGGTCGGGAGCCCTGGTCCGCGCAGGGAGCGCTTGGCCGGCCTGGCCCCGGTCACCAGCCGTGAACACGTGAAGAGGGGAGGAAGATACCCTTTCGAGAAGGCGGAGGTCGGGTGCAAATGCCCTCGAAATGAGTTTAAGTTTTTATTTCAAAACAGTGTAAATTTCATTCCGATAGGTGTATTTATATGAAAATGTTTAAATTTTTGTGAAGACGGATCAAATTTCCCTTTTCCTTTCCACTTGGCTGTGGCAGTGACACTACCACACATCCAAATTACTCCAGGAGGAAAGAAAAACAAAACAAAACTCAAGGACAGCTCTTGATTCCTATTTCCCTTACCCTGCGCCCCTTAGTACACCAGTAAATTCGAAGAGTGCTCAGCCAGCTTGGTGGCACACCCCAGCAATCCTAGCACTCTGGAGGCTGAGGCAGGAGGGTCGCAAGTTCGAGCCTAGCCTTAGCAACTTGGTGAGCCCTGCCTCAAAAGTAAAAATAAAAGGAGCGGGGCCCGGAGAATGTTCTGAGCAAAGGTCCTGAGTTGAATCTCCAGTAACGAGGAGTGGGGGTCCTTATCTTATTTCCTGCCTTCCCTAAGTTTCATCTGCACCACCACCCGAAACCATTTCCTTTTCTTGGATTATTAAATTGCTGAATAAGGCTTTCTGCTTTTACTTTTTTCTCTCCGAATCCATTCTCCAGAGTAATCTTTTGGCCTGAGCCAGAGCTCGCTATTCCTTTGTTTGAAAACGGGTAATGGTTCCCGCTGGCCTGGAAACGGAGGTAGAGCCCCCCGGAGCTCTGCCCTCCCGGCCTCCACCGTTCATGCTAGCAGTGATCATGGCCGCCGCCCTCCGCCATGCTGGTCCCTCCGGCTACGTCCTGGACCCAGGGCTCTTTCCACCAGGCTGGTACATTACTTCCTTCTCCGGTTTCAGTCTAAAGTCCCCTTCTTGGAAATCTTTCCAGACATTTGTTATAAAGACAACCTCTCGTGCTCTGATGTTTTTCTCCGCCTGAAACTATTTATTTACCAGTTAGGATCTTCCCCACTCCAACAGAAGCAAAGCTCTTTGATAACCGTGAGCTTTTTCACTTCTGTATTCACACGATAAAACATTGTCGGGTACTAAACATTGGCCAGATGATTTAATAAATAATGCATCCCATGAAGTACTTCTATTCCAGTTTGAGAGGTATACGGTTGGATTAACCTAGTGCTTCTTTCTTTTGCTTTTTCGTTTGCGTGTGTAAGAGTGTACTGGGGATTGAACCACAGAGCTACATTCCCAGGCCCTTTTTATTGTTGGAGACAAAGTCTTGCAAAGTTGCCCAGGCCGGTTTCAAACTTATGATCCTCCTGCCTCAGCCTCCCGGAGAGCTGAAATTAAAAGCATGTGCACAACATGCAGCCAAGTATATTTAATATTCAGATTTTGTCTTCATCTCATGTTTGCCAGTAAATTCATTAGTTCTAAATTGATAAATTACCATTTCACTTTCATATGTAATTCTCATAAGCTTACATATTGTAAAAAAAGAATTGCATAACATTAGGAGACCTGACAAATAAGAATCTGTCTCAGAAAAGTAAGTTGTACACATGGACCTTAGTAAATTCATAAAATTCTTGCCCACTTCCCCCCATCTCTTAGGAGATGTCTTTCTAGATAACACCTTGCAACGTTTTGAAATTTCTATATTAAGTGTGTCTAAAGTTCTGAATAAGATCCTAATAAACTATTGTTACATGACTGCTAAATCAGAAAGCACTAGCACAATAACTAACATGTATGCATCAACTCATTTCCTTAGACAAATGTGCTAACTACTGCGACATGTGGTGAACAAGACCCACAGGTCTCTGCTGTCACGGAGCTCCAGCCTAGCAGGTAAGACACATCTTAATACCAGCAGCTCTGATTGGTACAAAATAGGGAGCTAGGGGGAAATCTAGCTCAAAGGCTTAATTGAGCTGAAGAATCAAGCTGGGCTTGGTGATGGATTCCTGTAATCCCAGCACTCTGGGAGGCTGAGGCAGGAGGATCACAAGTTAAAACCCAGCCTGGCAATTTAGCAAGACACTGTCTCAAATTTTTTAAAAAGGCTGGAGGGCCAGGGATTTAGCTCAGTGGTTCCACCACCTGCCTCATAAGCACAAGGTACAAGTTCCATCCCTGGTACCAAAGAAAAAAAAATCACACACAAAAATAAATAAATAATAAAAAGGCTGGGAATGTAGCTCAGTGTGAAGGCCCTGGGTTTAATCCCCAGTACAAAAAAAAAAAGTCAAGAAAGCCCTGAGAAGAAGTCGAGGAAGCAAGAATCTGAAGTGTAGATGGAAAACTGTGTATGTGTGTGTGTGTGTGTGTGTGTGTGTGTGTGTGTGTGTACACTTATAGGGCAGTAAGGACAAGTGGGTAGTGTTTCAGCAACAGAATATGTACAAGGCACAGATACAGTAGGCTGAATAATAGAGCTGGAGATGGTGAGAGATACACATAGAGAAAAAAGCCAGAAGAAAATCACATTGCAGTTGTTTTAAACAGACTAGCTGAAGGAAAGGGGCTTTTGTGTTTGATCCTAGTAATTATGCTCCCAAAGTGGGAAGATTTTGTTTGTGAAATATTCTTACATAGTCTCCCAGGTTTGTTTCACTTCTTAAAGGACATAATAAACTGTAACATTTTTAACAGTTTTTTATATGAAACATTGTAAAGAGAAATTGTAAACTCTTCCCTTAAACATTTGTTTCTAGTCTGTGTTTATTTACTGCCCAAAGTGAATGGCATGATTCTTTTGAGATGCTCTTTTTTAATGTGACTATTTAAAGGTATTTTCAACCCACTATTTTCACATTTGGCCTTGTTTAAAAAGCATTTAATTTTTGTTCCTACAGCAGTACATCAGAACAATAAATAAAGAGATCTTTTTTAAGGCGTACAATTGTGAGCAAAAAGGCTCTTAGAAAAGCAGCAGTAACATATTCATGCTATAACTTTTAAATGCACTTGCTTTTATTTTTCTGCAGTACAGGAGATTGAACCCAGGACCTTTACACTGAGCCATGGCCCCAGCTTTTTTTTATTTTTAATTTTGAGGCAGATCCTAGCTAAGCTGCCGAGCTGGGCTCACACTTGCAGTCCTCCTGCCTCAGCCTCCCAGAGTGCTGGGGTTAGAGATATGCCCACCTTGCTTTTAAATTGTAAGGAAATGGTGAGGCTAAATTACCCTGCCCATTAATTGAATGCTGCGGATTCCATGTGTCTTATTCTCAGTATTACTGCCTCTAGAACAATGGGCAGACAAACCGCAGCCCATAGGTGAAATTCACCCTGTCCCTGTTTTATTGTAACAGCCAATCTCATTCCTTCATGTGTCATCCATGACTGCCTCCTGACTCCACTGCAGGGCTCATGGTCGCTAGTTTCAGCAGAGATCAGAGGACCCACAGAGCTTAACTCTGGCCCTCTGTGGAGACACAGTTGTCATCCCCTGCCCAGTAAAGTAGCAGGATCCAGTACACACTTGCAGAATGAATAAAAATAATAAAACAACATCATTTGGTGTAAGTGTTCAGCTTTGCAGCATCCAATGAAAACAGGAATGTGTTAACATCTTCACCTGCTTCAAGTTTTTTAATCAGATGCTAATAGCTACCTCAGTAACAATTTGCCTGAGTATTTAAAATTACAAGCTTCTGCTCTCTGGTAGCCCATATACTTACTCTACAGCACTTGCCTTCTAGGGTGGACACACGGAACTTACTTATTTTATATGTTCAGAGTCTGAAGCACAGCTCTTTTTGCACGGTGTAGCCTACAGTAGGGGTAGTGCCATGGCAGTGCCCGGTAAGTATTGCATGACGAGTCAGGTCCAGTAACTCATGTATACCACCGTAATGCCTGGCATTGACCCATGTCTTATCCCAGAGTTCATTTTCCTTTTCTCTTGGGGAGTTGATCAGAGAATATGTAAATGTAGCCATTCTGTTATTGGAATGTGTGTTCTAAATCATTTTTGAGGTCATTTTCTGACAATGGCTCTATTACGTTTATTATCATAAAGCAGGTGTGTGTTGAAGACAGCTTACCAGGATAACTGGTGCCAGGGAGTGACTGGTAGTCCTGGTGTGAACCCTCAAGAAGGCAGTGAGCAGAACGACATGAATCGGCAGACGAAGAGAAGGGCCAGGACAAGTGGCCGGAAAGGCTGGGGTGGACGAGTTCTGGAGGGAGCTAAACCAAGGCCACACCAGGTTACCCAAGGCCCTGAGGCAGCAATGGAGCCTCTCCTTGGGGCCTGGGCCCCGAGTGATGAAGGTGCCTGCCCTGAGCCAAGTCCTCAAGCCAGTGGAGACGAGGATTTCCCTGACTGCTACATAGAATGCATCATAACAAGTCAGTTTTCTGAACCCAGCCTGGAAGAAGATTTACTTTTTAGGTCCTTTGAAAACCTAAGCAATGACTCGGAAGAAAGTCTTTCTCAACAGGTTTTTGCAGCCAGCTCCCTTCTTGGGTGTTCTCTGGAGTACATGAAAAGTGGAGCTAAATCAAAGCCCCCGCCACTGATGGCTGAAGAGGATTCACACCTTGGGTATTCTGAGTACATGACAAGCAAGAAATTTCCTGCTGGAGAGATCCCTGGCTTTGACCTATGGGATCCTAAACAGCTTGGCGAATTTGCTGCAAAGAAGCCCCCGGACAGTAAAGACCGGGGCACTCCAGAGACATTCGATTGTCCTCACAGTGGATGCACAAGGAAGCTGAGGGATAAAACTGCCCTGCGGAAGCACCTGGTGGTGCACAGGCCCCGAGACCACGTGTGCGCGGAGTGCGGACGAGCGTTCTCCGAGAGCTCCAAGCTCACCAGGCACTTCCTGGTGCACACCGGAGAGAGGCCCTTCCAGTGCACGTTCGCTGGCTGCGGCAAGCGCTTCTCCCTGGACTTCAACCTGCGCACACACGTGCGCATCCACACCGGCGAGAAGCGCTTCGCGTGTCCCTTCCAGGGCTGCGACAAGAGGTTTGTGCAGTCCAACAACCTCAAAGCCCACATTGTAACCCATGCGAAGATGAAAAAGACTCACTGAAAACAGACATGGACCGGGTTCTCCAACAGGATGAGCATTAATTAACAGAGCGATCGGGAGAAACATGGCAACCGTGAGAGGCTCAGCTGCTCTGTACTTTGTGATACCATCATAAGAACGTTGGTAACAGAAAGGTCAGGGTTAAATTTACTCCAGAAGTAATGCATATTATGTATTAGATTGTGGTCTGTGATACTTATTTTCACATGCTATTCACATGAAGATAATTTTGTAATTTCCAATTGTGTGGCTTTTACCTTTTAAAATGTGCTTTTTGGAACAGGTGATTATCTCAGAATGAGTATTTTGCAGTAGATGGTCAATCAGTGAATAAATAGTTAAATAATGTTTATTCTCTTGATCACTGTATGAAATTATGTTGAAATCATGCAAATTTTTGGGAGTGCTGTTAATCGATTTGAATTTATTCTAGAGTTTCAAAATAAAAGAACATAAAACCCTAATAGTATGTTAAACCTGGGATTCAGAAAATCAAATTATGCAGGGCCAGGGATTTAGCTCAGTAGCACCATGGCTGAGCGCAAGGTCCTGAGTTTGGTACCTGGTACCAAAAAAAAAAAAAATCAAATTATGCATTAAAAGTGTACACCGTTTTTAAAAAAAATACTCTTAAAAATTAGCAGAACATTGCAAAGACTGATACTCAGTATTGATGAGACATGGACAGAAAGTTTATTAAACATGGTGGGTTAAAATACACATTGTTACAACCATTTTGGAAGTTATTTTGCAAAAGTGCTCTATTAGTTTCCTACAGCTGCCATGGAGTGATGCAAACATGGTGGCTTAAATAATGAAAAATGACTTTCGTAGTTTCAGGGGCAGTTTGGCAAAAATCAAGGGGCTGACAGGACTGGCTTCTCCTGAGGATTGACTCTGGCTAGGATGCATCCTGGCCCTCCCTCCTCAGCTTGTGGTATCGCTCGGGATCACATAGCATTCTCCTCTTCACTCTCCACCTCTGGGCCTGTTTGTGTTCAGATTTCCTCTAATAAGGACTCTGGTCGTTGGATTAAAACTCTCCAATAATCTCTTTTTCACTTGATTGCCTCTGTAAAAATTCCTTCTTCACATAAGCTTACTCTCTGCGATCCCAGGAACTAGGATTTGAACATAGGAGTTTGGAGGGGGACACAGATTCATGTGTACAGTATTTTAGATTCCATTTTTTTCTAGAAATATTTGAAGTATATAAGAAACTATTTCTTCCAGGATATTAACTGAATCATATCTTGATAATAATAAATTCATAACCATAATGTCCACTAAGAAGAAACAACTTGCTATTAAACTAGACTAGAGCAATTAAATAGAAAATGTACATGTTTTCTTTGGCTACAGAGGGTAGGAAAGAAAACCACACCTAGAGGGAAACCATAGAATAAAAAAATTGGCTCTTCACAGGTAGAATCTGGTGAAAATTGGGCACTTCTGCTGCTCTAGAAGAAAATTCAGAGAAAGAGGTTAAATATGCCTGGATAAGGGGAAAGTGGCTGGTATAAACACAATCTAAATTTATTTTAAGGATTCTAAATTACTGTGTTTGTGTGATTGTGAGTCTTGGAATCATTTTATCCTGGACATAAAATGCACAGCCATCACATTTTTAATGAATTTTCTACTCAGAATTCATATAAATGATTGGGTATAGTTAAAATACCATAAAATCAAGGATAGTTAAAACAACATTTGGTTTTAAGAGTTAAAATGCCAAAGTTTTGCTAATATTATTTGTAATATAGCAGGTATGGCATTTCTATAGGAATGAGGGTCTTGGTTCTCTAATAGGAAAGTTGGGCACATAATTCATTTACAAATTCAGAATTTCCTCTAAGTCAAACACCAGAGCATAGATTTTAAGACTGGAATTTGATCAAGATGATGGAGCATATATTTGTCTAATTTTTGCTTTGGCAGCAGCGTGGGATTTGATCCTCTGGATTTAGACGAGTTGAACTAGAGCATTGAACCTCTGGAGACTAAACAAAAGAGGCTGGTGGTGGGCGCCAAGCTCTGAGAACTGAGAGGAAAGGCAGCAGGAGGAATGGAAATTGGCTTCCCCTGGTTAAGTTTATAGATTTCTCTTTCTGGAGCTGAAGTGTCCGGAAATTAAAATACAACTATCTGAATTTCGAGACTTAGTTAAATCCTAACTTGGGAACAGGATTCAGTTACTTAGCGAGCCTCCTAGATGTTTGTTCTTTTCATTTCCAGAAAGGAAACCTGACACCGAAAAGACTGTCAGAGGAAGAAGGCAAATAGAAGCAATGGAAAACAAAAAAAAGGGAAAAGGAGGGTAGTTAATGAGAAACCCCATTTTAAATCTTCCCACATTAGTATGGTAAATAAAAATGAACACAGTGTAAGAACACGTATCCAGGGAAAACAGCGAGGAAGTAAATCCATCTAGATTTTCACATTTTCAGGTACTGGCATCTAACCAACCCCAAATTTGGATGAATGAATAAATTTGTGTGTGTGTTCATGTTACTTTATTCAAGTCTTTTCTTTTATAATGACCAAATACCAATAGTGAGAAGTTAACAGAAAAATATTTTCTAGAGCCAGGGATTTAGCTCAGTGGTTCTGGCGCCTGCCTAGCAAGCACAAGGTCCCGAGTTCAATCTCTGGTACAAAAAAAAAAAAAGAAAAATGTTTTCTACAAAACACTGAAAATCTTAATGGTATTTTAAATTTTTCAAATATATGCTACGTAACATGTTGCTTTGATATAGTGAAAGGATACTATCATTAAGTTTCTAAGAAAATTAATGCTTACATCACTTTTTTTTTTTTTTGTGGAGACAGGGTCTCACTGTGTAGTTCAGACTGGTTGTGAACTCACTAAGTAGCCCAGGCTGGCCTCAAACTCATCCTACTGTCCCAGTCTCCCAAGTGCTGGGATTACAGGCATGTGCTACCAAGCCCAGCCCACCTTCCTTTTCTATGGTAAGAGTGCCTGCTGGGTATGGTGGTACACATCTTTAATCAAGGCACTCAGGAGGCTGAGGCAGGAGAATCATTGCTAGAGGCTAGCCTGAAGTACATAGCAAGACCCTGTCTCAAAAACAAAAAGTAAGTGCCTAACATCTACTCTCAACAGATTTTCAGTATACGATGCTATTAGATTTATGAACTGCTCCCTTTTTTCTCTACCTCCCCATTCCTGGTCACTATGGTTTTATATATAT
>NW_004624769.1:18938314-18964160 GCF_000247695.1 Heterocephalus glaber
ATTTTTTTTTTTTTTGGTACCGGGGATCGAACTCGGGTCCTTGCGCTTGCGGGGGCCGGCAGCAAAACCACTCAGCTAAATCCCTGGCCCTGATTGTATTCTGTTTCTATATATTCAACAGTTTTTGTCTGAACATACAAGTACGATAATGTATTTTTCTTTCAGTATCTGGCTTAATTTCTCTTAGCATAATGCCCTTCAAGTTTATGTATGATGCTGGGAATGACAATATTTGCTTTCTTTTTAGGATGAATAATAGTCCTACTGTGTGTATGCATAAATTATCTTTTCGTCTGTTGTTACATAGGTTGTTCCTATATCTTGATTATTGTGAATAATGCAGGTATTCTTCCTGAGACAATGCAGGTAATCTTCCTGAGACAATGATTGTACTTTTGGTTATACAATTATTAGTGTGATAACTGATCATACCATGTGCTAGCCCAGTTTTTTTCTTTTTTGAAGTACCTCCATGGTATCTTTCACAATGACTGTGTCAGTTTACATTCTAAAGAGTTGTGTGAGTTCTTTATTTTGAGAATTAATCACTTATCATTCATGGTTGACAAATATTCTTTTCCAGTTTCTAGGCGGCCTTTTGATTTTGTTGATTTTTTTTTTTCCTTTACTGTGCAAAGCTTTTTAGTTTTATGTAGCCTCATTTTTATTCTTCACTTTTTATGCTGAGCTTTTGGTGTGAGATCAAAAAACAAAACAACCACACTGCTGAGACCAGTATCGAATAGCCTATCCTCTGTTTTTCTTCCAGGAGTTTTACTGTTTCAAGTCTTTAGGGTTAGAGTTTATTTTTATGTATGGTGTAAAGATAACAATGTAGTTTTATTCTCTTGCATATAGATTTCCAGTTTTTCTGTCCATTCATTGACAAGATTATCACTCCCCCATTATGTCTTCTTGATGGCGAAGAAGACCAAAAATCCAAACGTGCTTGGACTTATTTCTGGGCTGCCTGTTCTGTTCTGTTGGTCTATGTGTCTGCTTTTATGCTACTATTATGTTATTTTGATTATTGTAGTATTATAATAGAATTTGAAATCAAGGAGTATGATTGTTTTTCTTTCTCAAATTGTTTTAGCTATTTGGGGGTCTTTAATGGTTCCATATAAATTTTAAAATATTTTTGCTATTTCTGAAAAGTGACACAGGGACTTTGATAAGGATTGCATTGAATCTGTACATTGCTTTGGGTAGTAGGAATGTTTCAACAAAATTAACTCTTCCAACCTATGAACGTGGGCTTTCTTGCTGTTTCTTTGTGTCATTTTCAATTTCTTTCAGCAATGTTTATAGCTTTCAGTGTATAAATCTTTCAATTTCTTGGCTAAATTTATTCTGACTTTTACTCTTTTTAATGCTATCATAAATTAGCTTTCTGTTTCTTTTTTTCAGATAGACTACCACTAATGTAAAGAAATGCAGCTGATTAAAAAACTGAAAATATTTTTTTTTTGGTACCAGGGATCAAACTCAGGACCTTCGGCTTGTGAGGCAGGGATCGGAACCACTGAGCTAAATCCCCGGCCCAAAAAACTGAAAATCTTAAGTCAGAGACCATACTGTCTTGTTAACAATAATACATAGCCCATAATTAGCAGGCATTTAATAAACTATGGAATAATAAATGTGTAAAATATTGTTAATGTTTTTAAAATAATGTTAACAAAATGAAATTGCACATAATTCAAAAGTGTGTAACAAAAGCATTACTAGTTTTTATATAAAACCTGATTGTTCTGCCCAGTGTGGTGGCGCATGCCTATAATCCTTGCACTTGGGAGGCTGAGACAAGTGGATTGCTATTTCTTCAAGGGCAGCCTGGGCTGCCGTAGTGAGTTCAAGTCCAGTCTGGAGTACATACCAAGAGTGTTTCAAAAATCAAGTAACAAAAAAATCTGATTGCTCTTTACTGGTCAGACATGCTCAATAAAGAAACAATACAGATATCTGTGTTTGTGCATTTATATGCCACACATGCACATTTCCACTATTCTTTAAAGGTAGAATTAACACTCTTAAAGAAATTTTATTTGTTTTGGGACAGGTTCTCATGTAGTTCAGGCTGGCCTGGAACTTTTAGCAATCTTCCGTCCTCAGCTTCCCAAGTGCTGGGATTACAGGTGTGCATCATCACACTTGGCTTATAGATATTTCTAAATTGTTATATTTGACCATCTTTATTATGAAAATAGTCTTTAAATCTCATTATCTTTACTTTTCTGTGTATCTGTAAAAGACTGAGGTCCTGTTTACCTCCCAATATTTTAAATAATAAAGAACAAACCTGTGTTGAGGATTATATTATCCACTAAGACTGTGATCAGGTAATTTAAAATGTGCCCTACAACTTATATTTCTCTTATTTTCTATAACATGAGCACAGGTGTCCCAGCTGTGCCTGATTTCTGTATTTCACACAGAATATAGGTACAAGGTACATGGTTGAACATGAGGATTTTCAGAATTCTTTCCAAAAGCAGATTTGTCAAATTCTTATATTATTTTGCTGTTGGGTATATGCAATAGCAGAAATCCGTGTGTGCCTGTGTTTTAATTACCTAATGCACTGGCTCTGACTGAATAGACTGCATGATTACATCCTACATTGGACACAGAACAGTGCAAGTTATATTAAAAAGCCATTATATTTGCAACTCTGAGCAAGAGACTATAATTAAAAGGCAATTGGATGAAATTAGCTTTAAGAGTACAAGAGTTTAAGCAAGATTTGGTAAATGAACATTAATGGTTAACATGTGGTTTTTATTAGATCTTGCTTTTTTTCTCTGACCCAGAGTTAAATTTCTTAGATATCAGTGGACTAACTTGCAGAACACCTGTACAGAGCTATGCTTTCCCATATGGCTAAAGTTATATCTGTAAAACAAGCCAACATAATTTTTGTGACTTCAGTAAATCAAAGGTATTAGGTAGATTACAATGATACCCTGGGTATTAATAAACTATTTCTAGTGCTCCTAAGATCTTAGTTGTATGTCATAAAAAGCATAGTACATGCTCCCTACAACTCAAAGTGCTGGTCATAAAATTCACCTATACAAAGCAAAGAAGTAATAAAATGAGAATTTTGATTATCATCACTATTAAACATAAAAAAGTTATATGTAATGTATATAATAGCACTTTATATCTAAGAAAATCCATTGCCTACTGTGAGGACTCAGCATGTTAATAATATTTTTGAGGAAAAGCTTTGAGTTTACCGAGTATATATGTATAATAGATGTTATGCTTTTGGCATATTAAAGATGAGTATAAATTTTCTGTTATTCCATTAAGAGTTGGAGTCTCTGGATGCATTAACTAGCTTAATTAATGTTATATTCATGGATTATAAAATTCTGTACCCCATAAATTTGCACAATTATAAATTTACAATTAAAAAGTTGAGTGAAGGGTCTATTTCCCTTTCTTGGGGGTGACTGGATTAGGTTACAATTGCGTTGATTAAGTAGTTATGTCAATTCTAGGCCTAGATTTTAAGAGCCATATTAGCTACTACCATTTAAGAAGTAAAACTACCCTAAGACCACCATCTTGGGCAAAATCCAAGCCACATATACAGGCCTGATAGGATAAGAAAGCAAGGACAAAGGGTGGTGAGGTGACATCGATGAGTGAAGAAGCCATTTGAAAAGGACATCCGTCCCCAGTCACTTCAGGTAGTGCCATGTGAATTGGACACAGACTGCTTGAATGAGCCATCTGACCCATAAAATGATGAACAAAATAAAATGATTGCTTAAGTGCGATGATCAGTTTGTTATACAGCAGTAGATAATGAACAAGTTGCATTTCGGATTTGTTATTTGAATGTCATAGTCTCTGCTTTATATGTATGTGAGTATACATATATGTGTACATACACAGGTATAGACATAGGTTTTTTATAAAGCTACATCTAAGTTGACAGGAAGTCTTCACTTATTGTATAGGTTCATCCCTGCATAGCTACAGGTGCCTCGTCCAAATGCAACCAACTGAGCTTCAGCAGTATAGTTAGACCAATGATGGTTGCATTTGTGCTATGTACAAACTTTACAGTGTTAATGCTTTATGAAATATTTCTATACTGCAGTGTCTAGGGGAAATGACAAGAAAAATAGTCACTGCAGATGCAATTTTTAAAATGTTTCCTTAGGCATGGTGGTGCACACCTGTAATCCCAGCACTCAGGAGACTGAGGCAGGAGAATCAGAAGTTGGAGGCCAGCCTGCACTATGTCATAAGATCAAAGCCAGCCTGAGCTACATAGTGAGATCCTGTCTCTAAATAAATAAATAATAAAAGAAGTATTTTCAGTCTGAGTTTAGTTGAATCTACAGATGCAGAACCCATGAACATAGAATGTCTATAATTTCAAGTGTTTATCCTAATTTATTCGCAGAATCTTACACAGTAAAGTAGTGAGAGCCTTCTTCATAGACCAGCTAGACTGATCTACTTGGTGGGATATCTAAGGAAACTACAGCTACCTTTAACAAAACTAAAACCCACTTCTAAAGGTTAAAGAAAAAACCTTCACTTGGGAAGAAGAATTTCTCTTCACAGAAAGAGTTCAGTTATCCTTGGTGGGTCACCTGTCCCTTGGAAGAATCCCATTAATTACTGATGCCACTACCACTGTCTTTCAAGGGCCATGCTCTCCTTTAACACTCTGACCCCAGCCAGAGCATATAGCTCTTCCTTTACTACTCAGCAATAAAATGGACATGAAGCTGGACCATTTAAAGACCTTATTAAAGGCAAGAAAATAACACTGTATATAGCTTGTTTTCTTAGGTCATGGGCTTAAGATTCACCTGCTTTAGGACCCCCAGTTCAGAGAAAAAGCTCCTGTGCTTCATGTTTACCTGAGACCTGGTTTAGCTTTCTGACTAAGGATTCACTTTTTCATGAAAGTATAGCCACACATTATGTGACATCAAGTTTCACCTGTGCTTTAGCAATATAGACAATAGCCCCCAAATGGACGGGAAATGTACACATATTCCTTACAGACTCTTCCTTCTAGAAGGCCCCTGGAGGAATTAAAAGTATTAGATAGGGTATTTAACTAGAAGACCTCCAAAGCTATCCAAAAGACACCAGAGGAGGAACATGGGGAGAGAACTTTGCAGAGACTTGTGGGGTGCAGATTTTGAAAGCTTTATAAACCTTAAGAGTTGGAACTTTGGCAGTAAGCAAAGTAAGCATAAAAGGGATTAAGCAAGTGAGGTGATCACATTCATTTCTGAGTAGTCATCTGGGAGGCAGGGCTGAAGATGGATTGGTGAGGGGAGAAACAAGCAACATTCGGAATAACCTAGAGGAGACACAACAAGTCTTACTGGACTTTATATTTCTGTCACAGATAACACAATAAATGATTAATGAATATTTAAATAAATGCTTGACTAGACACAACTAAAAGGATTCCCACGCAGCAGTAAAAATAGAAAAATGACAGATGCACTAAACTTAAAGTCAATGAGTGACACACGACAGTCAAAGGACAAATAATCCAATTTAAAAATGGCCATAGAGCTGTCATAGACATTTCTGAAGAAAAGATACATAAATGACCAAAGGTACATGAAAAGATGCTCACCATTATTAGTCATAAGGCAAAAGTAAATCATTGCCACCATCAGATACAACTTCACATTCACTGGGATGGCTATAACCAAAACAGGTGCTGCACAGAATGTGGAATAATTCAAATCCTCCTGCGCTACTGATGACAGCCAAAGTGCCATCCTAGGACTCTGGCATGGGAAGGAATCCATGGCATCTTCACAGGGTGACATTTTCCAGACATAAAGATTTCCTTACAGATGTTAGCACCTTGGGCCCGGGATTTAGCTCCAGTGGTTCCGGTGCCTGCCTCGCAAGCTCAAGGTCCCGAGTTCAATCCCCGGTACAAAAAAAAAAAAAATGTTAGCACCTTTTATTACCAGATAGACTTGGATAAAGGAAAAATAACATGTAAAGAGTATTCATGATTTTCATAATTTTCCATAGTCCTTAGTTTTTGGTCCTCTTCTGAGATGGTGGGGGTAGGGTTCCATGACTGTTCCTTCATCTTAGTCTACACTGTGGAAACCGTCAAGGGGCCTTTTCCTGGCCTGTAGAGGCAGTGCAGGTCCACCACAGTAGATGTACTCCAGGGTTAGAAAAATACATTTCTTTTTTTCTTTTTTTTTTTCTTTACCTTTTCAATTTTCATTTTTCATTTGCAGTACACAATTACATTCCTTGTGGGGAGTTGGTATATGTGCATAATGCATCTTAATTCTGTTTTATCCTCTTCCCCCTCCCTTCATCTCTTGGTCCCCCTTGCATTTGCAAAATCAGCATTTCTTATTGTCACTTATTGTGCTGCTTGTGTCGTGTACTGAATTCCATCCCTCAAAAAATCCTAATTCCCAATCCCTCAGAATGTGACTGTATTTGGACACACACACACACACACACAAAATCCAAAACTTTCACCAAGAGCCAGGAATGGTGACATATGCCTTTAATCCCAGCTCTTGAGAGGCTGAGGCAGGAGAATCACAAGTTGTGAGGCCAGCCTGGGATACAGAGTGAGTTCAAGGCCAACTACATAGCCAGACCCTGTCTCAAAACAACAACAAAAAATGTATTTGGAGATAGAGCCTTTAAAGAAATGATTAAGTTAAAATGAAGCATTAGGGAGACTCCTAATCCAATCTGACTGGTGTTCTTTTAATCCAAGGAGATTTGGACATACAAAAAAATACAGGGGATTTGCGTACAAGCATAAAGAGAAGCCTTGTGAGAACACAGCAAGAAGGGGAGGGTCTAGTTACAAACCAAGGAGGGAGGCCCCAGGAGAATCCCAGCCTGCAGCATGATCCCAGAATTCTGGCCTCTAGAACGATGAGAAATTCAGTTTCTTTTGTTTAAGCCACTCAGTCTGAGTATGTTGCTATGGTAGCACAAGCAGACTGCTAGAGTACTTTGTAGAATTCCAGTCCAGCACTTCGACTAGGAAAAAATGCATGGAGGCGTAAAACAATATTGAATAGGCAGGGGATAAAGTACTAGGGAAGAAATGCAAAAGATTGTAGATGTGGGTAGAGACTCTGTTCTCAAGGAATTTCCATACTGTGCTTAAGAGATTGTATGTAGAACCCAATGGCATTGAAGGTTAAGCTCTAAGTTTTGGATTGTTTTTTTTAATTGTGTATTTTCATTACAAGAACTGAACTCATTTTTCAAGAAATATGGCAAAATATAATGCATAAAGAGAAGATAAACACTAGCTTGATGGACCCATTTGAGTGAATGTGTTCTTTTAAAAATCAGTGAGGAGTAGTCATTCACATTTGCATGTCATGTCAAACGATGGGTGACCTAAGGGAGTGTATGGCCAGTAGGGGAGAGGAAATGCTTGGAGAAAGTCAGTTTAAAAGTCAGAAATTTTGAAAGGCTGAAAGAGGCAATCATTGTAGTGATAAAGAGGAGAGATAAAGTAAATGTTCAGGTACTGTGATCAGTCCGTGGTGATGCACAGGAAAACATCTAGTCGGATCTTGAGGTTTCCAAATGGGTACGGTAAGTGCATTGTGATGTGATTGAGGTAGAAACCAGGAATGCCGGGAGAAAGAAGGGACCCAAAGGAGGGACCACTAGATACTCCTTAAGGCCGTTTACCGCTGTCTCACAAAATAAGCAAGAATTGAACAGAGAAAATGATAGTGTTTTAACAGGTTAAATGTAAAAAGATTTCATTACATTTGCAACTCCTTAACTGGACAGTTAAGTCTGACAAAATCAAATGTGTAGACAAATCAATTATTTCCTCTCTAGCTGGGCGATGGACATAGTCAAGCATGTTTGGCCAAATTTTTGAAATAATTAGGGATTCAAAGGCCTGCTATCTAACAATTTTTCTAGCCAAAGAAATAACCATAGTTGTAAAGCAGCTGACAAGTCATTTATTTAAACAGCAGCCAACTAATGCTTCTCCTTGTTTCAAGGTTATATTATAAATCAACTTAGAGGGGCAAAAACCATGTAGAAGCCTGTAGGAGGCTGAACAGACAATTTAAACTATAAAAAAAGTTCTAAAGTGCATATCTTACTTACAGAAAGAATGAGATTTAAAAGGATGATAATTAACAGAAATTAACACAGCTGGCATTCAGCAAGTTTCAATTGCAAAGATCATATAAATTGATTTATAGTGCTCCCATGTGACTAATAAAAGTAGATTGGTGACCATATTGTTCTAAATGATTGCATTAGAGAACATTATTACTTTCAAGAAGCTCACATTAATAATAAAATCATTATCACCAAAGAACAAACAAAATAATAATTTTTGGATCAACATTTGAGATTTTAACACTCATCTTTTATTGTTAAATATCTTTCAAGGTGATTAAAAAACACTCTAAAGAAGCACCAGTTTTGCTCTTTATTTTATTTTTCCCTCGGATGAGAGGGGATTCAAAACCTTACTGATGTTAGCACTTAGAGAAAGGTTAATTATTCATAGAGAACAATGAAGAGGAAGCACTAGATTTAATTGGACACATGCTTCTCACATTTAAATATAGGGGAGTAGATAATGATGTCCCTTTTGTGTCCTTCCAAAAGAAATATAGGGACCCGATAAAGTCTCACGTAAGTCTTAAAGAAGGAAAATGTAGAGCATGCACTTTTGCAAATCACTCACTCATTAGCAAATAAGCTCAGAAGAAATGTGATCCTTTCATAGAGCTTAAATATGGCCAAATTTAAATAGCTCAAGTGCCAGTAAATTTGACGTCCTTATCTTCCAGAGATTATGGAAAATTATTAAATATAAAGTTCGATATGGATGCAGGACTGCTGAATCAAAGAAAGAGTTGAGAGAAATTTATTTTTTAAAAAGCATCACAGAAAAAAAAATAACTTTTTTTAAAACATGCACCGCAGAACATTTCATCATTCATTAATTATGGTCCAGACTTGTACAGAAATGGTGATAGTATTTTTTTCTCAAACCAAATAAACTACATCATCAACTGTTGTGAAGAGAGAGAAACTATACCTCTTGTGGTCTCTGTATTTCCAGTGCCTGGTTTAGTATGTAGCACATGGTACATTGAAAGGACTGTGTTTTTGTTTTTTGTTTTCTTTTGGTACCGGGGATTGAACTCGGGTCCTTGTGCTTATGCAGCATGTGAAGAAACCACTGAGCTAAATCCCCGGACCCTAAAGGGCTGTGTTTTGAATTAACTATATACTGCAAAAGTCAATTCTAAGGGATGTATAAACAAGAAGGAACAGATATTCTTAGAATAAGAACTCATTCATTCATCAAATTTTAATACAAATTATTTATTGAAGTATTAAATACAGAAAAAATATATAAATCATAAATGCACTTGCATCTCCCTCACCCCTTCCAGACTTCACCCACCCTCCCTCAATGGTAATAATTCTTCTGACCTCTAACTCCAATTTTTAACAATTTTTATTTTTATTAGTACATATTTGGAGTGCACAGTGATTAGAGTTGACACATGGACATAACACATTTTAATTCTTCTGTACCTCCTTTTTCTCCCTTCTGTCCCCTCTCCTACCTCTTGGTCCTTTACCATTTGCAAAAGCTCTAGCACTACTATGACTGTTGGTGGCCTCTGGGAAGTTTTTAGGTTTTTGCTTTCATGAACAGTGGTACAATGAATATTCTTGTTACATCTTTTAAAGAACAGATGTGCCCATTTCTTCTTTATAAAACTGAAAGTAGAATTGCTGATTCTTTGGATATGAATCTGATCAACTTCAAAATTTTTTTAAAATAGCTCCTAATATCCTGTCCCTTGTCAGATTGAGTTCATGTGTGTCTCTGTGCATATGTGTTTCTAGCAAATATACTTGTATCTTAAAACTATATTTTCAGTAAAAGCATTTTTCTTACTATTCAGTCTATTCTCAGTATCTAACAAGTACTCCTATTAAATACAAATTTGATAAGCAATCACTGAAGTTCATAGAGAAAATCAAAACTGTGACAAAGTCATCAAATGGGTAAAGGTACTAATCCCCTAGTTTTCCCTCTAACATGCAAGTCAATCTTTCTCTGTTTCCTTTGCTTGTTTCCCTACCTCAGGACTCAGTCTTCTGCATTCCCTTCAGGTCTACCAGCATCCTCCTGTGACCTTATTCACCTTCTTGTCCTGGAGTGCTTAAGTATAGCTAAGGGAATTCCTCACTGGTACACTGCCTACCTGTCCTCTCTATTTAAATCAGTGTCTTATGTGCTTCTTGAACTCTCCATACCTGTATCTTCTCACCTCAATACCCCTCTTTCCATGGTCTTCTTAGTGTGCATCTCTCTTCTACTCCCAGACTGGTCTTTGTCCACACTGTTCTCCACAGTCCAAGGTGAACTTGAATACAGGTGTGCTCTGCCGCAGGGCCTTTGCATTCACTGTTCTCCATTACTTCCGCCTGAAACTATTCCAGACATCCACCCCACCAGCTGCCTCTCTCACAAACTTCATGCAGTCATTGCTCAGCTACAATCTTTTAAGCAAGGTCTTATCTGATATGTTTAAAGTTGACTCCATGGTCCTTCCTCTGCCATTCCTCTGCCCCTTTCTGCTTTGCTTTTGTCTTACTGAAGACTTAACAGTTGTTATCAACTAAATAGAATATGTGAAACTTGTTTGAATTTTGATTGAAATAACTCCAAAAAAAGATATTTTTTAGTTTATCAGTGAAACTTGAACACTGACTTGATACTGGGTGATATAAAGAAATTATTCTTAACTATTCAAGACACATGTAGTATTGTAATTATGATGTTTTTAAATTCATTCTCCTTAGCTGGGCATGGTGGCACACACCTGTGATCCCAGCACTTGAGAGGCTGAGGCAGGAGAATCACTGGAAGTTGGAGGCCAGCCTGGGCTACATAGTGAGTTCAAGGCCAGCCTGAACTACATAGAAAAACTCTGTGTCAAAGAGCAAAATAGATAAATAAATACATCTCCTTAATAATACATATTAATGTTTTTATAGATAAAATTATGATGACTGGAATTTGCCTTTTAAAAAGTCCACCAGCTATCTGGGAGCAGCAAAGGGGTAGAGATAAAACCTGGCCCTGCCATATTGACAGTTGTTACTGCCACGTGATGGGTACACAAGGAATGCTGTAGAATTTTTCCCACTTTTGTATATGTTTAAAATATTTCATAATAAAGATATATTGAAACAAAACTTAGGATGAAAAAGGAAATCCTATTCATATTTTTGGCATTGATAAGCATTCTGTAATATTTATGGTTGGCAGAAAAATAAAATAAAGTTGCAATACTACCATTGTACAGACATGGACCTCGATCTTTGCAGCAGCCTGCTCTCAGCCAGTTTATATACAATGCTTCTGAATTTAAAAGGCAGAACATTATAAAAAAAAAACAACAAGTTTTTCTAGGTGTCATGACAGGACAACCAGGATGTAGCCAGACATTCCCTATCAGCTGTCAGAGAGATTAGGGCAACCACAGGCACACATCATGGGAACACTCTTAGTAACTGGGTTCTGAGGGAAATTGAATGTATTCTTTGACAGACGTCTATGCCAGAGCCAGGGAAGTGGAAGAATGTCTCAGGCAGAGAGCATGTGAGCTTCACCGTCCTTCCTTCCTCCATGAGCCAGCAGAAATACCCCTTTATCTCTTTTATTCAGAAGTTCATTATACAAATGGTCTCTTAGTAGCTGACAAGAACCAAACAAGTTTAAATCCTAACAAATGGCTCAAGCCAGAATATGCTGACACTTTTATAATGAAAAAATACTTTATAATAAACTGCATCTAATCTGCAATTATAAGTGATAATTCTGAATGGATATACACAATATGTATATTAAATTTATGGTAAGTTCCATTCAAATTAAAAGTCTTCTGACATTTATTTCACATACTAATGCACTTAAATGATACTCATAGAGAACTATGTTCAAAACTAATTCTTTTATTTTGGATCTGTGGTAATTAGCCTTAAAATATGGCTGGCAGCAGTTCCCACCTCTGGAAGGCCACTCCTTAAATCAAGAGCAGTTTCTGTTTCCTGTCTGCTTGAGTCTGGCTGTACTGTGACTTTTTTTTTTTTCTTCAGTACTAGGGACTGAACTCAGGGCCTTTGCACTGAGCTACAACCTCAGCCTGTTTTTTTAAAAATTTGAGACAGGTTCAGCTAAATCATTGTTACCCAGGCTGGACTTGAATTTATGACCCTCCTGCCTCAGCCTCCCGGTGTGCTGGGATACAAGCACCATGTCCAGTCTGTGGTGTGCTTCTAACAATAAAACTTCACCAAAGAGACATCCTAGGACTTCTGAGCCTGGACTTTAAAAGGACAAGATGCCTTGCAGCTTACTTCTGTCTCTAAAGAAAAAAAAACTACTGAAGAGAAATCCTAGGGGCTGAATGGATGTTCAGCCAGACTGAGCTCCAGCTAAATGCAGCAGAACAAAAACCTTCAGTCCAGGGATTGTGATGAAGACCAGCTCAGCTGAACTCAGTATCATAAAAAGAAAAATCATAAATTTTTGTGGTTTAAGGTCACTAAATTGGAATTTTTATTACTTAACAACTGATAGAGGCTCTAACTTTTTCAAGGTAACTGACCACCAAATGAATATACCTGAGTGTCTAACATCAAAATATATTTCACAGGAGGGCATTTTGGAAGATAATTTTTCATTTTCGCAGAATGTTAAACTCACAGGCAATTTGTAAGAACAGAAAAAAGAACTTCCATATACCCTTCACATTTTGTCTTTGCGCTTTCTTTTTTTATTTGTTTCCTTTGTTTTTGAGCTACATAAAGGTTTTGACATAATTCAGGCCTTGAACTCCCTCTGTGGTCCAGAATGGCTTCCAACTTTCAGGAATCCTCCTGCTTCAGCCTCCTGAATGCTGGGTTTACACCCATGCACCACCACATCTGGCTTCAGTGGATATTTCCTAAGAATAAGGATATTTGCTTAGATAAATGCAACATGATTATCAAATTTAACTTTGACAAACTATTATCTGATTTATAATTTATATTTTAAATTCTGTCCGTTTTGCGAGTAATATCCTTTATCAATACTACTTCTCCTTTGTTTTGCATTAAGGAGCCAATCAAATGTCATATATCATGCTACACAGTAATTGTTCTTTTTATTCTCCTTTAGTACAGAGAAGTTTCTGAGCCTTTCTTTGTGCTTCCTGACCTTGATGGTTTTGAAGAGCACAGGCCAGTAATTTTGTAAGATGTCTCTTAATTTGGTTTGTCTGATGTTTCCTTATGATTAGATCAGTTTGAGCATTTTTGGCAGAACTGTACCAGTATCGCCCTTGTGCCCTTCACTGGGAATCACATGAAAGGGACATGATGTTGATTGGCTCCTACGTAATGTGATCTTTAAGCACTTGCTTAAGGTGGTGTCTGGTATCTTTCTCAACTGACAAGTTCCTGCTTTTCTTTTGTCACTGATGAGTAATTTGTGAAGAAATACTTGATATGATACTTGTATATTTTCTTTTTCAAACATTGGCTCATTGTTTTACTATCCTCTGCCCAAAGGGACATACTATGTAGACGTAATGGTCATTAGCTATTGAGACTTGTTGAAGCAGAAGGCTAATTGTATCCTAAGTAAATCAGAGAGGTATGTATGGATTTAGTTTTCTGAAAAACATATTCACTTGGAAAATAGTGGATAAGGTATTTCACAAAATGGGATTTACAGTTTTGTTGGACAAATTGTGTTTGCAAAGAAAGAGTTTTAAAAATTCAAAAATTAAAAGAGCAGTCACCCAAATCTACTAAAAAGAGCATTTAAATTCTCACTGTATTTTCTAATCCACTTAACAACCAACCAACCAAACAAACAAACAAAAAAACCTGACCTTGGAAAGAAATGTTAGCACATGATACATGTGAGCAGAGAACTGTAGTTTGAAATTAATCTACAACAAAATGAAAAAGCTATGATAATGTGACTACAGGAAAGCGCAGGGTTCATATTCACCTAACATTTGTTGAGTGCCTATTGCCTGCTAAGCACTTTGATAAAGAAGCATATTTACACAAAGCATCCTATTATCATCATAATTCTTATTTTTTGGTTAAAAGGGGAAAAGGATTTATTCAAAGCTTACTCCGAGGAGATCAGGTCCCAAATCACCACCTCATTGTGAGGGGAGTCTCAGGGTCTTTCACAGCCAGGAGCAATGGGGAGGGAAGACGTGAGACAGCAGACATGGTCAGTCTTGCTCCAGCCCTTCCTGTGCCCAGTCCTCCCGCTCCCTTCCCTCAAGTCCACTGGAGATGAAACTGGACTTTGACCCCCAGTACCAGCATCTGCATCTTCTGTCCATTCTTCTGGGTAAGGAGAGCTGGGGGTGCCACTCTATGCCCTTGAATTGAGGAAGCTTGGAGAAGCCACTTGTCTCTAAGAAAAAAAATCTCACTTCCAAAGTTCCATTTTGCTATGCCGCTTACAACACCCCCCTTGCTTTAGTCCAGTCCTCAGTCTTGAGGGCCTCAAGTTAGTTCCTTCAAAAGTAGCTGGGCTGTTTCACATTACCTATTATACATTTAGTCCTTATTTACACTTTCAGTTTCTCACACCAGAGAAACTATTAGGTATTTATACATGTGTGTCCTATTGATTTCACTTAAGAGTATCGCCTCAATGTGCATCCACTTAGCTATAAATGCATAATAGGTAATGTGAAATAGGAAGAAAAGGGGCAAAGGGGGAGGAAGTGGGAGGGCTAGGGGAAAGGATAGAAGGGAATGGGATTAATATGAGAAAATGGAAAAATAGGAACAAAATCTTTGTAAATAGGGAAGGGTGGAGGGGGTGAAGGGAGGTCTAGGAATGGGGAAAAAATAAGAACCAAGAGAGACTATGTAAAGGTGCAAATTTCCAATGATGAATGTCATTATATTGTATACCTAAAATGTACCAATGATTAGAATGAATAATCAATAATGCAAAATAGGAAGAAAAGGTCCAAAGGAGTAGGGGTAGTGGGAGGGGCAGGGAAAAGGAAAGAAGGGAAAGGAAAAATGATGAGAAATGGAAAAATGGAAACAAAGTCTTTGTAAATAGGGAAGGGTGGAGGGGGTGAAGGGAGGTCTAGGAATGGGGAAAAAATAAGAACCAAGATGCATTATGTAAAGGTACAATTCCCAATGAGAAATGTAATTGTGTTGTATACCTACAATGTACCAATAAAAGAATTTAATAAAGTGCAAAAAAAAAAAAAAAAAAAAGAAGCGGGGCTGGACTAAGCTGGGCCAGGGATTTAGCTCAGTGGCACTGCTCCTGCCTTGCAAGCACAAGGTCCTGAGTTTGATCCTTGCTACTAAAATAAAATAAAATAAAATGGTAACTGGGCTTAAACAAAGGAAAGCTGGGTGCTTGAGCATGAAAAAGTATCACTTAAGATTATAGGGTCAAATACAAAAGAAAATCCTCTTAGAAAAACACAAAAGAAAGCCAGAGTCATTGCTGACAGCTGTAACTACTTGGAGGTCTTTCTGCTCTGAGGTAATCAGTCATGAGAGCCCCCCTTCATCTCCACGGTTCTGTTTAGTTTGGGTAAGCCCTGCACACAGGTGACTCTTTGATGCTCACAACTTACCCCCTTGTCTCTCAATGTATTTTTTTCTCTTCTAAAGCATTGCCAATTAACCATCTGCAGTATTGTCCCTCAGTGACAGTGTAGCTTTCCCTGGAGTGTCAGAATGTGTCCCACATTGGAGGGGCAGACGATTGGAGTCTGTGACAGATGATTGGAGTCTGTGTCACAAAGCCCTTCTTGCCTAATCTGAGCAGTATCAGAGATTTAGAAAGAGTAGTTCTTAGACTAAATTTATCTAGAGTCCATTGTCAAATCTAACGTAGCCACCCCCTTAAACATTAGAACTCTGAAAAACTATAGTTAAAAAGCTCACAAGCAGATGTAAAACAAGCCAATGAGAGCAAAGGAAATCCAATCTGTACAGTGGATTTGGACTCAGAAACACAGTAACCAAGTTAACTAAAGAAAGGCAGGATTTCTGTGAAAAGAAGGTTAGTTATTAGGAAACTAGCATATATGCGATCTCATTTTCTTGTAAACCAACGTGAGTTCCCACTTAGGAGAAGGCACATCATTTACTAATGTGGAGACTAAGTACAGTTCTATGACACCTTTAGAATTTCTTAGATATACACACAGAACTACAAAATTC
Source organism: Heterocephalus glaber (assembly GCF_000247695.1). The sequence goes on from NW_004624769.1 coordinate 18,954,608, forward strand.
TAAATACAGTGTACAAGAATTAGTGTCTGCTTTACCAGCTAAGAACGTACATTTTTGTCGTACAGCAAGACTGTCTCTTGACCAAGAGAAGCTAGACTCTTATCTAAATAATCACAAGTAGGGCCGGAGATTTAGCCCAGTGGTGCTACCACCTACCTCCAAAGTGCAAGGTTCTGAGTTCCATCTCCAGTAATAAATAAATAAATAAATAAATATCATAAGTGATACACAAGGTAGCAATTTAGCAAAATAATTTAGTTACTTTATAAGCATGTTCAGACAACAATCATGACTATTATACCAGGACAGTTATATATATATTTTTAAAAAGATATATCACATCATAATAGTTTATGCAACAATAATTAAAAACCAAAATTTTAAAAGATGCTTAAGTAAACCCTAATTAGTTAAAACTTAATTTTTTAAATATTTTGAATCTAACAAAAGACAATAGAAAACATAAATTATTCTGACAAAAATAAAACCCCTCAGTTCATTGCAAATCTTACTAAGAAGAGATCAGTCTTAAATCTTGTTGTTTTAAACATAAATATTCTGACATTATCTTTGTATATCGTATTTTGAATTCTTCAATATTTGTCTTAGAACAAACTGTCTCTAGTTAGAAATGTTTTACTCAAAAGATATACCGTTAGGATACATGATCAATTTACAACAAAAATAAAACTTTTAGATTATTACAAAATGATGCAACCCAATACATAGTTGACCAGTTTTCAAAAATCTTGTCATGGTGAATATATGTGTTTGAATTTGTGTCATATGTAGATATAAACTCTGTACATTTATTGAGAAACAAACCACAACATATTTGGGTGGAAAAGCTCAAAATATTTGTTTCAGAAACTTGCAAGGCTTTCCAGTAAAAACAAAATGATTTTTTAAGGGGCCAGGAATTTAGCTCAGCGGTACCACCGCCTGCCTCCCAAGGGCAAGGTCTAGAGCTTGATTCCCAGTACCAAAAAAAAAGAAAAAAGATTCTAATAAAAGTACATTTCCAGTACCTAATTTAAGCCAGGACTAGATAGGTATACAATAATTGTTTATCTAGTACAGTGAAAGAAGCAAGCCTTTTTAGCACCTCTTAAAACTATTATATTAGGCCATATAAACAAATCTATTAACAGATCAGCGAAGTCATAGCTATTAATTCTGTGGCAAAAGATTTTTTCTTAAAACTGTTACTAGAATATTAAATGAGTTGGGCTTATACAAATTATTCTTAGGGTATCTTAAAATAATGAACAAATATAACCTTTAATTGCCTTAAAACCTATTGTTTAAAGCTAACTTTTTAAAAATTTTATGATGTATCATTTGACAAAATGTTCATTTCCAGAATTTATTTTCTCTCCAGAATAGTTACTCTCAACATACCCCAATCTATAGCTATACTCAGGTTTTTAACCTCAACTTCTTTTGCTGATATATTACCTTTTTTCTATGAAAATACTACAACACAGATGTGTTGAAAGAACTTTAATAAGTAGCTATTGTCCCGATATTGAATCCAAACATATCTCAATGGTACAGTTAAGACTTTTCGGCAATGACAGTAGCAGCTTAAATACAAACTCCTTGCAAAATGTGTGACTGTCAGGAGAGTCCAAAGGAAAAGGTTTTTAGTTTGTTGTGAACTATTATGTGTCCAGGAAAGAGTTTTGAGCAAAAGGTGGGAGAGGATGTTGGGGGACTCCAGCCTGAGCAGCTGGAGGGGTCACACTCTGATTAAAGGGGATTAAACTTCTCCCCCCTGCAAGGCAGGTAGCCAGCTTTAAGGATCAGCTAGGGGATCGAGGGCAGGTTGATCACCATCTGAGTCCCAGTTTCACATCTATGCAATCATAATGGCTGAGAAGTAGTTCTCTTCCCATGAAAGAACTACCTCTGTTTCTGGCAGTTTCCCTCATATGGGGTCCTGTATTTCCTGGAAGCCAGGTGATCACAAGTTTGAAACAATGGCTGAAGACTTCTGGGTGTAGCTGATCATCCCTGTAAACTTCTTATCTTGGTGTCCTTAGTCTTGAATGTAGATGAGATCATGTAAATTCAGAGCTAATCAGCCCTGCCTAGACACTCCCTAAATGATCAACATACCTGTAAGCAGAGTTGAGAAGAGATTTAGCCCAAGATTTTCAGTAACAAAAGATACAAAATGAAGGTCAAGCTTTGTTCTGTTTTTGGTTACCTGTGGAGCATCTGTGGGGCCAAGTGAAGAGTCATGGTTTATAGTAAAAATGGCTTTTAAGTCCCTGACTTTCCCAAAAGAAAACATAGATTATGCTTTCAATGACTATCAGGTAGGGCCAGGATTCTGTCTGTTCCCCTTCCATATGGGGGTTTCCATGTCATGACTGCATCAGTTTCGGGACTGGTTTGTTCCATAATGCTGTTGGGAGTGTTTTCTTAAGCAAGAGTATTTTACAGAGACTGACAGCTTCTACTTGGTTATTCTTTTTTTTTTTTTTTTAATGAAAATAAAACTGCTCAGCAGAACTCAAATTGGATTACAGGCATCTCCTGTGGCTAATTACAGTAGTGAAGTGAGGTAATTGAAAAGTTTCTGCTTATTAGAAATTATCTTTAAAAAAGTGCATTTTGAGAGGTTCCTTACTAAATCTATGAGAAGGATAGATAGTTAACTTGGGTCTAAGTAGACATGGTCCAATCATGCTTCTTCCTATTTCCTATAAAAGCTAAGTTCATACTTACCTGGATAATAACTGTGGCAATTCTGAAATGACACAGCCAGGAGGCACTGATAGGGGATGAGTGTTTCCCTCTGCTTATGATGGATTGTTCTAAACTTTTTGAGCTCTGCCATTTCAAATGTGCAGATTATTGAAGTACTTTTTATAGTCTTCCAACTGGATTCACTTTTTTTTTTTTTTTTTTTTGGTACCAGGGATTGAATTTGGGTCCTTGCGCTTACGCACCAGGCAGCGAAACCACTGAGCTAAATCCCTGGCCCTGGATTCACTTATGTATTTCATTGATTGTTCATATACCATGTTTAACACTGTGATGTAAGGCCAAAATATATCTAATCCCTTACCATCACAATTCCAGGGGGCCAATTCTTATACATTTTTTTAAAAAAGATTACTTTGAAGAGCTTTATTTACTTAGCAGATCCTCAATCCTATGTACAAAGTTACAGTATTGAGTACGAGGAATATAATTCAGAGTACTGCTCTAAGGAGGAGATGGTTGCTCTTACCATCTTGGCATGGCATTGCGTGAATAGGCAACTAGAACACAGTGTTCAATAAGCAGCAAGAATGAGGTCTGTGCGATTTGCTAAGACAGCCATATAAACTAGGACTGAGGTCTTCAGGGAGACTTAGCTGATGCAAATTCTAATTCAGATGAGAAATGAAAAAGGATGGGCACTAAGTGTAGAGGAGCAGATAGAGCTGGTGGAGGAAGAACCCATGTATTATTTGAGTCAGAGGGAAAATTTTCAAAAGTCCTACACCTACTCAGGCATTTCCTTTAAAGCCAGAACACTGGGAGCTGGACAAGGTGCCTGGCATGGAGCTGGCAGAGGGGGACAGGTGAGTGAAGAGCACTTGCATGAGGGCTGCAGCCTATCTACCCTCACTTGATGACTGCTGCTCAGACATTATACTACTCATCACCTCAAGAAGGGCTTGACACATTTCACTTACCCTGGTTTTAGTTTGTTCGTTTCAGCATCAAATTATTGCAGTTTCTGCTGCATCAAAGACTGAATGAATGAATAAAGTGCTGAAGCCACACTTATCAGTTCTTTTCTGGTCCAGGCCAGAAGTCACTAACCTAGCTGAAACCTCAAATAAGGTGGTCATTTGGTTTGAGAATAAATAGTAGATTTCATCATACAGACAAGGAGTAGATGAGAAGAGACAGGATTCTTAGTATAGCAATATATTGAGTGGTTTGTGAATCAAAGTGAAGCTTGGAAATTGTTTTAAAAGGGAATCTGATCCTGAAATTGTTCTTTTGGGTGTTTTTAATATTCCACAAATTATAAGTGAAAATGGACAAGACAAAAATCTCTATATTTCAAAGAGTAGTCATTTTGTAATTCTGACAGAGAATGGGAAGTTTGTATCATTTTACTTAAGGAAAGCTAGTCAATCTTGTCTTTTGCCTTAGAACACATATACATTTAGCCAACGTTTAGTGCACTCTTACTATATTGTGGTTTCTAAATTCTAAATGTTTTACTTTCATATGTACTAATTCATACATGGTAAAATGTAAGTATCGCTTGTAAAATAGGGCAGTGAGGCACCAGGTGGTTTCAGAACTCACTCAAGCACACAGCTGGAGGCTGAGGAGCTAGAGCCCAAACTCTTCTCACCCCACATGGAGCTTTTTACAACCTCATCCCATTAACTGTAGCTATTTCTACATTTTCCAGCAGAAATGGTGATAGTCATAAAATACTGCCCCAGATCCTCTTTCAGAGAACCGATGCTGCATATTGTCTTATGTTCCTAAAAATCCCTCTGAATTCTGAACCATATCTGGCCTGAAAGATTTTGGAAAAAGGATTTTGGACCTGTACAAGTCATATATCAGTTAATATTTAATAAATATGATAGCATGTTAATAATTAATGTAGTATACCCATTAAAATTAAAGTTTGCATTTTCTAAGCACTTGTGTAAAGAAATTGGAGAACCTCAAATATAACTCAGCTGGCACATGTTTTAGAGATGATGAAGTTTCTCCTATCTAGGAGAAATCAATCTAGTGTTGTCTTCTGATATCAACTGTCTATGGCTTAGACTTTAACATTCCTGGAATGCAAAGCATTAAAGTAGTTTGAATTTTTTGTCTGCAATTTAATGAATTATGTGGCCCTGAGCAAATTACCAAGCAACTCTGTGACATTGTGCTAACAGTTTATGTGTCCAGGTTCTAGTGAAGACTGAATAATAAGATAATCCAGGTCTCTACATCTGGCCGCTGGTGGGTATGCAGTAAATAAGAGCTATTATTAAGCCAAATAATTATCAACCCAAATAATATAGACTAGATAAATAGACTAAATGATACAGTCAGATAAATTGCTCCATAAAAGTTAAGCATGCTGATAGATATATGAAGTATACATGACCTGAAAATGCTGTTAGTACTTTATGAGACAGCAATCCCTCCCACTGTGGAGCTTACCTTCTGCAAGAGCGGGAGTCAGAGAATGTCTACTTGTTATATATCTTTGACTTTTGTTATGTACTTTTGAAATGATTCCATCACTTACATAATTTGCTATGTGAATGATATGTTTTGCAGACATAAGGACATAAAATGTTCCCTTTCCTTGAGACTGTTACAGCTCACATTATCTGACCCCATATGTAGTTATTGGCCTCAACTTCTGGTGTCCAAAGACGATTTTGACTAAGAGCTCAGGCTGTGGCAGGGCTACACCCTGGTGGCTTGCAAACAATTCTCAACACCAGCACCACTCGTCAGTTTCCAGAATCTTCTAAGTTGTTGCAGTTGTATGTTGGATTGGCCAAAGTGTCTCTTCTAAGAACCTTTTACAGGAACGTATACCTCACACTTTAATTATACTTTACTTCCACAAAGGCCTCCTTCCATTCTAATTGAACAGCTAGACTTTAATAATTGGACTCTACATGAAACTGGAACTCACTATGTGGTTAATGCACCTCCCTGAGGAGTGTATTTCCTATGAGTTTTGTTCTTGTTTTTCTCCATCTCTTTAAACATTGAAAAAAAATCTTTTGACAATAAATTATGATTTGTGAAATGAAACTCTGATCATCTTCCTATTTTAATCATACAAAACTTTAAAAAAGCAAATTGAAATGAATGTTAAAAAGTGATCAATATGCTATGGAAAGGAGTGAAGTAGAACAAGTTTAGATGGTATTAAGGGAGTGGGGTGGAATGAGTTAAAAAGGTGAAAGGGTTGTGACAATAAGTCTTGCTAGGAAAGTGACATCTGATCAAAGACATGAAAGGCAATGTCTCTAAGGCTGCTTTGGATAACTACTCAAAGCATACCTACCACCCTGAGATGCGTTCAGAGAGAGAGAGTCCGGAAATTCACAGAAGACCATGTAAGATATTATAGGAGCTTCAAATGTTTTCTCTGAATGTTATGTATCTGTGCTTCTATTTTAAATACAATTGTCCCTAGGCATCCCATCCATGAATCCAATCTGCTATGAATCAAAATTTTTAAAAAATATTTTTTAAAATGTTGTCTACACTGACAACCTTTAAATATTTTTCTTTGTCATTAATCCCTAAACAACATAGTACATCAACTGGCTGGGCATAATCCCAGCATTCAGGAGCCTGAGAAAGGAGAATCATCTTCAAGGCCAACCTTGGCTTCATAGTGAGTTCAAGGCCAACCTGAATTACATAGTGAGACCCTGTCTCAAAAAAAAAAAAAAAAAAAAAGGCGGTAAACAATGAAGTACATCAACTATTTACATAGCACATACATTGAATTAGGTATTATCAAAGATGATTCACAGTACATAGGAGGATGCACATAGGTTATGTGCAAATATAAGGAATTTCCACATCTTTAAATTACCCCAGAACCAACCAATCTCTCATGTGTACTAAGGAACAGCTGTATTCTGGCTTGAGGGCCAGCAAATTTTCTCTATAAAGGGCCAGAGAGTAAATATTATAAACTATGTAGTATGTAAGACCTGTTGCAGCTACTGAACTCACCCCTGGTAATATGAAAGCCATTGGCTATGTGTAAATGAATGAGTATTACTGTATTCAAATAAAACCTTATTTTACAAGTACAGGCAATAGGCCACATTTTACTCTTTGGTCATAGCTTGCCAACCTCTGTGTATTAGTCCTATTGCTGGGACATAATACCTAACACCTACAATGTAAAACAGGAGGAGATTAATGGTCACAATTCATTTCATGTCAACTTCACACACAAACACAACTCCTTAAACCTTACAGTCAGTAAAAGGCCAAAGATCAAGACCAGACCAGGCCACAACAAGCCTTTATTAGGGAAACAGATCTGCAGGGCTGTCTCTGAACAAAGGAGAGACAAAAGCAATATGGCTGGGGCAGGGAGAGTCTTCTATAGAGACTGGGGTAGGGTTTGTAGGGGCTGAGGTGGGGTTGAATGACATAGTGATTAGGGAGTGGAGGAGCCAGTGACGTCACTAGGTGGTAGGAGGTGGGCGAGTATTAGGTTACTCTCTAGGTGGGACCAGGGGCATGCTGGGAAGAAGGGTTTGTTCTTTGGTGAGAGCAACCATCTTGGGATGACATCACACAGGGGAGGGGGCAAGGCACGATAGGAAGAGGGCAGCTACTATACATAATAGCTGATGAGGTAGTGGGAGACCTATCACTTACTTACTCTCCAAAACACTACAATTATCCCATGCACAATAGGAAACACAATAATCCCTTCCCCAAAGTTCCAACTCTTCCAGCATTTTTCAGAAGTCCAGGTCCATGTTTCCTCTGAAATTAATGAGACACTCAGCTGCGAACTTCTGTAAAAATGAAAAACAAATTCCATAATCCTAAGGTACAAGGCACACAGTAAACACTCCCATTCTGAAAGGGAGGGCTGTGGGATACAAAATAATAAGTCCAAAATCAAGGAGGGCAAACTTTAAAAATTTTTTGAAAATTAATGAAAAATTTTTTTCATTAAGTTTATTGGTACATTTTAGGTATATAATACAGTTACATTCATCATTGGGAACTTGTACCTTTACATGATGTATCTTGGTTCTTATTTTTTTCCCCATTCCCCTGCAAGCAGGGCAAACTTTAAATCCTACAGCTCCATTTGTAGCATATTGGGCACATGCTAGTAAAATGTGGGTCCTAAAGAGTTTGGACAGCCCCAGTCCCATCCCTCTTGCTGGTTGTAGCACATATAGCCTCTCCTTTGAGCAATCTCTGTTCTCAGGCTGTAGGTTTACTTAGCAAATGTTCCTGGGATCATCTTCACACATTGCTGGGATCACTACTACACCTTTGGCTTTGATAATTTAGCTTTATGCACTGCCCTCTCAGGGGCTCTTTGCCTGGCCTTGAAGGCTCTATTTTAAATTTGGGTGGAAGTCTTCCTGACCCCATAACTCTTGCATTCTGCATGCCTATAAAACAAGCATCATGTAGATGATGTCAATCTCTGGTGTCTCTGGAAGCAGTAGCTGGGACTCCTTAACCAATGGATGCAGCAGCCTCTGAGTGCCTGGATGGCTAACCATAGTGAAATAAATTCCAGATATATCATTTAATGTTCACTAAAGGTGATTTAATACATTCTATATATGTATATATGGCATATAAAAGATTTTCTGCCTTAGTTTCCTGAGTGCTGGGATTATAGGTCTGTATCACTATTCCTGGCTGGGCTTTTTTCTTCTTGTCCCTGTACAAAGTTTGTTTTTGTTTTGTTTTGGTGTTATTTTCTTTCTTCCTTTTCTTGATGTTGCTAATCTCTTTACCAGCCATACTTCCTTTGACCCTAAATTTACACATAGTTCTTTTTTGTCAAAGTTTAAGTTTTTTGAAGTTTTTTCACTCTGTTTTTTTGCTTCTGATTCTCACTATAAATCTGACTAAAGGCAGTCAGCTATACCTATGCCACGGCAGGACTATAGGGCTGTCTTGAAATTTCCTCTGCCAGATTATTTAGTTCACTACCCTTAATATCAGCTCCCCAAAAGTCCCAGGACATGAACAAAATATAGATAAATTTGCTGCCAGAATGTAACATACCCAGGCTGTAGTCCAACTGCTAATGGAACTCCTTGGTCTCATCTAACACCTCCTGAGCCTGTCTGCATTCCTGTCAAACATTCTGGTCCTCTGAGCTCTAACCAGAATCACTCATCAGGCTCTGCTTATAGCATTCTAGGGCTCCTCTAGCATATATTGCAAAACCTTTCCTAAATCATCCAATATACCTCTTCCAAAGGCTTCTAAACTGTATGGCCAGGTACAGTCACCACTTCTCTGGTACCAATTTTCTGTGTTACTCAGTTTTCCCGTTGCTAGGACATAATACCCAACACCCACAATTTAAAGAGAAGAGTTTAATTTGTCTTGCAGTTTCAAAGGATTCAGTCCATGGTCAGTGGTTCTAATTAAGGACAATCATGGAAAAAAGGAAGCACATAACAAAGATGCTTAGTTTATGGCAGCCAAGAAGCAGACCCTGTTTTGGCCTCAATTATAAACAGAAAGATTTTTCCATGTGCTCTCTCCTACAAGTTTTATAGTTTTATTTTCATTTGGGCCTATGACCCAACTTGAGGTTAGTTTGTGTACTTTTTATCTAAGAATTCTTTACATATATTTAAATATATTTCTTGAAGAAGTCAAATTGTCATTATTTGCAGATGACATGATACTCTATATAGAAGAAGTTCTATACCAAGAACTCCACCAAAAGTCTTCTAGACTTAATAACCAAATTCAGTCAAGTAGCTGCTTACAAGGTTAACACACAAAAATCAATAGCTTTCCTCTACACCAATGACAGACT
>NW_004624769.1:18966285-18987768 GCF_000247695.1 Heterocephalus glaber
AATAAATATATTTCTAACCTATTTCTAACCAGTCAAAGTCAACTGAGTGTATATGCATGTTCACGTGCAGGTGCTTGCGTGTATGTGTGTTTTGTATTTTCTATTCTATTTCATTGATATAGCTGTCTATACACAAATATAACACAGTCTTGATTACTATATGTTTGTGTAATAATAAGTCTTGGCATCAAGTTACCTAAGTTCTTTAAACTTGTTCTTATTCAAAACTGTTTTGGCTATTCTATGTCCTTTGCGTTTGTATATGTTCTTTAGGACCAGCTTGTTAATTTCTATAAAGAAGTCTTTTGAGATATTGATCCATATTGCATTGTACTTATGGATTACTTTTCAGTGAATTTACTCCTTAACAAAGATTTCTTAAACAAGAAAATAGAAATGCAAACCATAAAAGAAATTGATGAATTGCATTTCAGCAAAATTTAAAAGGCACAATATTCAAAAAAGCAAGTGATAGGGCCGGGGATTTAGCTCAGTAGTTTCGCAGCCTGGCTTGCAAGCACAAGGACTGGAGTTCGATCCTCGGTACCAAAAAAAAAAAAAAGCAAGTGATAACCAGGGAGAAAGTATATGCAAAACTATACCTAATAAAGGACTTGTATCTAGAATTCATAAAGCACTTTTACGAGTCAATAATAAAACAACCATCAACATAATTAAAAACTAGGCAAAAGATTTTAATATGTACTTCACCAGTGTATATATATGAAAGGCAAAAAAGTATGTGAAACTTGATTAATATCATTAGTTACTGGGAAAATGCAAATCGCAATGAGTTATCACTATACAGCCAATACAGTGGCTAAACTTAAAAAAACTAGCACTAACCTTTGTTAAGGGTATGAAGAAACTGAAACTTTCACAGACTACTAACAGGGATTCAAAATGAAAACCAGGCAGTTTCTTAAAAGGTTTACCATGACTTCATAGAACCCAGCTTACCCGCTCCAACAACTGAAAAGAGAATCCTGTTCACACAAAGACTTTCTCTGGAATAATCAAAGCAGCTTTCTTCAGAATCACAGACCTAAACTGCAGATGACTCAAATGCCCATCAACTGGTGAATGGATAACAAACTGTGATATGTACATACAATGGAATACTTTTGTGCACTCAAAAAGAATAAGTTACTAATACACAGAGCAGCTTAAATGAATCTCAAGAGCATGTACTACATGAAAGAAGCCATATACACAAAGGTATGTACTATATGATTCCATTTAAATAAAATGTGTCCTAGAAAAGGCAAATCCATAGTGATGGCAAACAAAGCAGGGGTTGGCAAATGCTGGTAGTAGTGGTGACAGTGGGAAGATTATGTGGAAGAGGGCATGAGGACCTTTTGAGGGTTAATGAAACTGTCCTACATTGTAACTCAATGTTCAATACTGTTTACATTTGAAAAACCTCAATGACTCAATAATAGTATTGATGCAGGCTTAGGTGGTAGTAGAAGAAGGAGTAGAGACTACACTCTCACTGGAAAAGTCCATTGAGCCTCACTGCAGGCCAGGAGGCAAGAGCCCAGACTGGGATTCTGATATTGCTTTGGTTTGTAGAGAGATCTACAAATCACTCAATTGGTGTCAACTTTCTTTCTTAAAATCAAGTTCAAGAACCACTGACAAAGGAGAGCACTGAAAAAAAAATTTTTTCCTCTGAAAGGAGCACTTAGTCTGCTTGAAGCTCTTTATTTTAGGAGAAACAGAGTTTTCTGTACTTGACCAGTTACTGACCTCATATAGAACACTAGCCTGTAAGATGTGATTGCTTTGAACCAGCTCCAACTTACTTCAACTGCCCAGATTGGCTGACTGGCTCAGTCAGGGAACAAACAAAAAAGATATATTTTGTTCTTGTCTATCATAAACTACTATTGATCCTCATTATCATAAGCAGACCAGGATATTTAAAAAATAGCCAATTTTTAGAATTGTTTTAGATTTACAAAATTTGGAACAGTATAATTTTTAGATACTTCACCCAATTCTCTCTATTTGTGTGGTATACTTGTAGCAATTAATGAATTTTTAATGAATGTATCAATATTGATACATAAATATTTCAGATTTTTTTAGTTTCTACCTAATGTCCTCTGTGCTGTAGGAATGCATCCAGGATATCACCTTACATCCAGTCCTCATTTTCCCCAAGGTTCCACTTAGTTGTGAAAAGTTCCTCAGAGTTGCCTTGTGTCTGATGAGTTTATTTTTCAGGGTGCTGGTCATGTATTTGTATAATGCCCCTCTACTCAGGTTTGCATAATTTTTCATCATTAGAACAGGGTATTGTGTTTGGAGGATGAAAACCATTTAGTCAAAATACCATCCTCATCACTTTGTACCACAAATGTTTTGACCTCGATCATTGGTTAAGATGGATTTGTGAGGTTTCTTCACTGAGGATGGTGTTCCCTACTGTACTCTTTAGATAGAGACTTGTCTACGCAGCCATGCTTAAGAAATGGAAAGTTCTGCTCCTCCTCCATCTATGGTATTTTAAAAACTAAAACTTTAGTCATTTGGAAACAACTAAAAATTCTATTGTTTTACTTTATTTTTTATTGGTTCCTCTTGAAGATAAAGAATGTTATAAATTCATGATCCCTACCCAGTACTTCTGACTCAATCAATACATTGAAGGTGGGGTCCAGAAATTTAACATGCATGATTCAGATACAAATAGTCCATCCATCCACTTTAAAAAGCTTTGCTTTAATCACTTTCTAGTGATAATTACTCTGAACTAAGACCTCTTTAGTGACTCTGAAGCTGTTTTTCCCTTGGTTATAAGCTTTCGTCATTAGTTTCCTGTCAGACACCTCTCTGGCCTTGTCTGCCTGCTTAGCATTCACAAGCGTTGAACCAATTGGGCAACCATACAGTCATACTCATTGGCCCTGAGGAAATTCAGTCTTAATACAGAGCTCCAGGTGCCCTACTCCACTCCGTCAGAATACATCCCAGATTCATACAAATAATTGTGGAAACTCTTAAGAATGCACTTTAGTCACACAACTCCTAGAAGGAGCCAAATACAGGCTGTTATTAAAAGTCCCTCAATGTCTGCCCAAAAGAAGAGAAGGGAACAAAGAAAGAACAGAATATGTTCAACATGGATAGTTGTGTCTTTACAAGAGAATACGGGAAAAAGTTGGACCCTCACAGAATTGGGTTCCTAACTGGCCTTGCCCTCTAGCCAGCTGTGTGACATCAGGCAATATACTTAATTTTTCTGCTTCCATTGCTCATTATAAAGTAAATCCAATAATATCCGCCTCATTTTAATGTGTTTGGGTTTAGGATAAAATAGAACAGTGTGTGAGAATCTGAGAATTAAAGTCATCATACAGATGTGTGTGTGTGTGTGTGTGTGTGTGTGTGTGTTTTCTACAACAGTTTTTTGGAAAACATACTTATGGAATCAAATAACTCTACTTTTAATTTTTAACATCATCATAATTTTATGTCCATATCTAAGTTAAGGAAACAAGACTCAAGAAATAATTTGCCTCTAATCTCCCAGTGGATAATGAAACAGATCAAGATATACAATCTACAACATTGTGCACTCTTAAAACCTTAAGATCCTAGGGAGACTTTTATTAAATTATGTCTAGGTGCTTAAGGTAATTACTACAGCATTAAATAAACAGAAAATTTAACATTGCGCTTTTCAAAATGGAGAGTGATTACTGTTTCATTTGAAAACCTCCAAAGCTGTAAAGTTTTGGTCTCACACTCTATGGTTTTAAATCCTGGCCATGTCACTTACTGGCTGGTTTCTCAATGGTTCAGTTTTCTTATCAGTAAAGTGAAAATAAGAACACTATCCAGGTGTGGTGCCACATGCCTGTAAACCTAGCATTCTGGGAAGTTGAGGCAGAAGGACCTCGAATATGAACTTAGTGAGACCCTGTCTCAAAAAAAAAATTAAAAAGAGCTGGGGATATAGTTCAGTGCTGAGAGTCTGGGTTAAATCCCTAGTATCACAAAAAACAAAACAAAAAAACCCCAACCCCCCCAAAATAGTGCCTCCATCATAAGCTATTTAGCATCACATGTACAAAAGTCTTGAAAATAGTGTTGTGCATGTGTGTGTGTTTAAATTACTGCCAGTTTTAGAGCATGAAGGTTCTATAGAAAATAATTAGATTAATCTTCAATTTAAAAAGTAATGTAAAATGAAAACTGGACAACTGTTTACACTGAAATAGTTTGTGTCTATTTTATGTAACAATTGAAGGTTATTTATATTTACTCAAATGGCACATTCAAAGAAAAAACTTCTATATGTACTCTAACACTTTAGGCTAAGTACTATAAAGAACATGGATATTTGGTAGAAAGGGGAGTAACTGAATTACCAAAGGTCAATAAATGACTCCAATTACTTTTGTTTTCTAATTATAGGAAAGTTTGAACCATGAAATTGGAAAGATTTTCCTGTAATGAAAAATGTAGTTGGATAACTAGATGTACAATTCAACATTCTCATTTCACCTCACACAAAACGTCCCTCTCATGTAATAGTATATCATAACCATATGATACACTATCCTATTGACTAATATGCATTTATTTATTTAGTCAGAGTCTTGCTGTGGATTTCAGGCTGGTCTTGAACTCACTATGTGGTCCAGGCTGGTCTTGAAATCTTGAACTCAGGATGATCCTCCTGACTCAGTCTCTTGAGTATTGGGATCACAGGCATGTGCCAGCACACACCCCTTTACTGATTAATATTTAAATTGCAAATTAGTCATCAAAATTCACACATTTAAAGATTTAGTTTGGCCAGGTGAACTTTCACATTCCTGTAATCCCAGAATTTTGGGAGGCTGAGCCAGGAGGATCCCAAGTTTGAGCCCAGCAACTTAGTTATTTAGTGAGAAACGTTGTCTCAGAAAAGGGGAGCTAGTGGTTTCGGGAAGGCCCTGGGTTCAACCTCTACTACCCCAAACAAACAAATAAAGAAATTCAAAAAGATTTAGTTCAAATTGCAATGCTTCACAAGAATCCCCAAGGAGAACTGAGTTCTCCCTACTCATCCTCCGATGAGGAAGACAGATTTGTATTTCGAATGTCAGCGCACTCTATTCTTATCCTCAGCCTAGTGTCCCACAGCATTACAGCAAAAGACCTTGTCTTGCGTACTTTCATAAGTCCTCACTCCACTGAGCACAGAAAGGTGAAGGGAACGATCCTCAGGCACACAGGCGGACACTGTTATCTGCATTAATGTTTTAAAATTTAAGCAAACAGCTCTTCCTGAATCCAGCAGCGCAGACCACAGGTGGTTGGACTTAAGAGAGTAGTGGGGTGAATGTTATAGGTTAAGTATCCCTGTTCTGAAAGCTTGGCACTAGAAGTGTTTCACATTTCAGATTTTTAAAATTTTGGAATATTTGCATATACTTAATGAGATATCTTAGGGATGAGACCTAAATCTGAAAAAAAATTTGTGTTTTTTGCCTTATGTTCTACAGCTCATACACAGAGCCTAAGCTAATGATGTAAGGTAGTTTTTAGCCTTTCTGTGTGTTGACTGCAACCTGTTCCAGGAGATCATGGTGGGATTTTCCACATGTGGTATGCTGGCACTCAAAAAGTTTCAGATTTTAGAGTGTTTCGGCGTTTGGATTTACAGATTAGGAACACCCACCCTATGTAAGTGGTTCATAGAAACAAAAGAAAGAAAATGTTTTATTGGCTAAAGAGGAAAGTCCCTTGTGAGAGGTTATTGGCTGTTTCTGTTCAGTTTTGCTTTACCTTTGCATCTAAGTGGGTGTCAGTTTGCTTACAGAGGAATCCAGCAAGCTGCAGCAGGCTCAACCTAACACCCTCCCAATTAATTCAGAACGACACCTGCATGGAACTACAACCAGAAGACTGCCTGATATGGTTTCTAATATGCTTGTCCCTGAATTTTCATTTCATATAACACCACAGCTATTCTGAAGTTCCATGGTTTGGTTGAAAATTTGATGAGAAACAAATTAGCTTATTAATAATAATAAAAGAACAACATTTCCATTTGATTAGAATCTTTTGCACATAATCATGATACAAACAAGGCAACAAATTCGTCTATTTTCAATAATGAAATACACTTAACAGTATAAAATCTATGTCCTAACCATTTATTTGGTTCTACTCTGACAAAATATTTTGTATGAGCTTTATTATTTTTTTAAATTAAATATATAAAGGTGATTTTTATGAGCTGAGTGTATTTTTTTGAGACAAAGTGTTGCTATATATTTCACACTGACCTTGAACTCATTATATAGCCCAGCCTGGCCTCTAACTCAGTGATCCTCCTGCCTCAGCCTCCTGAGTGTTGGCATTACAGACGTGTACTGCCTTGTCTTCTAAGTGAGTATATTTTTGAATGCAAGGATTCTGCTAAACTCCAGATTCTGAGATCCACTAATGGTAAATTGGTATTTTTAGTCTCAAAGTTATTTTTTCTCATCTTTCATATCTTATTTATGCACTGAATTATCTATGCTGTAAAGTTAAAATCTATCTAACATCAGAACTTAACTGCTAATTTTCAGTTGTCTTTAACCTATAAATGTATATTAGCATGATTTTTGATATATTTAAAGATATTATTTCAATGCTTTAATTTTAAATACTTTGTGATATAGACAAATGCTTTAGTTAATCTTTTTTTTTTTTTTGATACTAGGGATCAAATTCAAGACCTTGTGGTTGCCAGTCAGCTCAGTGGCACTGAGGTACCTCCCCAGCCCTGGTTAATTTTTTTGTTAAAGTAGGTAATGCTTTTGAAAACTAAAATATTGTTTTGTTACATAAATTATGTTCCACAAATTATCTTTTTTGATTGTACATTTGTTTTCTGTTTATTGAAATTTAAAAAATTTATGTAAATGGGTGGATCATTTCGATTTTAATATTATGAATTTATATTTTCTCTCCTTCTTTCTTTTCCTGAGACAGGGTCTCACTTTGTAGTTCAGGCTGGCCTTGAATCAGCTATGGAGCCCAAGCCAAGCCCTTCACTTAATTTTGCAGAAATGTTGTATTTCCTGCCTGACTTGGAACACTGAAACTTTTAAATACATTATTTTAAACCTCAGAAAAAATAAGATATCAAATATATAGGAGAATTGAGAGAGGTAGGGTTGAGTTGGAGAGAGTGAAATTGAGGATGGAAAGGGATTTCTGAAGTCCTCTAAGTCACATTACACAAACCAGGAAATCATCATTTTCACATGCATATGGACAAAATTCTTATTTACTTCTCTAAATTTTCAAGAGAAAAAGGAGATGTAGTGCAGTGATAGAGTGATTGCCTGGCATGTGTGTGGGCTTGGGTTCAATCTCCAGTACTGAAAAAAAAAGTAGTCTAGAATCAAGAGGAAAATTAAGTACCATAAAAGAATAAAGAATTACTGCTCTAATTTATTTATAACATAATTTACAATTTGAGCATTTTATTGATGGTAACAAAATATCAGTCTAGAGTTGATCAAGATAAATCCTTGTATCTCTACACTGAATTTGACAACTGTTCATGATGTCATCTGCTACTTGGTGTACATAATCTTTGTTACCTGTTCCAATTTTCACCAGTCATCATTGCAGTTCATTTGATGCATATACTTTTGGAGAGTACCACTCATTTCTGGGACTCACTTTATGGTGGAAAGTACACAATTGCACTGACCCTAGAGCTTACCAACTTGTAAGTAAAATGAGCTATGTAGGGAGAACAAATATTTTTTCTTCTCATGTTAGGTTCACAGCTGAGACTGAGATAATAAAAGACAGGTTAACAGGAGAAAAGCACACAAATTGATTTACTTAAGTTTTATGTGATACAGGAGCCTTCAGAAATAAAGACTCAAGGAATTTACCTGTGTATTCTTTGTGCTAGGTTTGAAGAAGTGGATAGTCACAGAGTTCATCTGGGCAAAGAAGTAATGGTAATAAAACAGGGGTGGGGGGCAATTTAACAGGGCTCTTTGTCTGGTCTTCTCTGGGATCCTGTGTCTTCAGAGATAAAGACATTCCTCTCCTCTGGGCATGGGGAAAGTTCCTCTAACTGGAGGGTTTGTAAGACACCTTCTGGGAAGAGGGGCGTGGGTGCAAAGGTTAGAGAGATTTTTCTGAAAATATGGTTCTCTCAAGTGCGTGCAAAATGTTGCATTTTGGGGTTGCATGATCTGCACTCTATCAAGTCTTATTTGCATTTTTAGGTATATTTTAGCATCTCCCTTCACCCAGTCTCCTCAGTCTGTCCCTGGGACCTTAGCCTGTGCATTCTACTCCAAGTGTTTTTGAAAATTCCCAATCAAGTAACCAAATGGATTTAAAACGCTGACACAATTGAATAATAGAAAGTTTTAAAACATGATATGAAATATTTATTGACAATACTCTGCTATGCTGCACAGTAAATTGAGTAATGTTCATGATGTACCATCACAAAACAATGGGGGTTACTTAACTTGATTACAAAAAATGTAACTAAGCGGAAATCCCTGTAGTGTATTTTGTTCCGGCTCAGAGTGGCTCACAAATGCGCGCCCTCTGGGTCCTGTCCATCTTTCTCTCTGACTCTCCGGGTTTGCGGATTTCCGAGTCCCTGCTGCTCTAAGGCAGCACTTTCCTAACCCGAAGATATCAGAACTGTTCTTCCTCCCTTTGGTCCTCAGAGTGCCGGAAACACCCCGGTCCCTTACAGAACTGGGAGAATGGAGGCGGCCTCCACAGCTCTGGACCCCACGCAGCTTCCCCATTTGCATCCTAAAGGAACGAGGAAAAGCCTCGTTAATAGCCGGCGGGCCTGAGAGTAGCTCCCCTACTCCGGAGGCTGAGGTGGGAACCCTGAGGCCAGAAGTTCCAGAGCAGCCTGGGCAACGGAGCGGGACCTCATCTCCAAAAAATAAGAAATTAATTTTAAAAATATTGTAGGGCAAAGAATAACATCAACTCACTCCTATATCTGGAACTTTTTTTTTTTTTTTTTTTTTTTACTATACTGGGTATTAAACCCAGGCCCTTTGAAATGAGTTACACCCTCAGCCCTTTCGTTATTTTTAATTTTGAGATGAGGTCTCCCTAAATTGCTAAATTTTCCAGGTTGGACTGGAACTTACAGTGCTCCTGGCTTAGCCTCTTGGAGTGAATTTTGAAACCTTTTGTAAATACTCAAGGATTTCTGCCCCATTACTCTCCAGGAAATTTGAATCCTGACTCGGATTACTGGTTAAAGAGTGTCTTTGATAGTTACTCTATACCTCTGTCTCATTATCCAGAAGATGAAGATAACAATAGTAGCTACCTTATAGATTTATTAGGAAGATTAATGTTTGATAAATATTTTATAAATAATTTATTCCATTGTTCTAAAGTATTTAGTTTGAGAAAGCTATGGAAAAGTAAAATCTGATTTTAACCTTTTAGGGAGACAATTCTAATTAATCTTTTTATAACAATGAAAATAAAGGTCAAAATATTTTATAAATCTTCAATGTAGCCTCATGTCTTTAATTTAAAAATCAATATTTTAAAATATTGCTCTAAAGGTTAAATAATAAAAGTAAAGATAAACATTGGCAAAGCTCATTGTCAGCTACGGTTAACAGTGAAAAGGGAGCCTTCAGATAAATGGGAGTGTTGCAGGAAATAATATCAGAGATGAAATATGAAACATTATGTCTTCCAACCTGTTAGCTGTCTGATACACTGAGCTGTTCTCTGAAAATTGAAGAATCAATTCTAGGAACAATGGAGGTTAAGAGTGGGAAGATATTTATCGATAGGAAAGCTCCTGAGGGGCAGGAGATGACCCGAGTGGGTAGCAGGGGACCCCACTCTACAGAGGTGTTTTATAGAGCAAAACCCATGTGAGTACAACATGGGCCACAGCTATGATCAAGCAATAAGGTTACAAGTATAGCCACTTAGGTGATAGTGGTCCAATTGGGAAGCAAGTCATGTAACAAGTGTGGATGGAAAGAACAAAGACTTCTTATAGGAAATGGTGGGTCCAGAGGTCTCTGGTCACCCACCTGGGTGGCTGATGTCTATCTAGACTTCATTAGGCCCAGTGTTTGTCCTTTGAGGGAGTATAGAGGTCTGTCATCTTGTCTTTATCCTGAGACCTGGTCTCCAACAGATATGTCTCTTGTTGCGGTTGTGGTGTGTTTCACCTTTGTTCTCACTCTCTCGAGGACTCAGCCCTGTCTGATTGCCTATAATATTTCTACCTAACTCAGCTGTCTATAATAGGAGGTAGGAAAAATATGTTAAAATTTTAAAAATTGTAGATTTCTCTTCAGAAGTCTTGGTTTAGTAATTTTCTCTAAATAAGTGTTTTCTCAAGTGTCTTATTTTGCCCAGTACTGACTGAAAAATCTTGGGTGTTAAAAATCATAGAGGCCTAGGTTCTACTCAGGATCATCTGCACTTGATGGTAATTGGCAATTTCAGTAAGCTTCTAATTAAAAATTACAGACCTTCAAGTTTAGAACTACTGTCCCAGGATCAATTGTGACAAGTTAGTCACTAGGATATACTTTATGATAGTGCAAATTTTGATACCATCTACCTGTCCAACAAAATGATATTAGTTTTAATACCACTTAAAAATATTTTCTTAAAATGTTTATCATGCATCTAGTCCTAGAGGAAATAATTAGACAAATGCAGCTGGGCCTGGTAGTACATGCTCATAATCCCAGCACTAAGGAGGCTGAAGCGGAGGGATTGAGCTACATAGCTAGTTCAAGGCCAGACTGAACCTTATCTCAGTAAATAAATACACAAATAAATATATTACATTTTAAAAAGACAAATGCAGATTTAGGGATATTGCACGAGGAAATGACCTCCATTCTTTAAAAATGGCAATGTCATAAAAAAAGACTAATAGTAATGTAAATTTGTCCTGTCATAGAAATGTAAATTGTGTCCTGTGGAATGCAATTGATTACTGGCATTTGGATATTAACCTATTCTCCCAGTTTGTACAACTATACATCAATTTATAAATTCATTACACTGCTTATCTGACATGCATATGTGGTACTTTGAATTCTTTTTTGAACTACTTGCAACATCTTACCATTTATGCATCTTTCATAAATTAGTAAGTTAAATAAGATTTTCCTCTATGTTTATTTTGTATTTTTGTTAGACTCATGAGTTGTATTCTCTTTTAAGATTTATTTTTTGAGGCCCGGGGATTTAGCTCAGCAGTTCTGCCGCCTGCCTTGCAAGCGGAAGGTCCCAAGTTCAATCTCCGGTAACAAAAAAAAAGAAAGAAAGAAACATTTATCTTTTGACACATTTCATAGAAGACTGGCTTCTTTTCATCCTGGGGCCACTCTAGAGGGCCGAGTGTCCTCAGGACAAGGTGGCTGCCTCCCCTAAAGCCCTCCGGAAGGAGAAAGCAAGAAGAAGCTGTCCTTTCTCTGACCAAGCCCCAGCAGTCACAGGCTTGTTTACATTCTTTCTGTTCACTGCACTGAGTCCCTAAATCCAGGCCACAGGCTCCCTACTATTTTATGTTTATTTTTATTTATTTATTTATTTTGGTACCAGGGAACGAACTCAGGTCCTCGAGCTTGCGCAGCGGGCAGCGAAACCACTGAGCTAAATCCCCAGCCCCGATTTTTAATTTTTTTTTGCTCCTTTTCTTAAAGGAGCTATGCCAAAGAATTTGAAGACGTGTTTTTAAATCATTACAAGTAAGTTGGGAAAATAGTTAAGCTTACCAACAAACTGAACCCAAGTGGTAGGCTAGGAGTGGGAAAAAGCTAGGTGTGTGATGAAACCTATAATCCCAGCATTTTGGGTCTTTGAGACAGGAGGACAGCAAATTCCAGCCTTGCCTGGAAACTTTACCAGTTTAGCAAAACCTTGTCTTAAAATAAAAAATTAAAAAAGGACCGAGAATGTGGTTTAAGGTAAAGGCCCTAGGTTCAATCTCCAGTGCTGGAAAAAAATAAAATAAAAACAAAAGCAGAAAAAAAGCTGGCTTCAATTTCACAAGTCTTTAAATCTATAGTTTATTTAACCAGTTCCCACTTGTTTATACATTGTGGTTTTGCCAGACTAATGTTTCTAACTAATAATTTTAAACTGAAGTTATAAGGTTTATTGAAAGGCTTAGAGGTGGACAGTGAAAGTAGAATTGTACAAAGATGATTTTGATAGGAATGAATTGTGGAGCTGGGGATTTAGCTCAGTGGTTCTGCTGCCTGCTTCGGAAGCACAAAGTCCCAAGTTCGATCCCCATCCCCGGTACCAAAAAAAAAAAGAATGAATTGGACCAGGAAGAGATCAAAAGTAAAAGAGCCAGTTGCAAGATTTGTATGATAATTTAAATGAGTTGTTTAGGTAAAAGTTGATATGACAATGATTAATTAAACTGTATAGTTTTTAAAAATTGTATTTGGATGTTGATTATTGAACTGGATCATAGGGTTCTCATCCTATTTTTGCTGAAAATTTCAGTACAAATCGATCATTTTTACAGGGCCAAGTCCAGATTACTAAAGAAAAATTTCATTTCCTTTATGTACTGTGGCTGATTGGAAATTAGTAATTATTTTTATTTACATGAACTGTAGAAAATATTGATATCTTGAAATAAAGCCTAAGTAACAATATTTAATGCATATCAAGTGAGATATTGAATAGTCCTATTCCTTTGTGAAAATAATTTAAAACAAAAATTTAGCAGGAAATCTATGACCACAAAGTGTTGAAAACAGTCACAAAATATATGGGCTGGGGATTTAGCTCAGTGGTTCCGGTGCCTGCCTTGCAAGCACAAGGTCCCGAGTTTGATCCCCAGTACCAGAAAAAAAAAGAGAAAAGTATATAAACAATCTTCAATTTTTTTTGAGTGAATGAAAATGAATGGATCTTTAGTAATATTATACTTCTAACTGTAAAATTAATATAATAATTTTTAATAGTCTTGGCACAGGATGCTCCAAAGAAAACGGCAAAAATCTCTTTAGAAAGATATGAAAAATAGTTAAAAAACTGTAAGAATCATTCAACCCAGCCTCCTGCTTCACTTCTGGTAAAGATGGGAAGAATTACTTTGATGTGAAAATTTTCTAGCAGAGTGTAGTGGCACATAGGTGTAATGCCTTGCACTTGGGGAGGCTGAGCAAGGAGGATGGTCACAAGTTTGATGTCACCCGGGGTTACACAGTGAGTTCAAAGCCAGTCTGAACTACATAGTGAGACTCTGTCTCAAAAAAAAAAAAAAAAACCCAAACAAACAAACAAAACCCTGTTCTGACCAGGCAGAGTGGCATATGCCTATAATCCCAGCACTCTGGGAGGCTGAGGCAAGAGGATTACAATTTGAATCCAGCCTGGGCAATTTAGAAACTTAAAGAAATCCTGTCTCAAAAAAATAAATAAAAATAAAAAGGGGCAAGGTTGTAGCTCTGTGCAAAGGCCCTGGGTTCAATTCCCAGTACCACATATACACACATTCACACACACAGAGAAAAGTTTTGGTAGGTGAGCCTGAAACTCCTTTAAGCCTTATTGGATACTAAGCAAACAAGTGAAATGGTAAAAATAGACATTTTAATTAATTAATTTATTTATTTTTGAGACAGAGTCTCACTATATAGCTTGGGCTGGCCTTGAACTCACTGTGTAGCCCAAGCTGGTCTTGGACTCAAGTTGAACCACCTGCCTCAGCCTCCCACGTGCTGGCATTACAGGTATGTGCCACCATGCCCAGCAAAAGCAGACACTTTAAAGAGGTTGACAAAGTAGGGCCCAGGATTTAGCTCAGTGGTTTCACCACCTGCCGCGCAAGCACGAGGACCTGAGTTCGATCCCCGGTACCAAAAAAAAAAAAAAAGGTTGACAAAGTGTTGAAGCCAAATTTATTTTTCATAAATGACAGTGCAGAAACTTGAGTGGATAGATGGGTCCCTGATGATAACAATTAAAGTTAGTGCTGTAAAAAATAGGCAGTTTCTGGCATAGTCCTTTAAAGTAAAGGTTATTAGGACACTGTAAGTTTGGTTTCTTTTATCTCCCTCTATCTTTTGTTTCCTTTAAGTTCAGTTATATTCATTTTCATTCAACTGATTATCTGTGGAAAGTTGAATTACCACTTAAAAATGAGGCTCGTTTGTTTTTCAGTTTGTCTTATAGATCATCTATAGCCAATATTTTCTTACATTTAAAAATTAGTTTATAAAATTACAGCATATAGTAATTCAGTCATATTTTAAAACCAGAAAACTTACAATCACATATTTTGCTTATGCAAATGCAGCACCTTGTGTAGTGTCTGTTCTACTCTTTCCTTTTTCACCTAATAATGTGTCTTAGAGTTGATCACTGCTAGCCCCTTGAGAAGATCCTCTTTCTTTACTACTTCCAGGACTACCACGTGCTTTCTTTCATGGATACACCATCATTGGTTAGCAGACTGCTACCAATGGGAACTTGGGTTTAGACAGTTTCTCCTAACAATGACAAAATATTTACCTCTGACCCTGTTGAATTATATTACTCAGATTTCTCAAAGAAAGGAAATTCAAGTGTGCTTACTAGTTTCTTAGATGGGAAATTTTCTTAATTCAATATATTGAAAAGTTTTGTTGAGTGAAATTGACTCTGTATCAAAATTTCATCACTCATTCAAGATAAATTTATCATTTAGAGCCTGTGAGATACAAACTTACTTTTTTATGGAGGATTATGACAGAATGTAACAAAATCACTATAAATACACATTTAAAAGGGTATTCAAAATAGTTTTTCTAATTCATTTCTAATGAATTAGAATGTTCAATTGAAATTATTTTTATTTTTTTTCCCCTTCTAAAACATTCTTAATTTGTGACTATTCACTGTAGCAAATAACAAATCAAATATTTGTCAGTTAAGTTTGAATATCTGTTCAGTGTAAGCTTGTATATATTTTGCTGGGTTTCACAGAATTATAAAATCTTACTCTTCCTCAGAATTTCAAATTTAGTTATTATAACATAAAGTACATGCACTTTCTGTGACACTGGGGATTGAACCAAGGGTCTTCATATTGACCTACATTCACAATTCTTTTGTTTTTCATTTTGAGACATGGGCTTGCTAAGTCTCTAAGTCACCCAGGCTGGACTAGACTTGAACTTGGGATTCACCTGCCTCAGCCTCCCAGAGTGCTGGAATTACAGGTGTGTGCAACTCAATTCCTAAGCTCAGTTGTAGGCTTGAAAGATTGAATGTCTATTATATTCAACGAATATCAGAATATGACCACAAGACTATCACTATAAAGAAAGTTTTAAAGGTTTCTAAGCCTGAAATGTTTTTGGTAGCATATAGATATCCACATAATTGCATTTATATAAAGCATGTAATTTGTAGAATTTAAATATTAATATTTAATTTCTCTATTTGAGGATTCAAATATATAGATAAATATATAACTTTTTTTTTTTGGTACCAGTGATCGAACTCGGGTCCTTGCGCTTGCAGAGCAGGCAGCAGAACCACTGAGCTAAATCCCAGACCCGATAAATATATAAATTAAATTTAGTTCTTTTTGTACCAAAGATTGCAGTGATTTTTCAGTAGAAATGTGTTTATATATACTTACATTCTCATATAGCAATAGATATATAAAAAGATGACATGAAATATACCCCTTCACCCTGGCTTAAGTAAAATCCAAACTTCATTCCTCTTCTCTGCAGTTCCACATAGGCAGTGCAGGTTGCTGGGAGAGTTCTACTCCACAGACTCATTCAGGGACACAGAATTCTTCAGCTTTTGTTCTCATCATGTATGTGGCTAAGACTTGTTTATTTGGCAGGGTTCCCCAGAGAAGCAGATAGTTCTGTTTAGGATATACAGAGATGGATGAACATAAAAGGCCATTTATTGTAAGAATCTGCCTGAGCAGTAATGAAAGCCAAGAGGCCTGATGACTTGCCCTGGGTAACTGCAGAAGCAGGACAGCTAGGGCTGTGATTTCAACCCAAGTTCGAAGGTCAGAGGCTGGGAGTCGGAGGTATGATTCTCAGTCTGAGGGCAGGAGGCTCTCCTGGTATGAGGCCTGGAGTCCAAAGCCTGGAAATCATAGCACTGAGATCAGAGTGCAGGAGACGGTGTCTCAGCTTTGGCAGAGAGCACAAATGCGAGCTTCCTCTCTGCCTTCTGTCCTGCCCAGCTCCTCAGTGGCTGGCATGGTGTCCACCCACATTTGAAAGCAGATCTTTGCGAAATACTGGTTCAAATGCTGGCTCTCAGAGACACACCCTGAAATTATGTTCCTCCAGCTATTTTGGGGCATCTTTCCCCCGAGTCAAGGGGACACATAAAATTAACCACGATAGCCAGGTTGCCACCATTTCCCTGTAGCCAGTGGGAAGGGAAAATGAACATGAAAACTCAGTTCCATGGGTGACAGTCATTTTCTCTCCCAGTCCCTTGAGAAGCATGGCCATATGTAGCAAGAAGACAGAGTTGCCATCACAACCAAAGAAAGAGAAAATTAATTTAGGACATCAGTTTGCAATCTTCAGCTTCACCTGAGTGTTTCTTTCAATTTTCTTTGTCACTCTGTGCACACGCATACATCAACGATATGTAACGAAACATTGACACCAGCTGCTGGTTTCCTTCTGCGTCTCAACTCTTCAATTGAATCTTCCATGCATGTATATTTGCTTTAGGTTTTGTGTGTGTGTGTGTGTGTGTGTGTATGTGTGTGTGTGTGTGTGTGTGTGTGTGAGAGAGAGAGAGAGAGAGAGAGAGAGAGAGCGTTTACTATGGAGAAGTAAATACATGGAAAAGTAGAGAAGGGTTGGCGATGCAGCTCAGTAGTTGAACTTGTGCTTAGTATCTGCAAGGTCCTGAGTTGGATTCCCCAACATCATTTAAAAAAAAAAAAAGCAAAAATGCAGAGGAAGCGAGTTGTGTTCTCTTTCTGCCTGCTTGAACTGGGGCATCTCACCTTATCGTCTTCTGCCCTTGATCTTGAAGTCTTACCATCACCACCCCCCAGCACACCCAGTTCTCAGGCTTAGGACTCCTCAGACTGAAAAGACACCACTGTTTTTTGTGTGTCTCTAGCTTGTGGAATGTACACTGTGGGACTTCTCAGCCTGCATAAGCATGTGACCTAATTCTCCACATAATACACCTCCTTTTAAAAAAGAGAAGACAGGAAAGAACAGAAATCTCCCCTTATTTCCCACCTTCATTAACTGGCCAACGTTCTGTTCTTTTATTTCACAAATTGTACCAGAATCCCTTTTTGGGGGGCAGTGTTTTGAAGAAAATTTCAGGCATTTATTACCTGCAAGTATTTTAATATGTATCTCTAACAGACAAGGGAAACTTAAAAATGCAATCACAATATCATTATAATTTCTAATAAAATTAAAATAATTCACTGCAAGTGATTTTTTCTATAAACAATTTTATAATTAAAAATTTTGTATCACTCCCATGTACTTTTGCCAAGAGTATCCTGGAGATACCTACCTATAAAAGAGGCAAGAGGGGAGAGAGAGGATTGAAAGAGTCCCCACTACTGTGCCTTCTTTTTTGTTCTGGCTCTTAATGCTTTGAACTCCAGCATCTTCAGTCCAGGCAACGTAACTGAGCTCTTCATTATGAATTAACTTTTCTATTTATTTATGTTAAATTTGTTCCTCAGTTATGTGATAAATTCCTTGAAGATAATGACAACTTACAAAGCTTTGCTTTATACAAAGCCAGACTGAAGCACTCAACCATTGTTACCATTTTTCTAAAAATTTTTGAAAAAAATCTTTCATGTCCTTAATTCACAGTTGTTTTTAGTAGGCTTTCAGGATACATACAAACTAAAAAGATGGAATCAAGAATCCATTTTTAACTGAGTGATTTTTGCTTATTTTTATAAACAGAAAAAACATAAAGCTTTTTTCTTTTGAGGGAAAAGCTTAATGTTTGTTTTTTAGTCAGAATGAAAATGGACATATAAAAAGACAACATCAAAACACCTCCGTCAAAATGTCAAGTACCTACTGCAGTATGCTAGAGTAGGGAATCAAGGAGAGATTGGTGGTTATATTGCTTTCACATTTGTTGAAGAGCAAGGGCAACAAGAAAATCTGGAGATAGGGGCCAGGGATTTAGCTCAGTGGTTCTGCCGCCTGCCTTGCAAGTGCAAGGACCCGAGTTTGATCCCCGGTACCAAAAAAAAAAAAAAAAAGAAAAAGAAAATCTGGAGAGATCTTTTCTCTAAAAGAAAAAATCCCAAAGAAATATGATAGAGCCCTTAGCAAGCACTGCCTTTCAAAAATCGCTGTTCATATATGTATTTAATTATTGGCAGGATGTATGATTTGCATTTTTAATACAAAGTCCAAAGATAATTCTGAGTAGATTATACCAGAGGCCAAATACTACAGATATTTCTTTTTTTTTTTGTATTAAATTCTTTTATTGGTACATTGTAGGTATACAACACAATTACATTTCTCATTGGGAATTGGACCTTTACATGATGCATCTTGGTTCTTATTTTTTCCCCATTCCTAGCCCTCCCTTCACCCCCTCCACCCTTCCCTATTTACAAAGACTTTATTTCCATTTTTTCATTTCTCATCATTTTTCCTTTCCCTTCTTTCCTTTCCCCTGCCCCTCCCACTACCCCTACCCCTTTGCACCTTTTCTTCCTATTTTACATTATACAGATATTTCTAATAATTACTTTTGTTACAGCTAATAAATGAAAACATGATACCAGGTATGGATGTGGACCAGGGAAATCAGGATATGGTGGACTAAATTTTTCAGACCATCTCCTATGTCCCCAAAATTCGTATGTTAAAACCTAATTAAGAGATAAGACATTTGGGAAGGTGGTCATTGTAACCAGAGCTCTGCCCTTGTGAATGTGACTAGTGCCTTCATAAGAGAGGTGGAAGGGAGCAGGCATGTGAGGATGCAGAGGAGGAGGCATGCAGCAGAAGAGAGAGCAGTCTTTCCCCAGACACCAAGACTTGGTCTTGGTCTCCCCAGCCTCTAGAACACTGAGCAATACATTTGAATTATTTATAAGTGACCCAGTCTAAGGTATTCTGTAGTAGAAACCAGAACATACTGAAATACCATCCTTTTAGGAATTAATAAAATGCAAGGTACTTTATTTGGTATCTTCTGGATTTTTATTAGCAGAGCTTTCTTTATTGCCATTATCCCAAGCATTGCCTATCAATGCTCTCAGCTCTAGGTCTACACCCAGTTTCTTTAGATCCAAACATCGACTGCTCCACCCAGTGCTGACACAGGTAGGGGCCTGTATAAAATTAACTTGAACCAGGAAATATCTCACAAATGATGCAGTCCTTGGCCAACTGTAATGAAGTCTCATATTTGGAATGTACTACTAGGAGAAAATTCATCTAGGAATCAGGGAATAGACACTCATTCTATGAGATGATAAACAGACATTTATGTCCACTTTGTTTAGTGTTTTTCTCCTAAGGCTCAACATTTCCCCCACAACTTCATTTGTGTTGAATTGGTGCACATTCCTCATACTTCTCTATGCCAGTATCTTTATGTCAAAGCTTGTACCAGGACTATCAGCAAAATATGGATATGTACCTCATGAAAGGTATATACACCTTCCTTGCATAGCAACTTGGAAGAAATCTGAAAACTCTGCCAAATGTTTGCTGAGTGATCACAAACAGGTTATGTAACTTCTATGACACCTGGATTCCTTTCATCTATGAAATAAAGGGATTTGATTAAGCTGACCCTAAAATCCATCCTCTCTCTAAAATTCTAACAATCTTTAGAAACTTAACTTTTGGGAGTGTCAGATTTCTACAAGGTTCTATTCTTTTCCTCATGCATCAACAATCCTGAGAAATTAGAGGCTTCCTTATTACCATCATTATATGGGTCAGCTATGAAACTGCTCAAGGATAGAACTGCAACTTTATACATTAGTAGAATGTCTTCAAGATCTTGCAAAACTTTTGTGTAAGTAAAATCACACCTAGAGTATTTTGGAAAATTTTCCAGTTTATAACATTCCTTGTTAATATAAAAGCTAAGGAATATTACCAAGCTTTATGATTATAAAACACGTGAAGCCTGAATATATGTTAATGTTCTATTCAGAGACCACCATCACTACAGTGATATTTTTGGATAGGTTCTTGAGAATATAAAAATACACTTTTAAAGTTTTACTTAAATGTGAAAGGAACACGCTAGTTAATACCATCAAATTATCTTTTTGTTCTGCTAATATTTAATTTTCACGATGGAAAGTTTCTAGAGTGTAGCAGTTGTATTATTATTAGTTTTTAAATTCTGGCTGTATTATTTGGCATGATTCAGATGCTGAGATGGTGTCAATTTTGAAATTCTGCCAGGCATAAAAAGGCATTTGGCTTTCCAGTTTAATTTACCTGGTCACTGATTGTAAAGCTTAGTAGGCTCAGTCTTTCATTTTTGGCTGAAAGAGGTAGATTTTTAACCCACATTCAGTGCTTTAGCTATATTTGCTGTTTCTAAACACAGCCAGCTGCTAATTAATTTTTTAAGAGCAGGTAACACATGCACACAATACAAAAGTTGAAAGGCAAAATGACTTTCAGTGAAAAATAAATCTCTTTTTCAGACAAAACCCCATGCCACAAGTCTGTCACCAGTTCATGTAAACTTTGGTAAACTGAGATCAGTTCATAATTCTTTATTGTTTTCTAACCTCATGAAAAGTCATAATTAATGGAAAATATGGCCTCATTTTCAATCCTGTTTTCCTGACTAGGTCTCATTCTCCTAAATTTGTGACTTTTCTTGATTTAACATGGCCATCTATTTTACTTAGTAAGTAAAGGACAAGGTGCTTTTTATTCTCTTATAGTTGTTTCTCGTCACTTCTTCAAAAAATGAATTGTTTCAAAATTGAAGGTGGGTATATTATTTTTTTAAAAAAATTTGTAATCTGGGATAGTTTTTAAAATCTAAATACAGTCACATGCTACATAATGACGTCTGAGTCAACAACTGACTGCTATCCTGTAGTGATCCCATAAGATTGTTTTGCCTGATAATGTCATAGCAGTCTTTGCCTAATGTTCATAAGTTAAAATCTCCTGTTGTTAAGTGAGACATGACTATAAACTTTTAATTTGGGATTAGTTTTAGAGTCACAGTGAAGTATAAAAGATAGTACAGGGCCGGAGATTTGGCTCAGTGGTTTCTCCTCCTGCTGCTCAAGAGCAAGGAACCGAGTTTGATCCTCAGTACCAAAAAAAAAAAAAAATGTGTAAACATCCATGGAAATCTGGTGATTTCATTGTAACTTTTTGGATGTGATTTACAAAAGCCTAACTCAAATAATATGAGCAATGCATTATCTTGCTGTTATAGTGTGAATATGTTGTTGAATAGTGTCAGATATTGTCAATGTTG
>NW_004624769.1:18988453-19002080 GCF_000247695.1 Heterocephalus glaber
CAAAAAAAAAAAAAAAGGTGAAGTCACTTTTCTTTACCCAAATATGGGATTAACAGCATGCAACTTGCCTTTTGAAAACATGATGAAGAGGCTAAAAAGCCAAACAATCAAACAAAATTTGTGTGGGGTTTTATCCTTACTGTTTCTGGAATCCTGCTGTCATGTCATGTCATGAGTTTGGGTTATCTTGCTGGAGGATGAAAGCAGTGGAGAAGAACTGATAGCCAGTAGACAGCCAGCCCTGTAGGTGAGCTAGTTCACTTGGGCAAAGCAGCCTCAGCCATTCCCCTGACTGACTTCGAAATCAGCAACTGACCACAGTGCATGAGTGAGCCTCATCAAAAACAGCAGAAAAATGGTCCTGATCAGCTCAGCCTGTATTGGTATCTATAATTATATCTGTATCTATATCTATATCTATATCTATATCTATATCTATATCTATATCTATATCTATATCTTGAGTTCATTCAGTAAATGACTGTTGTGCTAGGACATAAATTTTTAGAATGGTTTATTACACAGCAATAGATAACCAATATAGTCATATAAATATCTATAATAATGACGGCAACATAATGAGTTTTCTAAGTTTCAGAGAGAAAGCTGTGTCCCCATTCCCTTTCAGAAGTGATGTTGCTGTATCCACCTGTTTAAAGTGAGAATGGTATTCCAAATAGCCAGTAGCCTGCCCCCAAAAGTCTCTTCCTTGGCCATCTGGTCTCTTTCAGACCCCTAACTAGTGACTTTCACAGTCTGACAATTACTTTGGTAACCTATTTTCCTATCATCGAACAATTATGTATGTGCATGCTCTGGTTAAGGAATACTCTCACACTAAATCTCTTTTTCTGTGATGAAATAGATCTGGTTGTTTTACTCCAAAGACAAAATATGTCTTTGCTGATCCTAATCTGGAGAGCAAGTGAGTCTGACTTTGAAAGTTTCTTAGGTGGTCACAGCGATTAGGACAAAAAAGCTGGTTATCCTGAAAACCACAGTCTTTCCAATGAAAGGAAATGGTGCAGTGGGTGACTCTTGCCTGCAGAACAATGTGGATCCAGGATGCAAATGTATCAATCAGAGGATCAGTAAACACCCTGTCCTAAGACTTTCATGGATCTAGAAGGAAAATACATCTAGAAGGAAAAATAAAAAATTCAGAGTAGCAGTAAACATCCCTGGATCCCTGTTGAGGTTACGTCACCCAACCAAGGGTCATACTCTAAATGCTCTGAAGCTAAATTGAGGGTTCAGGATCCAAACTCCATACCAAATCAGCAGTTGTGACATGGCATGATGATACTACTATGATCAGAATAGAAGGGAACCCTTCATTAAATGAGTGTCAAAGCTCCCCAGCCATTTACTTATTCTAAAATGGCCGCCACTGCTTGAAATACTGTTAGAGCTCTTTATAGGGAACTCCATGAGAAAGATGCCTTATCATGACACAGGCAGATCTCAGGGTGGGAAATACATCCAACATGTAATGAAAGAGACAGACTTAGAATGATTAGTTCTACAGAGGTGGGCACTTTGTTTTGATTTTTCCTAAAATCAGATGACATTACTACTCCCAAACTAGTAATCTTGGATAAATTCTAGGGACTCTAGCTTTCCTAAGAACTACACAGTCCTTTGGAATAGAATGACTCAAAGTATGAGCCACCTTATGTTAACAGATGTTATTGAATGATCTTTAAAGGAGATATTTATGCTTCTCAGAATGTTTGCTTATATGCATTCTTGTTCATCTTCATTCTTGCCATCATACAGAAACATTCAATGACTAAGTACAAGTAAACATTGTTATTATGCAGTGAGTCAACATACTCATATGATTTAAACATCACTTTGTCTCAGAAAAGTACATATTCAATTATGGCCATTCTGCTTGTGTTTATTAACTAAAATTAGATTTATTTGAACTGAAAGCAAGAGGGAGTTCACTTCCATCCCACTACAATCATTAAAACTGGTCAAAATTTGTGTGCCTTTAAAAGTTAAAGAAATGGATTAGCTAGAGACCTATCCAGCACTAAAATCTAAAAGTTAGAGGGCAAAACGTGGGCTTATGAGAAGTAGAGATTAGGACTAGGGTGGAGCTTACTTTCAGCTCACTGTGATATGCCAATATGTTAGATACACTATTTTAAAAATATGTTTTGAATCTCCTGTTATTTAAATATAAATCCAAAATACTTCTTAGATTATGATTTTCAAGACAAATCTAACATTTACAAAGGATACCCAAAGAAATAATATCTGAAATACTAGCTGTAGAAAGAATTTCATGACCACCAATTAGAGAAAACACATTAGTTTTAAATTAAAATATGGTAGCCAGGTATGGTGGCACAAGCCTGTAATCTCAGCACTTGAGAGATGGAGGCAAGAGTATCACCTTAAATTCAAGGCCAGCCTGGGCTATAGTGAATTCAAGGCCAGCCTGGGCTACATAGTAAGACTTTATCTCAAAAACAAAATGAAAATGAAAAGCAAAAATGGATAAAATATGGAGCCAGGTGTAGTGGTGCACCTGTAGTCCTAGCTATTTCGGAGGCTGAGGTAGTTTTACTTGAGCTCCAGAGTTTTGGGTTTGGGGAGAGTCGGAGAGACATGGGGAGTCCCTATTTATGAAAAATAAAATAAAATAAAAAGCTAATGTACTAGAACACAAAAAAGCCTTAGATATATTAAAATCAATAAGATTTTATTGATTATGGACTGCCAATAATGCAATACACTTAAAATTATTAACGAATGATTGATTTAATATATTAAGTCTGAGAAATTAATCTCATGCTATTGAGAAATTCCTGAACAAAAGGAGAATTGTTTAGAAGAATTTAGAATTAACAAAAACACCCCATGTATTTTTTTTTTTTTTTCCTTTTGGTACCAGGGATCAAACACAGGATGTTGCACTTACGAGGCAGGCCCAGTGCCACTGAGCTAAATCCCCAGCCCAACCCCATGTATTACTTGAACAGAGCTAATGCAGTAACCAGAAGGAAATAAATAACTTTAAATTTAATCAAGGATAAAAAAAGACTGACAACTAAAAAGTCAAGGATTTGACCCATAATTTATATTAGTTAATTAATATAACTAGTTAATTTAATCATTGTGAATTATAGATCATACTGGAAAGGTACAATACATGCTTTTTTCTTTTATTTACTAACCTTTTAAATAATACACTGGCTAAATGCTAGCAATTCTCTCTCCAGATAAAGTATTCAGTTTTCACTTCATTTATATTTTTATTTTTGAAACATTTTAACAAAGTCTATGTTAATAACCAGAAAGTACTTTTGAAAAAGCAATAAGGTATAAAGATATATTTACAATTTGATCAAATTTTCCTGGTCTTCTAAAGTATGAAAAATCTTGTATACATGTGAAAATGTTTTGATACAGCTCATGAAATTTGAAACTGGGGTGGCACCTGGAGGTTCTTGACCAGAGTCTCACACTAAAGCTCAAACCTGTGTTTCTCGTCATTTTCAGACAGATGGCACCTCTTGTGCTGGGGCATTGGTTCAATACTCTGAGAGCTGAACATCATCCCCTGAATCACCAATGCCTTTTCCTACAGAGCCTGCTTTTTCTCTAGAGTTTTGTCATCCACACACAGGCAACACTGACAATATTCAGAGGTTATAAAACCCAACCAATCACAGCTGGAGGGAAAAAGCTTTAGGACTGAAAATTATCAGGAGGAGTTGGAAATGAAAGGTGAGTGCAATTGTGTTCATTTTATTTATAACTAAATTATAAAAGAGGAAAAAACCCATACAAAAACACTTTTAAAAATTGAAGTCTATGATTGTAACAATTACCCATATCGTAATGTGAATGGGCCTGTGTCACATCGCTAATATCCTTTGTTAGTGAAACGTTAAATTTAATAAGTTAATGAAGAAGACTTTTTGGAAAAAACGGGAGATTTTTATTTTGCATTTCAGAACTTCCTTAGTTTCCAGGAGAGCGTGGTGGGAGGGGGCACTGTTGGCGTGAGTTACTTTTCTTTCCCTTACCAGACTGGGCTGACAGATAGAAACTGACTGACACAGCCTAGCTTTTGAATTGATTCTTTTTTCAAGAAGAAGGAGAAGGTAAAGGAGGAGGAGGAGAAGAGAAAGAAGAGGAGGAAGAAGGGGAGGAGGGTGGGTGGGGGAAGTGGAGGAAGAAATCTTTTCCTCTTGGTATCTTACACAGATTGGCAAGTAATTGAGCCACAAGCGCATGCTGAAATATTTCTGATTCTCAGAATAGTTTGATATTGAGAACTATATGGGAACAATCAAGTCATTAATTTATTTTATTTTATTTTATTTTTGTTACCAGGCATCAAACTCAGGACCTTGCTCTTTCGAGGCAGGCAGCGGAACCACTGAGCTAAATTCCCGGCCCAAGTCATTAATTTTTTTCTCCCATTTTTTTAAATTTTGAGACTATTAAAATCTACCAAAAATTTGCAAATAGTCCCAGGAATATCTATTTTTATGAGCTGAACTGTGTCCCTCCACAGTTTGTATGCTGCTGTCTTGAACACCAGTACCTCTGAATGTGACTGTTGACTGTTTGGAGATAGAGTCTTTAGAGAGGCAATTAGGTTGTGTGTGTGTGTGTGTGTGTGTGTGTGTGTGTGTGTGTGAGAGAGAGAGAGAGAGAGAGAGAGAGAGAGAGAGAGAGAGAAGCTTTAAAATGAGGTTTTGGGGACAAAGATTAGAATAACCTAATCTTAGTGCTGTCTAACTTTGTACACACTGAGACAGTGGGGAGCACATGCGTGCACCAGGAATGGCTACATAAAGAGCCTGCAAGAGGAAAGAAGAGAGGCCTTGCAGTAAACCCACCCTGCCACCACAGTGATCCTGACTTCCAGCCTCTAGAACTGTGAGAAAATAAATCCTTGTTTAAACCGCCAGTCTGTGGAATTTCAGAATGGTAGCCCAAGCAAACTGATGCACTCACACAACTCTCAGCTAGATTCACTGTTGAGACTTTGTCACATTGGAGTAGTCTCTCTCCTCTCCCTGCCCAGTGCACACAACAGGGGTATACTTTTGTGCAAAGTATATACACACAGATTCTGCTGGTGTGTGGGCAAAGGCAGAGGAATGGTGCACCATGTGAATGTGGGCTACAGACCTCAGGATGTTTTCTCCCTAAATATTTTGATGAGCTCTTCCCAACAATCACTAGATT
Source organism: Heterocephalus glaber (assembly GCF_000247695.1). The sequence goes on from NW_004624769.1 coordinate 18,993,674, forward strand.
TTTAAAAGTAACATCAAATCACGTTTCACATTCAGGAAATAGAAACATACAGTATGTCTACCAAACATGCAATCTATTTAAGTTCTCCCATTTGTCCTAATATACCTAGATTATTATTTTCTCCAACCCTAAACTTTAAAGCACATGTACTACACTTATTGTTAGTCTCTTTAATGTTTTAAAACCTAGAATATTTCAGACATTTTCAGGTCTTTTATAACAAAGAACAGTTGTTTTGCTAGATATCCCTCAATTTGAATCTGTGTGATGGTTGCTTTAGGGTTAGATTCAGGGACCACGTTCCTAGCAGAATGTCACATAGATGACATTTGTCCTGACTGTGTCACTGCAAGAAGCTGTCTGTGAGCTTGCCCAATGCAGAGGTCAGGAAATTTGACTTTGGTTAAAATGATGTTTTCCAGATTTCACCATGAAAATATGCTCTTTTATCTTCGTAACTAATAACCTATTGATTGGTTGAGAGTTTGACACAGTGTGAATATTCTATTCTCCAGTAATCTGTCACTCAAGGGTTTTCAGTTCATTGATGATCCTCACCAGAATCAATTATCATAGAGGTGAGTATAATATGATAATTTTATTTTAAAAGTATTAGTTGGAAGTTGTCTTCAAAAAAGAATTTTGCCTTCCCTCCCTTCTTTAACATTATTTTTCTTGCAGTGTTGAGCTGTGAATTTATTAAGTTTTTTAAACACATTTCTGTCATTATTAATTTGAGTACTTAAATTGTCCCAAATTTCACAAGCAAGCATTCTTTTTAATTGACTCCTTTGTTCTTGGGACATGTTCCTGTTGGGATTTGAACATGTCCTTGTTTTCTGACATAAGAAGATGTTTGTTCAAATCAACATTAAATAAATAGCAAACTTTTCATTGTATTGTGTCTTTAGATATATTTTAATCTTGAAGAGTGGGCCCTCTTTGTTTTAAACTTATAGTGACATATTGAAGAGGCTGGTCTATTTTCTATAATGTTCCACCTTCTAGAATTGTCCAATAATGTCCTCATGGTATCACTTAATTTTTTAAAATCACTTTTGTTTCCTTGTGTGAAAGTAAGATCTAAAGCTTTCATTAGTTAAAGGAAATTTTTGGCAGAAATGCTTCATAAGTTCATAAATTTAATAGTTATCCTTCTATTAAATTCATATATAGTTTCATTATACATATATGCATTAAAATGTTTTTACTCTATCCACAGAAGTCATGTTTATTTATTAAAATTAGCCATTATTACTGAAAGGTTTTTTTTTTTTGGTACCAGGGATCAAACTCAGGACCTTGCACTTTTGAGGCAGGTGGTGGAACCACTGAGCTAAATCCCAGGCCCATATTACTGAAAGATTTTAAGTGAGATTTTACTAATTTCAATAAATATGTTTTATGGCTTTTTGAGAATATACCCTTAAGGAGCAAAGAATTGCAAGTCAGAATGAAATTAGATTCTAGAACTTTTTTTTGGAAATTAGATTCTAAAACTTTGACATTTTCTTTGTCCCACTAGTTCTACATTTAGAAATATTCTATGGAAACTTGTAAGTTTCATAACTGTAACACTGATGGGTATTCAGGACAACAATATTTATACAATTAGCACATGGAAATATATCAAGTTTCTTATCCATGATTTCAACTAACTGAGGATTGAAATTAAATTTTTTAAAAAAATGTTTCATTTGTTGCTGACTTGTACTATGTAGTTAGACAAGTGTGGTTGCCTTGGTACTGAACATGTTCAGCTTGTTTTTCCCTTTTTTATTAAACGATAGAATATGATAACTATTTTCATAGCATTTACATTGCGTTTGGTACTGCAAATGTTCTAGAGATGATTTAAAGTATACCAGAGGATATGGGATATTATATGCAAATACTTCTTTATTTTATTGGGACTTATACATCCTCAGATCTGGGTCTGGAGGCAGTCCTGGAAACAGTCCCCTCCAGATACCAGATGACTATAAACACAGAAATGTAGAAACAACCAAGGTCTCATCAAGAGGGCACCTAACAAGCCTAGGGTAGAATGTTTGGCAGATCACTGCTATGCAGCCATTAAAGATAAATAGATCTCTGCAAAGGATGCAGACATTCTGACATTCTTTGAAGCTTTTAGAATAAAGAACTAGTGTTTGCAGATTTCAGTAGTAATTATTCACTATAAAAAAAGTAACAAGAAGTCCTAAGTTTGTACTGGAGCTGGTCAGCCTTAGGATACTGTTATGGCTTGTATCTCAATGTCCCAGGAAAGCCTTATGCAGTCATAAGTGGGGTTTTTCAGAGGTGCCTGAATCTAGGATGTGTGATGCTGGGATCAAGGATGCCCTAAGGGAAAAGGAAGATAGCCTGGATATAATATAAGGACAGAAAGTGGTTTGTTGCTTGTTGTTTGTAGCTTGCTGCCTTTTGCCTTCTGCCTGCTATCAACTGTTTCTCCTCTGTCATGCTACCCTGCTTTGGAGCCAGCCAAATGTGAACTGAAACCTTTACAAACCGTGAGCCAAATAAACTTTCCCTCCTTTAACTTTGGGTGTTGGATATTTTGTCTCAGCAATGAGAAAAAAATAACTAAGACAGACGCCATCTGGGTGATTTATCTGACCATAAATATGAATTTTTGTTTTTTGCTATCCCAGGGAATGAAGAAAGAGCCTTTTTACTAAGCATCATCCTCAAGCTTTTCCAAAAATTATTATTATTATTTTTTTGTACCAGGGATCAAACTCAGGTCCTTGTGCTTACGCAGCAGGCAGTGAAACCACTGAGCTAAATCCCCGGCCCTCTAAAAATTATTTTTTATTTTAGAGACAAAGTCTCACTAAGTTGCCCAGGCTGAACTCAAACTTGGAATCCTCCTGCCTCAGCCTCCCAAAATGCTGGGATCACAGGCATATGCCATCACTTGGCTCAAAGATAATTAATTTTGTTACAGAAATATTCAAGTGAAAAAATCAGAAAACTTTATAGATCAGAAAATGTAAATATAACAAAAACAAATAGAAGGAAAAAAACCCCCAACATACTGACAATAACAACAAAAACTCTGCTTCCTTAAAGGATTAGCTTCTATTGGATAACCATCATACCAGAAATAGTAATAATTTACTCTGCTGGCTAAAATTCTTGTTTCTCAAAAACATTATTTAGAAAGAGAATCTCATGCATATTTTTTCCCTTTTCTTCTCCTGTGTTTTTACTCTATTTTGTTGACTTCCTAGCTCTCTCTCCTGGAGAGCTATCTTCCAGTTAGTGTAACATCCTCTCCCATTAGCCAGCAAAAACTCCTGGCTCCCCATACTTCCCAGGAATGGTTTTTGCCCTTCACTTTGGGAGCCCTAAATGAGCCATGTACTCCTGGAAGTGAAAAGCCATCAGGGTCTGCTGACGCGAGGTTTCCACTCCACCCAAGGATTTTCCATTTTCACATTGGATTTGCTTCACCTTTAATTAGAAAAAGTCAAATTAGTTTAATTATTTCAGATTTTAATCATCTTCCCCAAATTAATTTAAGTCTCTATCTGTCAAGCATTCATTCCAGTCAGGAATGTGGGAGCTACCTTTCCTTTCTTTTAAAATTTTTATTATTACATGTTTACAGTAATAACGATTCCATTCATCATGAGGAATTAGTACAGATACACAACACATCTTCATTCCTTTTATGTTCCCTCTTCCTCCCTTCCCTTCTGGATACATTTTTTTTTCCTGTACCCTTCCTTTCCCCTCCCTCTATCTGTTTTTTTCTTTTTTCCTATTGTCTATGTTTTCTTTTGCTATTTATTTGTATTTCAAGTTTCTCATATAACAGAAACCATGCCATATTTAACCTTGGGTGTCTGATTATTTCACTGAATGTTATGGTCTCAAGGTGCATCCATTTTCCTACAAATGCCTCAAGGTTATCCTTCTCAAGGAAGAGTAGTATTCTATTGTCTATATGACTCCGTTTTCTTCCCCCTCAGTATCGGGAATTGAACTCAGGACCTTGTGCTTGCCAGCAGGTGCCGTGCCACTGAGCTACATCCTGGCCCTCCATTGTCTATAAATACATTTATCCATTCTTCTGTTGATGGACATATAGATTGCATTCAAGATTTAGTGAATTGTGCTGCTATAAACATGACTATGCAGATAATCACTGTAATATGATGTCTTTAACTCTTTCAGAAAGATATCTAGAAGGGGAATAGCTGAGTCAAATGGAATTTCTTGTTTTATTTTATTGAGGAATCCCCATACTGAGGTCCATAGTTGTTGTACTAGTGTACATTCTCACCAGCAGTGAAGACTGTTTCTCCCACACCAGCCACACCAGCATTTGTTGTTAACTGATTTCTTGATGATAGCCTTTCTGGAGTAAGATGGAATCTCAGTGTTGTTTTAATTTGCATTTCTCTAATGGTCAGCAATGTTGAACATTTTTTTGCATGTATTTATTGGTCATTTGTATTTCTTCTTCTGAGAAGTGTCTGTTGATTGGGTCTTTTATGGGGGGGGTCTAATGTTTTGGGATTCTTTATAGATTATTAGTCCTCTTGTAGCAAGGAGCTGTACACAGAGAGCCAGAACACCAAAGGTTTTTAAATTTTTCTTTCAGGAAGCAGCTTTATTTGTGCCGCCACAGGGTCAGTGGACTAATACTCAAAAGGCTGAGCTCCAAGCCCAGTGAGGGGTTGCTCTTTGTACAATTTTTGCTCCTATGTCTCTCATATATGGTAATAGTTCAGGTTACAGAGCTGTGTCAGAATTACACATACACATGTAAGAGTTGATTGGGCCATGTTGGTTTTTTGGTTTTTGGGTTTGTTTTTTTTTTTTTTGTCCTGAGGTCTTCACCCTATTCCTTAGAGAAGGGCTCTACCACACTTTGATTGAGAAGTAGCTGGCAAAAATTTATTCCCATTCTGCAGGTTGTCTCTTTGCTCTGTTGTTTGGTTGCTTTACTGTGCAAAAGCTTTTTAATTTGATGTGATTCACCTGTTGATTCTTGCTGTTATCTCTTGTGCAACTGAGGTCCTGGTCTGAAAGTCTTTGCTTATGCCTGTCTTCAAGAATTTTACTTATTTTATCTTCCAGTAAATTGTTTCTCTGTTACTATTTGGATCTTTGATCCATTTTGATTTTCGTTTAGTACATGGTGAGAGGTATGGTTCTAGATTCAATCTTCTGCATATGGATAGCCAGTTTTCCCAGCACCATTTGATAAAGAGGCTATCTTTCCTCCAGCATAAGTTTTTGGCCCCTTTGTCAAAGATGAGGTAGCTGAATGTATTGGAGTTGTTTCTGCATCCTCTCTTCTGTTCCACTGATCTACATGTCTGGCTGTTTTGTTATTTTGTTTTGTCAGTAACATGCTGTTTTCATCATTGTAGCTTTGTAATATAACTTGAAGTCAGGAACTGTGATTTTTCCTGCCTTGCTCTTGTTGCCCAGGATTGCTTTTGCTATTCTAGGTCTCTTCTGGTTTCATATAAATTTTAGGATTGTTTTTTCTATTTTTGTGAGGAATCCTATTCCTATTTTATTTGAGCATTAAATTTGTCTATCAGTTTTAGAAGTATGGCGATTTTTTGTTTTTTGTTTTTTGTTTTTTTGGTTATTTATTTATTTAGTTAGTTTTTTGTTTTTTGACACAGGGTCTCACTTTGTAGGGCAGGCTGGACCTGAACTCACTATGTAACCCAGGCTAGCCTCGAACTCATGGCAATCCTCCTGCCTCTGCCTCCCAAGTGCTGAGATTATAGGGGTGCGCCACCACACCTGGCAGTATGGTCCTTTTGACTATATTGATTTTGCCTACCCAGGAACAGGGGATATTTTTCCATCTGTGATGTCCTCTTTGATCTCCTTTTTCAAATATTATAGTTTTCATTGTAGAGATCTTTTGCTTTCTTGGTTACTAAATTCCTAGGTATTTTATTTTTCTTGATGCTTTTGTGAAAGGCATTTTTTTTCTAATTTCTTTCTTGGTGAATTTATTATAATATACAGGAACACTTTTGATTTTTCAGTGTTGATTTTGTATCCTGCTACACTACAGAATTTGGTTTTTAATTCTGTGAGTGTTCTGCTGGAATTCTTTGTGTTTCTAAGTAAAAAAGTGTGACATTTTAGGAGTAATGATAATTTGACTTTTTCCTTTCCTATACATATCCCTTTTATTTCTTTCCCTTGTCTGATTGGTTTGGCTATTCATACTATATTGAACAGTAGTGGTGATTGGAGACATCCTCTTCTTGTTCCTGACTTTAGAGGGAATCTTTTGGCTTCTCCCTATTTAATGTGGTTTTGTCTGTATGTTTTTCATAAATGGATTGAGGTAAGGTCCTTATCTTTTCTTTTTTACACAGATATTCTTGAGATATTCAGCAAAACCTGCTACTTTATTCAAAGATTACTAGCTTAATTGTACATGTAGCTAAAACCAACTGAACAACTCAGTTATCTCTGGCAATCTTCCTTATTCATGGCTATGATTCTTAGAGTTACCAATACACAAGTCTATCCTCCTTTGATGTTATATTAGCTCAACTGCCTAAGCACCCAATGATCCCTAGCTTTCCAAGGACCACATTTCTGAGGAACATGGCAATCACTCAGGCTCTCCCTTCCAATTTCCCAAGATTTTACCATACTCTCCCTCAGTCAGATTTCAAAAAAGTTAGAAAGTAACCTGAGGAACATTCTGTTTCTCCATATTCATGTGAGTTTTTTATAGTTTAATTGAATTGAATTGACTTCCCAATCTAATTCACTTTTAACACAAAACCAAATAAATTTCTACTTCAGGGAAAGGGATGATAAGATGCCTATATATGCTTATACTTTGCTTATCTCTGTGGGCTCTTCTGTTATATTCTACCCTAAGGAAACTAGTCTTGGGAGAATATACAAAAATTATAGAAGAGCAATTAGTGCAATAAAGAGGAATTTATTTCAACAGAACATGGAGAACGATTACATTAAATACAATAGAAATATATAATATAGAATATTATTTTAGTATTTGCAAACCTTTTGGCACACCACTGAGCATGTTCAAGTTAAGGTATTGAAAAAATGTTAGCTAACTCATCTGTAAGAAATGTATGAGGGGCCGGGGATTTAGCTCAGTTCGATCTCGGTAACAAACAAAGAAAAGAAAAGAAAAAGAAAAAAGAAATTAAGAAATGTGTGAGACAATCTCCCTAGGTCATTTCTCTTTGGTCCCCATAATAATCTGTATTTCTATTTGACTTTCTTGCTGACTTACCGTGTAACTAACTCCTTACCCACACTTGCAGCCTCAGAAAACTCACAAAATGATGTTATAACTAGTGTCTGATTTTCCCTACATTAGCTTTCTTATGAAACTTACTTCCCATGACTCTTTGTCTTGCCATGATTCCTTGTTTCCTCCTTACTTCATTTATTGATCCTTCTATCTGCCTGGCTCTTCCAGGTATTGGCCAGAAATGTTTACCTTCTTTCTATGGGTCTCAGCCTGCTAATTACATAGTTTTTGTGTGTGTGAGTAAAAATTAAATTTCAAACCTAGACCTATCTGGTTTCCTCTGGTTCTTTACTGCCATTCTCAGCTATTAAAAATAAGTTTTAAAATCTTCTTGAAATATATTTATAAATTTTAAAGCATATACTGTGTGTGTGTGTGTGTGTGTGTGTGTGTGTGTGTTTTACTGGGTATTGAGCTGGACACATCCCCAAGAAAGCTCTACATTTTATTCTTCCTCCATCCTGGCACATCTTTCCTCAGAGTCAACAAGACTCAAACATTTAGGATGGTGATTGAGAACTTGTCCTTTAAACCTGCAAAGTCAAGTTTGGATCACTGTAATTAGGGCTCTCTTTTTACCTCTTAACTTATATTGTCACTTCATTCAGCTTCAAGAAACCTGTTCAAAGAACCCCTGTAATAATTTTATATAATGGTGCTGGGGACCAAACCTAAGCTTCATGCCTGCTAAGTGTGCGTTCTATCACTAAGCTGTATCTGCAGTCCCTTGAAATACCTTTTATCAAATAAATTTGGGATTTTCATTTTCAGATTTCTAAATCTAGCATCCAAAATCTAATGTTCTTTATCTGACTTTTTAATATAACTTTAAGATTTAAGTTCCTGATTTTTAAAACTTCATTAAGTTTATTGGTACATTTTAGGTATACATTATGCTCACACTCGTCATTGGGAATATCATGCTGTATCTAATAAACTTGGGATTTTCATTTTCAGATTTCTAAATCTAGCATCCAAAATCTTTGTACTTAAAATAGTATTTTTAATATAACTTTAAGAAATTACTAAGATAACTTTCTTACTGTGATGAAGATTATCTATTAGAAATTATTAAAACATATTTAAAGATGAATAATTTCATAAGGATATCAA
>NW_004624769.1:19002180-19034931 GCF_000247695.1 Heterocephalus glaber
TTGTTATAAAAACTAATATAATATTAGATTTGAAACCGATCAATGGTTTAAAGTGATATTTATTTTCACTATATTATGGAGCCTTACTTGTTTTTGGTTTTTTGTTTGTTTGTTTTTTTGTTTTTTTGAGACTGGGTCTCATTATGTAATTCAGGTTCACCTTAAACTCACTATATTGCCCAGGCTGCCTTTGGACTCCCTGAAATCCTCTTGCTTCAGCCTCCTGAGTGCTGGGATTACAGGTGTGTGCCACCATGGATGGCTGGAGCCTTACATTTTTAATAATAGGTACATGAATTATATAAACTTCCAGAGGGAACTTTACCTCCAACAACTACAAAACTACCAAATATTTAGTAAATGTTCAATAAATATTTGTTGATTCAGTGACTATAAAAGTCAATAGTTACAAAACAATATAAAGTGCAAAGTAATTTTTTCTTCTATCTTTCTAGATACCCTCAAAGTCAACCACCACTTTGCCAATTTCTTTTGTATTCTTTAGATAGAAACATGTGGATATCTATATAGACAAATGTGTATTTCTGTGTGTTTGTGTTTGTGTACACACACCATAGCCATCTTTTCTTTCTCCCTCCAATGGGGACATACTTACTATACATGATTTCTATAATTTATCTTTTATTTATTTATTTATTTATTTATTTATTTATTTATTTTGGTACCAGGGATTGAACTCGGGTCCTTGCACTTGCGCAGCAGGCGGTGAAACCACTGGGCTAAATCCCCAGTAACTTACCTTTTAAATGGACTGTAGTTTGGGTGTAATTCCATTTTAATTTTTGGAAAACTCTCTCTTCATTATAAAGATTACAGTATTCCTTGTATAGGCTTATATATAATTCCTTGTATAGGTTATTATTGATATTAGGTTTTAAGAGTTTTGTGACCTTTTTTTTCGTCTGTGGTACTTAGGATTGAACTTAAGTTCAGTGACCTTTGCACTGAGCTACATTTCTAACCCTCTTTATTTTGAGATTCACTAAGTCACTAAATTGCTTAGGTTGGGCTAGAAATTGTCCTCCTGCCTCAGATTTACAGAGTGCTGAGATTACAGATGTACGCCACCATAGCCAGCTAGTAATTTGGAGTTTTCAAACAACGCTGCAATACATGTTCTTGTATGGATAACATGAATCATATGTATAAATATCTGAAGAATATTTTCTGTCTTAGTCCATTTGTGCTGCTAGTCAAATTGTCTGTGACTGGGTAATTTATAAAGAACAGAAATTTATTTTTTCACAGTTCTGGAGGCAGTAAAATCCAAGGTCAAAGCACTGTAAGTTTGGTTGTCCGGTGAGAGCAGCTTTCTAATCGAAAATGGCTGCTTGATGTGTCATACAGAGAGGCTGCCAAAGACTCTCCTAGGAGGACCTTAATCCCATTCCTGAGAGGAGAAACCCTCATGACTGAGTCCGCCTTCTTCACACTATCACATTGGCCACTCCATTTCAATTCCTGAACTTTCGAGGACACATATTCAACCTATAGCAATACCCTGGAAGTGGAAACCCTCGATCAAAGAGTAAATGTATTCAAATTTCTAATAGGTCTTGGCAAATTTCTAAGACGGATATTATAGAAGGCATACCGATTTATACTTCCATCAACAATGTATAAGAAGGCCATTTTCCTTTATATTGGTTAGCACACTGTTATCAAATTCTGAGAACTTTATACTTTATGGTTAAAAACAATGTCATATTTTTGAGTGTCATCCTTGTATAAGGGCTGTGATAACCTTCTCTGTATCATTCCAATTTTGGTATATATGCTGCCAAAGTGAGCACAAAAAAAATCACATTTTAACTTTAACTTTAATGTTCTGTTCTCTAACTAAAAATACGTTATTCTCATATTTTAAAGATATAATTGATTTCTTTCTATAATTGGTAAAAACTCTTTAAAATTAGCAACTTATTTTTACTATGATTTTCCACTGTCCAGTAATTTTTGAATCCAATGAAGTTGATGTATCAGGATTAATAGTTCCACTAACCAAACACACATAAACACACATTCTTTTTTTTTTTTTTTAATACCGGGAATCAAACTCAGGACCTCGTGCTTGCAAGGCAGGCAGTGGCACCACTGAGCTAAATCCCCAGCCCAACACATATATTCTTAATTCATATTCTTGTCTGTCAAAATGTAGCTTGAATGTATTTTTGAATTTAAAATTATTTATATTTCTATTAACATGCATGAAAACAAACTACACATGCATAATATATCATCTATAAATTTTATAGCATATACTGTGTGTGTGTGTGTGTGTGTGTGTGTGTGTGTTACTGGGTTTTGAACCCAGAGCTCTTGTGCTGAGTTATATCTCCATCTGTTTTCAAATTTTGAGGCAAGCTTTCATTAGGTTGCTAAAGTTACCTAGGCTGGACTCAAACTTGCCATGTTCCTGCCTAGCATATGCATTTTTAAAGAAAAAAAGAATATTTCTTTTGTAGCTTGTTATCTTCTTGACTGGGGAATCTATATCTGATTGAGTTACGTTAATGTGCTTGGCACATTCTTTAATCATTGTAGGTATTCAAATACTGTTTAATTTATTTTTCAAACATTTATTGAACTGCTCTTCTGGGAAAGTATCTTGGTAATCACTGGCAATAGAAATTGTAATCACAATCTTTGCCCTTAGAAATTCCAGTTAATGATGAAGATAAACACTAAGATAAATAATTCTAATAGGTGCAATTTAGAGACAGTTAAAGAAAGGAAATGATGAACATCAAGTGATTATCAACCTCAGCATTTCCCAAGGACTGAGACAAGTAGCACATTCTAATGATGATTTCAGGTGATCTTTAGAAACATTTTTATTAGATAACAATGTATTGAAGAAAAGACATTAGGAAAAGTAATAATTTTGTGGAGATTACTTTAGCATGAGATTAAACAGTCACTATAAAGAAAAGTATTAAGAGATTATATGGAATATAGCTACTGCAAGAGTGTGAAGCAGAGATAAGAATAACCGAAGTTTGGCAAATTTTGATCTATCTCATGGCACCCAGGTATACATCGCCTTAGAAATAATTAATATTAAATATGAGACTAGCTTTCCTGTTTGGAGGGCTTATTCTGTATCATGCACTTTATTATGCACTTATGGTATCTCACCTAATAGTCACAATATCCCAAAGTGATGCTATCTTAGTTGCTTTCTCATTCCTGAAACCCAATACCTAGCACCCACAACTTGAAGGAAGGGAGATTTATTTTGGCTCACAGTTGGTAGAGGTTTCAGTTCACAGTTGGCTGGCTCCAAGGCAGGGAGGTATGGCAGAAGGGGTGGCAGAGGATGAACAGTCCATGGCATGGCAGGCAGGAATTAGAGAAGGATGAAGGGAGTAAGAGGGATATATACCCTTCCAAGCCATGTCTGCAGTGACCCACTTCCTACCAGGCTTCACCTCCCAACATCACAAGTAAAATCATCAAAAGTAAAATATTTTATTTACAATATTTTTGTATGTGTGTTTAGTTTTTATATGCTTTACATTTTATATTTGTGTCAAAGGTATATACAACTCACTTTGTCAGACTTGTGAATAAATCAAACTTACCAGCATTCTCATGGAACAAAACTCCTTGGTAAGTCAGGGACTTACTGTATCACACACCCATGATGCAGTTACCTTCCAAGAGCCCCACCTATGAGCCTACAAGGCTTTGAGGGGTCATCTAGATGTATGCTATGACAAATTTATTTTCTTAAGGAGAGGTCAAGAGATATTAATTAAATGACATTAACTAAAATGTTTATTCTTTCATTCCATGAAGTTGTAGCCACTAAGAATTTAGTTTGAAGAAAGCTAAAGAAAGGTTATATGACATTGTAAATTTTGAATTTGGATGGGGGAACTAAGTACCAAGTACATGAACACCATTTATGAGAGGTTCTATGAAAGAGTCACTATGGGCATTTACTGTAGGAGAATGATTGAGAGGCAAGGTGGGAGAAGGCATCCTACGAGAAGGTGATATTAAATTGTGCTCTGATGAAGGAACAGGAATTAACTGGGCACTAGACAAAGGGTCTTACTAACTTGTGAAGTTGCTAAATTGCCCAGGCTGGGCTCAAATGTGATCTTCCTGCTTAGGCTTCCAGAATTCTGGGATTACAGAAGTGTGCAACCATACCTGGCTAGTAACACTATTTTAAAATAATTATTGTTTATCCTATCTTACTGACTTGTGAGGCTGATCACTTGCATAGGGTATTCTTCTGCTTTATAGTTTTTCTAGTTATTCATTTATTTTTCCATGTATACTTCAGAATTGACTTTCCATATTTGAGAAGATAGGTATGTTTAAGCAGATTTAAAATAAATAAAATGGATGATTTAAACAATCTGTCTACTTTTTAAAAATTTCCTACTGAAATTTATATTGAGCCAGATGTGGTGGTACATGCCTATAATCTCTGCTACTAGGGAAGCTGAGGCAAGAGGACTACAAATTCCAGGACAGCCTGTGCAACTCAGCAATACTTAGTCTCAAAATTTAAAAATAGGGCTGGAGATTTAGCTCAGTGATTCCATCGCCTGCCTCACAAGTGCAAGGACTGGAGTTTGATCCCCAGTACCAAAAAAATAAATGAATAAATAAATAAATTAATTAAATTAAAAAATAGCAGTAGGTGTAGCTCAGTAGTAGACTGAGCATGAGGCCCTGGTTTCAGTCCCCAGCACTGAAATTATTATTATTTTTATTTTAAATTGAGCAATTAAAAGAAGCAGGGTATGTAGCCATAGACCCATTTAATGAAACGTATATCAAGTCAAAGGAACAGAAGTGGCAGGGTCTAGAGAGGGATGTACACTATATACTTAACAAAAAGAGAGGCTAGTGTTTCTACAGCAGAGACAAAGAGTTGTGACAGAGGCCACACCCCAGGGGTGATGGCTGTATGGGAGGAAGGGTGGGGCTCCACAGACCAGACCACACTGGCCCTCACAGGCTGGTTTCCAGTCTGATTGAGGTAAAAATTCAGGGGCAGATTTAGAGCACAGAAGTACCATGCATGAATATTTTGAATTTTTATATTTGTTAGATGTCCAATCAATTCATTTCTAGCTATCTATCTGAAAGAGATATTCATCCTATGAGGAAGAAAAGAAAAAGGAAGTAAAGGATAAAAGAAAGAAAAAGCATTGTACAATGATAATTGTGGTACTGTTTCTTATAGTGAAAAATTGTCAGGCTTGAAGCAAATCAAAAGGGAAATTAATTTCAAAGATGTGTGCTATATCCACACTATAGAATACTGAGATGCAGTTAGAAGCAGAGTGAGTTTAAAAGCACAGAAACTAAAAAGTTAATACAGCTGTTATTTTAAGTGCAGAGTGACATGGTGGGGTGGGGGACCTGGTTTCTCTTTGCCACTACTCTAAACTATTTGTGGGTACAATGATGCAACCACTGAGATTTGGCTCCACAGGCCAGGAGTAGGTGAGGGTGTCCCTGGAGAAAAACTCAGTGGTAATCATTATGGCTAACTTTTTGAAATGTTTGAAAAGTCCATGAAAGTAAAAAGACTATGAGCTCATTAAAGATTGAAAAATAACTGAAGCATAAAAGTCAGGAAATTATTCTAAACAGTTTTGGCTGTTGCTTTATTGTGCATTTAAGATAGACTCTTATTGAGGAAATGTATTTGTAATAAATGTTTTCATCTACTAGACAATAGGGTTTCTGAGGAGTAGATGAGATGATCCATAGAAATTATGTAGCCCTGCATTCACAGAACATACAAAATTAAAAGTCTTTTTTTGAAGTTAATTTTGTCATTCTAAATATACAACAGTAAGTTCTTTTAACCTATCCCTTCCTCTCATTTGCCTTCTATTTGTCAGCCACATCATATTTCCCAGTTTACTTAGACATTTTCCCATTGACATTTTCCTTATGATGATTTTACAATGGATATTTTAGAATACATATTTGTACACCTGCCTCATTATTCCCATGAGATAAGACCTAGAAGTGAACTTGTTGGATCAAAACCAATATATTAACAGCAAATAGATTTTCTTCCTACAAAGCAATTGTACTTGTATATACTATCTCCAAGCAATTATGCAAGTGACCATCATCATACACTTATCAACATGACATTACAAATATTTGTACAGGTGAAAAATAATTTTATTCTTTTTTTTTTTTTGGTACCGGGGATCGAACTCGGGTCCTTGCGCTTGCACAGCAGGTGGTGAAACCACTGAGCTAAATCCCCGGCCCCAATAATTTTATTCTTAATGCTTTGGTTTGTATTCCATGTATTATTAGTGGAGGTAAGTGGATATTTATGATATTCTTACTTCTGTCACAGTGAAATACCTTTTCATATTCCTTACTTTTCTGTTGGGCTCTTTTTTGTCTTTTCCATTTGTTAGCGCTCTTTATATTAAGACTATTAATATATTGTCAGATATATTGCAGAGCGTTTTCCCAAATTTTCTTTTTATCTCCAATTTCACATAATTTCAAATATTTCAGCCTTATTTTATGGTATCTAGAATTTATGACAAGCTTACAAAGGCCTTTTCTATTTCAAAATTATAAAGTTATTTTTTTCTATGGTCTCTTTCATACTGATGGATTAATTTGCATTTCTGTCTTTCATCCATTTGGAATTTATTTTAGGTGAAGATATATATTTTATTTCTAAATGTATAGCCAAGTGTCCTGAACAGTGTATTAAATAATTTATTGTCTATATCTGGTTGAGAATACTTATCTCATTTTTTTCTTTTGGATATTTTATTGGCTCTTTTCACACATTTATGATTCCATATAAATTTAAGAAGCATTTATTTGTTCCAAGAAAATTCTGAAGGAATTACATTTGGAATTACTGTGAAAATTAGATGAAAATTGGCATTTGTGTAATATCTAGTGCTCCATTTAGGAACATAGTGTCTCTTTTTACTTGTAGGTCTTCTCACTTTGAATTAACTTCTCCATAACTCTTTCAAATTTTTTGAAAATCCCTAAGCATTTTATAATGTTGAGACTTTTAAAAAATTTTCACTGAATGAGATAATTTATATCTTTCTGATTTTTTAATCTTAGTTACTGCTAATGAGACATATACAAAAAGCTGTGGATTTTTGCACAAATGCATACATACTTGTACTTGGATATGTAAAAATGATGACAGGCCAAGATGTGAAATATTGATGAAATTTAGGGTATATTATTTTTGTTTGCATGTTTCAGTATCCTATGGCATCAGTTACAATTCTAGATATATACCTAAGAGAAATTAATACATTTGAACACCAAAAAAATGTACATGAATATTTAAGGCAGTTTTGTAAACAATAACTAAAAACTGGAAATAACTCAAATGTCCACTAACAGTAGACTAGATAGACAAACTGTGGCTTGTAATACAAAAGAATACCACACAGATAGGAGCAAAATAATAGAAAACCTACCAATAAAAGATACAACATGGAAGAAATCTCACAACCACTATTTTAGCAAAAAATGCTTCAAATAAATAAATACTAATTCTATCATTCCATTTATATGAAGCAAAAAACTAGGAAAACTCATTTTTATTATTTTTTGCTTTCTTTTGCAGTTCCAAGGCCTCAGCTCGGGGCCTCATACACGCCACCCAAATGCTCCATCACTGAGCTTATACCCTCATGACAGTAAAACCAGTATGTAGTGAAAGTGAGAATAATGGCTACTTCTCGGGGATTAGGCACTTTTTAGGGCACTGGATGCCTTTGGGGTTCATAAGAAATCATTTGAATCTTCATCTATGTAATAGTATTACTGGCATATAAATATAGAAAAGTTAATTGAGCTGTACACTTAATATTTATTCACATTATTCAACATAAATTTATCTAGTTATTTAAAAAACATATAATAGGCTTATGGATATCTAATTACCAACATAAAAGTCAGAATTAAAAACAAATGAAAATCCCGTAATCAAAATAAACAAAAAATAAGCAAATTAAAAAAAAATAGCTGTCTGATTTGTAACAAAAATCTACTCATTAGTATAAGACTCTTTCTAAGCATTGATACATTAATCTGTTTTATCTGGATAGTTCCTAAATCCAACTCAGCATATTCCTAGTCTTACAGATTCCCATTCCTTTTACACATACTGTTCCCTTCTGTTTGTTTGTTTGTCTGAGACAGGGTCTTGCTATGTAGTTCAGGCTGGCCTTGAACTCACAGTGTAGCTCAACCTGGCCTCAAACTGGTCAGGATCCTCCTGCCTCAGTCTCCCAAGTGCTAGGATAACAGGTTTGTGCCTGGCTACATGTTCTGTTTCATATGTGTCATGTTTCTCTTCACAATTTTACCATCTCCCAGACTCCCAATCTAAAAGTTACAGCTAAACACATTTTATAGCCTACAATAACTGAACAACATTTCATATCAATCTCTTTTTTTTACTAAAACCATCTTAAATGAACCTCATACTAGCCTTCTAGTAGAATCCTCCTTCATCCAGTCCCTGGACCCAATATAGTTTGTAAAATGCCGTGAGTCTAATTTTCTAAAACAGTGCTTCCCGGAGTGATAAAAATGTTCTACAGCTGCACCACCCAGCGTGGCAGCCATAAGCTATAAACTATTGGGTGCTTGAAATATGGCCAATTTGGCTGAAAAAATAAATTTTTTATTTCATTTCATTTTAATTGATTTAAATGTAATTAGCCACGTGTGGCTAGTGGTTAGTGTGTTGGTCAGTACAGTTTTAGAAGTAAAACTGACTTGTGCCTCCCTTCAGATGGGATTGGACTTTACACCGTCTCTCACTTTGGGCCTCAGTCATTGCCTCCAACAAAACCTGTCATTTTACACTGTGAATTTCTTCAGGCTAAATTTTTTCTCTTAATAGTCTCTAAATAATTAAGTAGTGCTGCCTTTTAATGCAAGTTCTTTTCTTACCACTGTCCATAGATCTTGGGTTATTTTTAAGTAGTGTGATCTCATTCTGAAGATACAATAAAAAATTTCTAATCTCTATTTACCTATTATCTCCATTTGAAATGTACTTTGCAAGAGCTTTCATCCCCAAACACCCGAACTATATGTGACCGTACCTAGGTGATCCTGTTGACCATATAAACAGATAAGCAAACTTTATAAACAACATAACTCGATAAAAACCCCCATTATTTTCATTTTCTCATATTAATTCCATTCCCTTCTTTCCTTTCCCCTAGCCCTCTCACTTCCCCTTCCGCTTTGCCCCATTTCTTCCTATAAAATGCATATTTTTATCCACTTTTTCTACTTCTAGCAAATTCACTTTAAATATATAATTTTACATGTGTTATATGTGATATTATATAAGTTTATTGTAATACGTGTTATCATGAAAATCTGAAAACAAATTATTAAAAGGGAGCCTACTACATAAAACACACTAGTATTTTTTCAATACACATACAACTACAACAAAATATAAATAGAGAGAGAGAGAGAGAGAGAGATGGGGGATCCTATGGCATGTTTATTGAGAAATGTGAAAAAGTATACTATAATTTGTATGTTAAAGAGAAGTATGTATGTGCTTGCATATTTACAGACTGTGGAGAAGGATATTGGTTGGATGGAGGGGTCAGTGTGGGAAATCGTGGGTATTCAAATGATAAATTCTAAAAACAAGTTTCCATATAGGCTAGTAATTTAGTCAGTCAAGCAAATTAAGTGTATCTTGTAATTATACAGAGGATAATTCCAGTTGTACAAATTAAAACCTTAACAGAGGAAAGGGAATTGACAGAAATTGACTATAGCAAAGTAATTATAGTTGTATTTGGGTGATGGAACTCAGGGGAAATAGTTTATATTTCACCATTTTCATTATGACAGCTCATAGGTACTTAGTAACACAAACTTTCATAAGCTATTATAAAGAGTTATTTTGAGTTTTGTTTGTTTGTTTGTTTTTTGTTTTTTTGAGACAGGGTCTCACTATACAGTTCAGGCTGGCCTTGAACCCACTATGTATCCCAGGTTGGATTTGAACATTTGGTGATTCTCCTGCCTCAGCCTCCCAAGTGCTGGGATTATTCTGACAATATTTGAAATAAGATAACATATTAGTTCTTTCTTGCTGTATAGAGAAAATAGTTGTTGTCTCAGGTCATGCAACAAAGACCAGAGTCCCACTTCACAGCATGTTGGTAATTACCAAAAGTAACTGCCTCAGTTTCCAGGAACCATACAATTCTGTCTGACTCTCTCTGGTAGAACAGAACGAATACACACTCCTTCAGTGAATTGCTTTTCTTCTTGGTGATGGGGTGGGTGGGAGAGGTGTTGAAACTGTCCTTTTATTTAACACCCGGACTCAGGCTGGATTCTAACCTCCCCTTGTGAGAATACTGTGAATGCAGCTCCCCAAGGACTATACAGAGTTATTTGATTTTGTCAAATCAAAACCAGAGTCTGAATGTGTGTGTGTGTGTGTGGGGTGTTTAAGTATAGAGAGTGATAAACCAAATGTGGCAGAACATGAAGGCATGTAGATTTCTTTGAACTTCTTTTTCATCCACTCTAAGGTTTGAATTTTTTCAAGATAAAAAGCTAGAGTAAAAAAAAATGTCTATCTAGGAAGCCTCTCCCTAACACTGAAAAATTAAACTACAAAGTTTTCTAACCTCCGCCCCTTCTAATAACAGAGGCTATTGGAGTATGGTTGGGTGGCCATATGTAAGCTTTCAGTTGGTGCTATTGTATAAAAGACGACTGTTTCTTATCATTATCTTTCTTTTAACATGTTTTTATCACCACAGTCTTTAAGAATCATCATGACAACAACTACCTATAGGACCACACACTTAGCACCTTAGAAAAACAAACATTTATCATTTCATGTGTCAGAAGTCAGGAAAGAGTCAGCTGGATCCTACAAATATTCTACCACAGATTGAATATTTTATTTCCCACTGCCCCCGAAGTTGTATGTTAAAATCCTAGCACATGGTGTGATAATAGAAGGCTCTTTGGAAGGTGAGGAGTAGGATGAATGTAGTCTTATAGTAGAGACAGAGAGCCCCCGTTAACCTTCCAGTGTATGGGGACACAGTGAAACATGGCCATCTCCGTACCAGGAAAGGAAGCAAGCCCCCACCAGACAACGAATCTACCTCCTTGATCTTGGACTTCTCAGCCTCTGGATCTATGAAAATACTTTCTTGTTTATAAGCCACTAGCTTGTGGTTGCTTTGTTAGAGCAGCCCTGAGAGAATAAGACAGCTAAAATCATGGTGTCAGCCAGAGCTGAGTTATCTTCTGAAAGCTGGACTGGGAAAGCTTTCACTTCTCAGTTCCTTACAGGCTCTTGGACTGAGAGACTCAGCTTCTCCCTCACTATTGGAAGCCTGCTCATACTCTTTATCATGAGCATTGCCACAGATGGCTGCTCACTTTGTGAAAGCCAGTAAGGGAGCATCTTAGTCAAACGTTACAGTTGCTGAAGCAACAACCTATTACTTCTGCTGTATTTAATGTGTTAGAAGCAAGCCAGCTCCCACCACCCTGAAGGGGAGGGGATTACACACACATGAACACAGGAGAATAGGGTCTGGACCACTCTAGAGACTGCCCACCACACTTCCCTAAAAGAAGGAAAAGGGTCCCAAGCTCCCTGTAAATTGTTGATTATGATGCATTTGTAATAAATGACATTTAATATCCTTAACATAAAATACCAAGCCTGAATAATCAAGGAGTTGCAGAGACTAATGAATGGGTCCACTTTTAGGTAAAGAAATTAATTCTTGGGTTTCTTTGGCAGACACCTTACCATTGGATAAACCCTCAGATTCAAATTAAAATTGGATACAGCAGTTCTTGATTTTAAAGCATCTATACTCAAAACCTCCCTGATGCCTTTCCCCTTGATAATCATTTAGAAGAACCATTTGTTTAAAACTCTCAAAATGAAGCTATGCCTTGGTGTAACTCTGAGAAAACCATTATCACATAATGGCCATACTAAAATCTCATAGTTACATTTTACCATAGTCATACGGTAAAATCAGAACCTTTTTCTTCCTTTCTTTTAAAAATTTTCATCTACTTATTATTGATCTTACCATAAGTAATGTCCATAAGTCATTCCATTTTTCTAGAATGAGATAATCATTTCTACCAGTTTTGCTCCAGGATACTTGCCAATTCTTCCCTTATTGATGGGACAGCCCCAGGTGTTCCATGAGTAGATAGTAGGTCTCAGTGCCCAAAGGTCAGTGGTGGCAAACCTATGGCACATGTGCCACAGTGGGCTGTTTGTTTTCACTGAAAGCTCTAAAAGTTTCACCATCAATGCCCTAGGCCATCTTTGCTGCAACTTCCCAGATGGAAGGGATTTCTCAAGATTATTTGACCACTGGAACATTCTTCTTAAAAGAACCTCAAGGGTTTACACAGAAGTTAAAAAAAAACCCAGCAGATCAATATTTTTTAAATGTTGCTGTAATGTTAGCCTTTTATTTGGATTTTTTTTTTCAAATAATAGATGCCCATTTCTTTTGGATAATAATGTGCAGATGTGGCCATTGTGAGTGTTTTATTTCCTCACAACAACATTCCTGGTTTGCAGGTGCCACCTTTATTCATTGCTCCTCGCACCTGTAGGATTCCAATCCACTATTTGGAATCCTTATGCTCAGGGTGAGCAGGCAACATCAGCATCACCTGAAGGCTTTTCAGAAATGCAGAATTTCAGGCCCTGCTTCTCACCTGAGTAGTCCGTCAGCATTTTAAGAAGAGCCCTGGGTGATTTCATCTCTCTTTCAGGTTTGAGAGGCCCTAGTTACTTCCCAGCTCATCTTTGGTCACTGTATACCAATGCACAATTTTATATTCCTGCAACACTGAACTGTTAAATTTCCTACTCAAACTAGCCTTTTCTTCTTCCCGACCTCATGGCGTTAAGCCTTTTGCCTACATGACCTCCTCTTAGTCACCTTCCTTGTCCTAGATAACTCAAACAGATCTCCTAGGCTTCTGCTCAGAAGCCACCTGGATCCCTCTAAGAAGATTTCTTAGTGACCACACCCTTCCTTGCACCACCTCAATGACAGGGGGAGGTAAATGTTCTTCCTCTGTGTTCGCCTTATAGTTTGTACTAAGTCTTCAAGACGGCAAGCTATGTGATTATATATGGTTGAAATTCTTTTGAGAATAGTGAGTGCTTTATTGTTTAAATTTATTTTAATATATATAAAAACATAAAAATTGTACATGTGAATATGGTGACATGATATTTTGTTATATGTATATGTTGTATAATGCTTACATTGGGTTAAACATGTCTTTTCTCCAACATTTTTATTTCTTCATGGTAAAAACTGCCAAAGTCCTTTCTTCTAGCTTTTTTTTTAATTTTATTTTTTTATGGTACCAGGGATTGAACTCGGGTCCTTGTGCTTGTGAGGCAGGTGGCGGAACCACTGAGCTAAATCCCCAGCCCTCTTTTAGCTTTTTGAAATGACTGTTTGAAACATATTGTTAATTGTCGTCACCCTATTGTGCAACACCACACTAGAGGTCCTTGTGACCCTCTAGGTATGAGTGAGTGCCCACTTATCAGCCTGCTCTGGCTCAGTGGTAAAGCATGTGCTTAGCATGCACCAGCCTGGGTTTGAGCTCAGGACCTCAAAGTAAGTACCTAAACTGAAAAAGAAACAAAGCAAGAAATGAATGTTTTATTATTCATTTTTCTAGCATTAGGCCCCATAGTACTTTGAATGGTGAGTCCCTAAAAAATATATCCATGTCCTAAAATCTGGGACCTTATGAATGTGACCTTAGAAGTTTGATAATACCAAGATGTGGTAGTTTTGTCAGACTCACACAAAGCTGATGCAGGAAAATAATAAAGAGGAAGAGCTCATGCTTGCCTATCTGAATAAATACTATTGGAAGGTCTTCCTCAAATTGTACAAGAGATTTTATTTTTTTAAATAGTACTGGGAATTGAACACATGGACATCCCACTGAGCTACATTCATAGCCTTCATTTATTTATTTATTTATTTATTTATTTATTTATTTATTTAATTTGAGACAGGGTTCACCAAGTTGCTAAATCGCCTAGTATGGGCATGAACCTGTGATCCTCCTGCCTCAGATTCCTGGAGTTCTTGAATTACAGGCAACATATTCTTATTGTTCTATGTGAATCTATGCCTTACATTCCTTCCATGCATGTACGGGTTTAGGAAACAAACTTTACCTTTACCATTCTTTAGCAGTGCGACAGTCAAGACAAAATGGTTTGCACAGAATACTGGACTGCAGCTGCATCTCTACCAATGAGTTGACCACAAACTCTGACCTCAGATTTCCAAGACCAGTGAACTTTGTAAACAAGTGACTCAGATAAATTTCTCCCTCTTAGCCTTTAAAAACTTCTCTTGCCTCATCCTCTTTGATACATGTCCATCATTTTCTGTAGCATGCATAGTGCCACTTCAGGGCTATTCTATTCCCACACAAATTTTTAGAGAATCTCTCTATTTTTTGTTTGTTTGTTTGTTTTTTGTACCAGGGATTGAACTGAGGACCTTACACTTGTGAGGCAGGGTTGGTGCCACTGAGGAAAACCCCCCCGGCACTCTAATTTTAATTTAAGTTGACCGACTTTGCTTGGTAAAGAAGCCTTTGAATAATGAATTGTGGCAGAGATCTTGAGGTCTTCTCGTGCCATTGTCTGGGCACTGAATCCAAAGACAAATGTCCTTACAAGAGACACACAGAGGATAGAGAAGAGGAGACAGCCTCGTGACAAGGCAGAGACTGGTGTAGCCTGTGGCCCTAAGCAAACCCTGGAGCCACCAGAAGACAGAAGAAACAAAGCCTTCTTCTCTAGAGCCTGATTTCAGAGTGAAGCTCACACCTGTGGTTTATTTCTTTCCATGTAGGACCCAGAGAGTTCAAGGCAGCTTCATAGGACCATTAGGAAAGATCTCACCCAAGACATGAGAACTAAAACCAACATCCTATCCCACCCAGATGTTAAGGAATGCTAAGACAATTGACAATTTAGACTGCGAATCACCTAAAATAGCTTGATTAGCAAGAAAAACGATGTTCATCAAAACTTACTTAGGATCCTTGCCACACTGAGATCACCAATCCAAAACTGCCACTTGAAAAATTTTTCCCATCCTCCTGCAGTTCTCTGCCTTATAAACATCATCTTCAATACCATCAGACATCAGCCCTAGGACCTCATATTCTAATTTTCCATTTCTGACCCTATTTAGATACTACCAGTACATTTCTATTATTTTTGTAACCCTAATAGATCTGTTATTCTCCAACAGTCTAGTTGTGAGAGTAGGTGTTCATCATGGTTCTAAGAAATCACAGAAAAGGGCCCCCTCTCCCCTGCTTTGGATATTCTTGTTTGGAGGAGGCCAATGGCTGAACCACTGCTATAGCTTTGTGATCAATATTACCCATGCCTGGAACACTGGGAAAAATGCTGCTGATGAATGAATGGAGAGTCAGACGGATGGGAACACTCTGGATCAGTCCCCGGAGTGCAGAGCTGTCAAGGCAGCCCCAGGGGCACTAACCTCCAGTCCTCCTGACTGTTTTATCAAATGCTTTAATGTTGCACTCTTCTTTGTCACTCACTACTGTTGTGGCAGAGGGACAGGATTTCCAGAGAGCTACATACTGGCAGGAAGAACAGACTTATGTATCCAGATACAGATGCATACACCATTCGTGATGTTCCCAATTTGTTTTTATAAATAAGTAGAGGGACTTCACTGAAGTAAAGTGGCCACCAGAATATATGAGAAGGTGAATTTTCCATTCCAGCTGTCATTGAAACTTTTTTTAGTTTTTACTAGTACATGTTTGCAAGACATAATGATTACGTTCCTCTTGGGATGTTGGTATATAACATAACGCATCTGAATTCTTTTTCATCCCCTTCCCCTCTTCCTCCCTACCTCTCTCTAACTCTTGCTCCCCTTCCTTTTTGCAAAAATATATCTCCCTTTTTTCTATTACCTATCTTGTAACTTTCTCTTTATTTATATGTGGAGTTTTTCACAAAAGAGAAAAAATGTGGTATTTAAGCTATGTGTCATGAGTCAGTGTCAGGATGGATCCCAAAATCTTCACTTTAAGCTGAACTATAGAAATTTTACTTATAATGTTCACATGAGTATACAAAAATAGGGTGACCAATAAACAGATAACAATAATGTACTATATATTCCCAAAATCTGGAAAAAAAGATTTTGAATGTTTTCATTATAAAGAAAGAACAAATGTCTGTGAAGATAGATGTTTACACTGACTTAAACATTGCACAATGTGTACATGTATCAAAACCTCACATGGAGGGATTGCACGTATAGCTCAGTGGCAGCACGCTTACCTAGCATGCATGAGGCCTTGGATTCCATGCCCAGTACTGCAAAAATAAAACAAAAACAAAAACAAAAATCTGAAATAAAATAAAAATACTTCACATGATACCCCATAATATATACAATTTTGACCTTTATGTATCATTTAAAAATAGATTTCAAAATACTCATACACATTATATTTTTATCTTTCCATTCATAGAAATTTTATAGACTTTAGCACAAAACGTCTTTTCCCTAAGGGAAAAAACGTCTAGGGCGGGGATTTAGCTCAGTGGCACCGAGCCTGCCTCACAACCACAAGGTCCTGAGTTTGATCCTCAGTACCAAAAAAAAAGAAGTCTGTCCTCAGATTTATTGTTATCAATTTCTTATTATATTGGACCTTAGAAGATTCTGTGTTCACAAAAGATTACACAATTTATTTAAGAAACATTAATGATCAGCTTATTTCATTAACTTTAAATAAACCTTAAATATATACCGATAAAATTAATAAAAAAACAAAAACATATTATGTACCTAAAATGTACCAATAAAATTAATTAAAAATATATATATACCTTACATATTCAAAATAATTCTTACCTATCTATATTTAAACTATTGCTTATCTCTTGCTTACAGCTATTAACCTGACAAACCATTAGCCCAGTGAGTACAAGACTTCAGTGAGACACAAACTGAAGGAAACATTTGGTATCGCTGGAGGACAAAACCACTTACTGGGTTACTTATCACTGGCTTGTATCCCAAATCCCATTTGGAAAATCTCCAGGTCTTTCTCCTGTTAAGTATATTTTGTAAGAATAATTTTCTGTATCAGACTGCTTTCAGTTTATTACATTTCCTGTAACAGCCAACTTCTACAAGGCTTCAGAAGTTGAAATAGTTTATTGATTTATTTTCACTTTATTTGATCAAGATTTAAGCAGTAAGAAGAGTTCCTTAGGCCTTTGCTATCTTGCCTCTTCTTGGCTTGCTTTTTCTTATCATCCTCCTTAATTAGGTGAGGTCTCCTCAACTTTTTCCCCCTTTCTTTGAAAGCAAATACATTTTCTTAGGAGAGTCAAAAGTTTTGATAAGATTTCAGTTACTACACTTTAACAAGTACCTTCATATAATAATTGTCACGAAAGTAATCTGATATTCCTGGTAATCTCAGAAATTTAAATTTTCTTGGTTGCCTAAGACAACCATTCATTCATTCTTAATTGTTTTGAATTTACTTTTACCAAAAAAATATATATATATACATTATTTCATAAAAATAAAAAGTGTTATGAAGTTCATAATTAAAAATTCAAGGCCCAGGGATTAGCTCAGTGGTTCCGCTGCCTGCCTCGCAAGCACAAGGTCCTGAATTCTATCCCCTGTACAAAAAAAAAATTAAAAATTAGAAAACAAAACTACAGGTCTAAGTTCCTTTCCTCCTTCTTTACTGCAACATAGACACAATCATGTTCAACTCTTAGTTCTTTCTTACATAAATTACATAATATTTTTAAACTTAGCTCTTTGGACTGAGCTATATTCCCAGCTCTTTTAAAAATATTTTCTTTCTGAGTCAAGATCTCACTAAATCACTCAGGCAGGACTCAGTTTTATGATCCTCCTGCCTCAGCCTCCTAAGAGTGCTGGGATTACAGAAGTATGTAACTTTTTTTAGTTTTTAATGTACCAAACACAATCTCATCTTGAACTTTCCTGTGGGTCTGTAAAATTTTCCTTTTTTTCTTTTTTTTTAAATTTTCATTTTTTTTCATTAAGTTTATTGGTACATTTTAGGTATACATTACACTCACGTTCATTATTGGGAATTTGTATGTACATGATATATTTTGGTTCTTGTTTTTTCCCATTTCCTTTCCCCTCTTCCACCCCTCCAACACTCCCCATTTACAAAAACTTTGTTTCCGTTTTTTCCTTCTTTTCTCATATTTTTCCTTTCCCTTCTTTCCTTTTCCCTACCCCTTTCCATACTTCCCCCTCCCCTTTGGAAACTTTTCTTGATATAATGAAATAATCAATTCTATTTTTTCCCTTCATGGTACCCTTCCATGAATGTTGTATATTTGGTTCTCATTTGGGCTAGTGGCTGCCATCATCATCCTGGAATTTTTCTCCTTCACCATCATTTCAGTAACACCTTTATTTTTTT
The DNA here is from genome assembly GCF_000247695.1 of Heterocephalus glaber. The sequence goes on from NW_004624769.1 coordinate 19,020,775, forward strand.
CCTTTCCTATGTTCAGGAGATATAATTAACAGAATGTAAGGGGCACTGGATCATGATGAAATATTACAGGCATAGGAGAGAAATCTTTGATTCAGTCTCGATTATCTAGACAAAACAAACAGCTCCTTAGACAAATTGTATTTCAAACTCCACTGCCAAACTGTCTTGTCTGATAATGATCTTTGTTTTGTTCTCTCATGTAAAATAAATACCTGCCATATGGTGGTCACTTAACAAATATTTGATGGTTGTCTTGTTTACTACTTATTTAAAGACCTTGTCACATAGCTTAAATCTAGAGAAGGATGAAAAGTTAAGTAAACACTATGAATTCAGGTGATGATCAATCCTGTAGAGATAATAATGTAGGTAAGAGATGATTCCCTGATGCTTATATAAAGCAAAGGATACCTAAGAGATTGGGACAATAGGGGATGTAGGTGGTGACAACTGAAGCTAGGGAAAAAGACAAAGAATTGATAAAGAAAGAATGGTGTGGGCAGAAGAGGCTCAAGAGTTAATTGCAGTCTAGAGAGGAAGCTAAAGTTGTAATTCATAAGTGTGAAGAGGACTAAATTGAGGAAATTGGTTTTCATTTTTATCTAGCTATTCACCATTGATCAAGAGTTCATGTTAATGCAACTCTACCCAGAAAAATTAAATAACCCAAACCAATAAAAATGTAGGTCAGGAGAAGGTATTCTAGATGGATATTCACATGTCTTCTTCATAAGTATATGGAAAGATGTTTTGGTCTTAAAGAGGTGAAATATATCACAATCCTCCTCCAAGCTCCCAAATTACTATAAACCCAGGAAACTAGTATATCTGCCTTTCTTTCCTCAAAAAGCAACTCGGAAAGTGGGGGAGATTATATTCTTAGAGGAAACTTGCAAGTACTGTATAGGTCCTAGGCTAGAATTCACTGATAGTTGCAGTTCTGAATCTCAAACATCAGATGTAGGAGCAACTTTTAGCCACAGGAAATCCATAGGCCAAGGAACAATGATAAGAGTTCAGTTCCCTCAGCCCACACTCTGTTCAAATGGAAAATCCAGTCATATCTCTGGTATGTGGAAAGAACACATAGTTCTCCTATCTGAAACAAGAAACAATACAGGGCTATCTTTAGCTGATTAAAGCAATGTTCTGTAGGATGAAAACACAATGCTCATTAAAACCCTCAGTTGAGGGGAAAAGCTTATTCATGAGGTGGTTTAATATACTCTTTTTTTTTTGGTACCAGGGATCGAACTTGGGTCCTTGTGCTTGTGAGGCAGGCAGCTGAACCACTGAGCTAAATCCCCAGCCCTGTTTTAATCTACTTTTTAATTTAAATTTTATTATATCATACATAGATACATTTTCTGATAATTGTTTTACATTAAATCTCTATACACTGCCTCTTTTGAATGTGAATTTCATATTCCCATCTTCCCTTAGCCCTTGGCCTCTCTCATCTTGCCCTCCAATCAACCCTGGGTGTCTGTGAATACCTTCAGGGAGATACAATCTGTGTGGTGAAGGTGGAAAGAATAGTCAGGCTTTTCAAGAATTTGAACTAAGTTAACAGAACACATTTGGAACATTATCTGGCAGATAGCAAATATATAACAAATTTAAATTATCATTTAAAAAAGACATGTTATATTTAAACTCAATATCCTTTCCGTCATTCTACCACATCCATCTATTGCAATACACAGTTGCTTCTTCCCATGTGAAGGTCAATTTCCAATCTCATACTGATTTTCTACAGGGAAAAAGTCTCATTTTCTTATGTACTTTACAATTTGCCAAGACACAACTAAAATGCAACCTGTTCAGTCTTTTCTAATTCCTCACTTCTCTGTTTTTTAACTTCAAGTGCCGTAGATAAAGTTTATCAACATTCTAATCAGGTAATACAAGAAATCAAACATTCAAATTCCTTCCTTATTCTCCATGAGTTCTTTATGTCTTTAACCTGTAATTCCTTTTTGTGGTTTATGACATTAAAAAATAAACTGCAGTGAAGTCACTTACCTCTCTTTCTTTGAGCCCTAAATAAATGATTTCTCCTAGGCTGCCCTATCTCTATTTGGGGGTTACAGAGGCTGCTTCAGATTTTCGTGAGTGGTGAGGCTTCTTGTGGGATTCCCTCTAATTCCTAACTCAAGCATGTATTAGTTTAGCTATGCAGAATCTCACAGCTTCGTGCTGGGCATGCCTATAGTCCCAGCACGTTAGGAGGTGAGGCAGAAGGATTCCAAGTTTATGAGTCCAGTCAGAGCACCTTAGCCACTTAATAAGACCCTGTCTCAAAAAAAAAAAAAAAAGGGCAGGAGGCAGCTCAATGGCCCTAGTTTCAACCCCTAGTACCACACACACACACACACACACACACACACACACGTCACAGCTTGACTGATCTCTCTGCACATACTGAGAACACTTTTTCCAAGTTAAACCTACAGAATAAAAGTAGATTTTTAAATTTAATCAGTCCATAAATTTGTATGGCCAAAGATACATGTTTAATGTTTATTTATTTATAATTTATTTATTTTTGGAACACTAGGGATTGCACTAATGAGAAGGCACATGTCAGACAAACACTCTGTTATTGAGCTATACCCCTAGCCCCACAGTGTTTTAAATGCAGCGAGCAACATTTCCCAGTGTGAGGAGAGAATCCCACCTGTTCCACACCACTGAAGGAGTCTTGGATAGCTTGAGACTTCCTAGGTCTCCCTTGGCCCAGATGTTCAAGACTAATAGTTCCATAATGCTTACATCTGATCACACCAACAACCTTCCTAAAACAGCCACTGGGCTGGCCGTGCTAGACCCGAAGCATGCATGGTTGCCTATCTCTGAGGGTGCATGCGAGGCTCAGCAATATCTCTCTCCCAAACCACCGTCCCCCTCCACAGCCCCATCACCAAGTCTTTGCCTTTTAGAAATGAAAATTGCATGCTACACAAGACTAGAGCCACTGGACACACCAGGTGTTGTCTTCTATTTCTTGCTTCTAGTAACTTTGTTCTTTATCTTGGCTGCATATTGTAGTCACCCAGAAAGTTTTAAAAAAAGTGATACCTGATTTCCAACTCCAGAAACTTATGTAATTGGTATGAGTGTGCATCTTGGATATTTGAATTTTAAAACATTTTCTCACGTGATTTTACACAATGGATTGAATTCACAAACCCACTGCTATACATGGAATATTATCTTCCTATCAACTTTATTAGAGGTTTCATTGTGTTCTTCCCACACATTGTCTTCCCCTGGAAAAGACATGTGGAAGTCCTCACACACTGTGCCTCAGAATATGACTTGATTTGGAAATAAGTCATTATTGAGTTAAATGAAGGTATCTGTGTATCTATTTAATTTTCTTTTTGTGGTGCTAGGGATGGAAGCCATGGCCTCACACATGCTGGGCAAGCGCCCTGCCACTGAAATATACCTCCTGCCCTAATATGTGGTGATATTGTAAGGCAAGCCACTCATTCAGTATGACTGGTGCCTGTATTAAAATAAAATACCATGTAAAGAGACAGAGACAAAGGAAGACAACTTAATGAAGATGAAGGTAAAGACGATAGTTTTATATCAATAAGCCAAGGGACACCAAAGATTCCCAGCAAACCATTAGAAGCTAGGAGACAGAAACACTCCTTAGAGAGAACCAATTTCAACTTCTAGCTTCCAGAATTATGAGAAAATAAATTTCTGCTGTTTCACTCAAGAGGCTGAGGCAGAAGGATTGCCATGAGCTTGAGGGCAGCCTGGGCTATGAGTCTAAACTACATACGAAGACGCTATCTCAAACTAGGTTCTCTCTGTCTGTCTGTCACACACACACACATGCACACAAGCACACACACGCACACACTGAACTACATACATTTCCAGGCCTTTTAAAATTGTGTTTTGAGACAGGGTCTCATAAATAGCCAAAGGATGACCTGAAACTTGCTAACTTCAGAGCAGATGTGATTACAAGCATGTACCACATGCCTTATTCCCCACTTTCTTTCAATATATTTTATTTATGTGCTGGGAACTGTTTAACATCAGGAGCTAAAAGGATGAACAAAAACAAGCACTCTCTTGTGATTTATACTCTAGTGGAGGAGCCAATCAGCCACCCATAAAACTCCTGCTGTTTTCTACAGTAAGAAGTTGCAACTGATGCAGTGATATTCCAGCATTACTTCTTTTTAAGAATGTCAAGGCAGGCTTCCTTGAGGAGTAACACTCAGGCTAAGATCCAGAAGAATGAACAAGAATTAGCCACGAAGGGGGAGGGGAGTGACTCAGGTGCAAGGAAATGGATGTGCAAACCCTGTGTGGGTGGAAGGTTTCACTGGGCACCCATTGATTCTGAAGATCAGCAGACTGAGACAAAGTATCACTTTTTTTTTTTTTTTAAAGTATCACTCTTAAAAACATGAGTTTCAGGCACTCTGTTCTCCTTCACACTGTAGAGTGTACTTCTTTTCCTACTTTTACTTGGCCCAAACAGAGTCTGTTTGTTTTCCCTCTTTTAATAAAACTTTGCTAATGTTTGCACTTGTCTTGACCAATTCTTTGCTCAGGATACAAAGAACCTAGAAACCACCTCCAGAAGGAGATTCCAATGCCCCAAAACCTGGTAAAGATTGGATGCTCCTAAGGCACGAACTTATTACTAAAATTGATCATTAAAGAATTTAAGGAGAAGAAAACTAAAGAGAAATGAGCTTCAAGTGATACAGAGGGACATATGTCAAAAGATTTTATTCAACTCCCTAATTACTTAGGCAACTAGTTTGATAGCAAAAACATTTTTTTCAGGTGATTTTGGTTTCCAAACAAATGAGAAGCTGAGGTTTATGTAGTTCGTCAGGATGAAAAAGACTTAAAAATAAGTGCTTAATTTAGACACAAAACCATTAATACCGTAGAGCGCAACAAAACCAAAACATTTGAGATGATCGTTTCTGACAAGCACTTCCATAAGTTAATATGCAACTTTTCACAGTCATGTCTTCATCAAATGGTAAATGATTAAGCCAAACTAAGTATATTGTTTTACAGATTTTTGAATAACAAAATGTTTGTTAGATGATGTCCTAGAGTGACATTAAAAGGACATGCTCCATTTTCCTTTGATTACTAAGTTTGGGGATATAGTTCTTAGAAGTCAAGTTGCAGAGGTAGGAGAAATTTGATATCAGATAAAGCAAGGCACACAAGCAAGGGGTCAGATTACACAGGACCCAAGAGACAGGTTTTGCTTATTTTCTAGGCCCTTTAAGAAGCTACTGAAAGCTTTTGTCCATGTGACACCGTTATCTGATTCATAACCCATAAGAGCGAGTGTAGAAACCAAGGGTCAGCAGTGAGCAAAAAAGAAACAGGCAAGAGATGATGGAGATTTTCTAGAGGGTGTGAGGGAAAGCAGACAGCTTTGTGAGTATGTCGGAAAGTAACTCTTCTGGGGATCCCAAGGTGACAACTGCATTTAGCAGGAAAATAGTCAAAGCAGCAACCTGGGGTTGCAGCAATGTGTCTCAACGTGTTTTTGGTCATTATTGCTCCTGAAAGAGACTTTTCTTCCTAAATCACCCTCCCCACTATGAAATTCTACTACCACAGATGCACTGAACATGTTTATGTACCAGGCCCCTTTGGAGGGCACAAACCACTGTTGTAGTTAAGATTCTTTTCATTTTATACAAACCAAGTTTTACTTCTGTTGGACATAAGAGTACATGCATTACAAGTATAAATTTAACAGTCAGAAGTATAGTTTTAGGAGTCATTCATGGGGAAGTGACAGCTTAAGCTGTGATCATGAGGCTCACTGAGGAGAGTGGAGTAGAAGTGAGCTCCTACTGAGGAACATCAAAGATTTGCTGGTTGACTCTAAGTCTAAACAGAAAGGAGTGGCAGCCACAGTGGTAGGAGGAAGACAGGAAAATGCTGTAGCTGACAGTTCAAGGGAAATTTTTCTTGAAGAGCAAGAGATTAATAGCAGTGACTACTGCTGAGAGTTCGAATAAGGTGAAAATAGAATGCAATCCATTGGATTTAGCAATATGAAAGCCAGCATAGAGACCTATAGGCAGAAGAATAGGGACAGAAAGTACAATGGGCTGAATTCGGGAGCAGATAGTGTAACACTGAGTAACAACATCCTTAGTCCTCATAATTATTTAAAAGTTTTCTAACAGAGTCTTGCTAAGTTGCCCAGGTTGGGCAATCTTTCTGTCCCAGCCTCTGGTGCATCTGGGATTACAGGTTTTGACTCCTCTCTTTAGTGAATAGAAAGTTGAAAGTTTAGGTAATGGCTAGCGGAAGATGCAGGGGTGAAAATTGGCTTGTAAAATGGAAATATTCTCATTTTGGAAGTTAATTTTGGAAGGCCCTGACTGAGGGATGGTTTGAATACTAAACAGAGGTAATAATTACAGCACAAATTGACAAAGGCCTGGATTTTGCGGGGTTTTTTTTTGCGGGGGGGTACCGGGGATTGAACTCGGGTCCTTGCGCCTGCACAACAGCCGGCGAAACCACTGCGCTAAATCCTCGGCCCAATCCTGCATTTTTATAAATAAAGTTTTATTGGAATACATCTACACAATCATTTAAGTACAAGCCTTTGCACTATAGTGGCACAGTTAGTGTTAAGAGGGATTAATATGGCTGGCTAGTAAAGCCTAATCATTCTCTGGTTTTTTTAAGAAAAATTTTTCCAACCCCTGATTTCTGAGCTAGAATTTCATGAAATATTTGGAGGTATTACAAGTTAGAAAAAAGGAAAAAGTTTATTGTAATAGAAAAAAAAAAGGAGAAATAATCTGTGTAGGTGAAGGTGAATTTGTAGTTTGTTGTTCAAAAGATGAAAACTGTTCACTACTGGACTCTTTCAAAAGATCATCCCCAAACCCTGCAGATCAAACAAAGCTGACAAATTAGACTTTTTGTCGTAGGGCAAAACACAGACCTAACAGTGTTACTGTGTTTCAAAATGGAGAAAGATATGTACAGTGGACCTCAAGTTATGACCAGCCTCACATACAAACACAACTTGGTTACTATCGGAGTTTTAGTTTTAACTTACAACCAAAGTCTTGAGTTACAACCTGAATGCTGGCCACCTGTGCAATTGTAAACAAAGACTTTCAATACTAGAAAAGCATTTGTAAGCATACATAAGTGTCAGTCTGAGCCCAGATGCATGCATTTGTGCACATGGCTTTATATAATTGCCACAATTACTGCTATCAAAATGACCCCCAAAAAGCTAGAAAAGAAGTTAATGAAGGAAAGGAAGGTAAAGAAAGCAACCACAATTGAAAAGAAGGAAATTGTAGAGAAGTATGAAAGTGTTGTTTGTGTGACCAATCTTGCTAATGTGTATAGCATGTCAAAACCACCATCTCAACAATCTTACAAAGAAAAGATTTGTATAAGGAAGCTAGTGTTGCTAAAGGTGTTACTCAGATTAGTGAGTCATGTTCAACAACGTTAGATAAGTTAGAAAGGCTATTATCAGTGTGGATAAATGAAAGGCAGATGCCAGGTTATAGCCTGTCTGACTCTAATTTGTGAAAAAGCTATAGCTATAAATACAGATAATGTAAAGGAAAATCAATCAACGAGTGATAATGGTGAAATATTTTACATGAATAAGGAGTGGTTTCACAATTTTCAAGTGAGAAGTGGGGTTCACAGCATAACTAGGCACGGTGCTGATAAAAGGGATGCTGAAAATTACATACACCACTTTGAAATGGTGACACAGAGAGACTGCTTTTCCTCCCAAGTTTTTAACTGTGATAAAACCGTCTTTTTCTGGAAGAAAATGCCCAGGAGTACATGACCCAGAAGAGAAGAAAATGCCAGGCCATAAGTCTATGAAAGATAGACTAATGTTATTGCTATATGACAATGCAAGTGGTCACCTCAAGATAAAGCTTTTCTTGGTTTATCACTCATACCTTTAGAGTATTCAGAAAACAGTCATGAAGAATAGGTCATGTGGAGATCTAACACAAAAGCCTGAGCAACAAGAGTACTTTTTCTTGAGTGCATCAGGGAAGCTTTCTGTCCTGTTAAGAAATATCTAGAGGACAAAGGTTTACCACTCAAAGCTCCTCATCATGAACAATGCTCCTGCTTACCCACGAGATTTGGAAGAATTGGCTGCCCATGGCTCTCTATCAAGTTTTCCCACCTAATACACCTCCTCTATTGCAAACTATGGACCAGCAAACTATAGCTAACTTAAAGAAGCTATACACAAAGGATCTGTTCCTGAAGTCCTTCCAGATGGTCTCAGATACAGATTTAACCTTTAAAGAGTTCTGGAAGGAACATTACAACATCCTTTCCTGGGCCAAAGTCTCACTAAGGAGACTGAAATAGTCTTGACTTACAACCAACTTGAGTTACAATTAGCTATCATGAGCGAAATGAGTTCATAAGGGTCCACTGTAGAGTGCTTAGAGCCTTGCCTGGAGGGTTTTAAGGTGAGTCCTGAAAGAGTAGAATTAGCTGTAATTGGATAGTCTTCTTGGATGTCAATTAATAAATCAAAAAAGAAAAGAAAAATGTATAGCATAATTACCAAAGTCTATTACTATTAATGTGTAAACAATTAATTGCGGTGTTTATAAGTTAAAGTCAATGTGATATTAACTTTCCCTTAAGGTCTTAGTAGATGAGTATTACACTAAAAATTCCTGGACTTTGGAGAAAGGATGCAGATAATGGTATAACAATGCTTCCCATGATTGAGTTTTCAAAGTTCTTTATCCACACTTGTCATAATTGTTAGTCTAACTCAGGACTTCTCACCTTCAAAACAATTTCTATTTTGAGCCAGACAATTCTTTTTCTGTGGGGCTGTACTGTGCACTGTAAAATATATAGCAACATCAATGGCCTCTACCAACTAGATTTCAGCATCACACCAAATTATTTTGAGCTGTGACCCCCAGGCAATGTCTCCAGACTGCTAGTTGTTCCCGCAAAACCACCCCAGGTGAGACTCACTGGTTTAGCTTTATGAGTTTTTGCTCATTCTAAACTAGTTTTATTACTGTGGGTTTTATGCCAATATAAATGTTTGGTTCAAAGTATTTTTAGCTGATAATTTTAAGTAGTTAGACATATGCATGAGATTTTATTTTATTTTATTTTGGTACCAGGGATCAAACTCAGGACCTTGTGCTTGGAAGGCAGGTGGCAGAACCACTGAGCCAAATCCCCGGCCCCATGACATTTTATTTTTTAAAAAATTTTTGAAAAAATATTTTGCTATGTGGTTTAGGCTGGCCTTGAACTTACGATCCTTCTGAATCAGCTTCCCAAGTGCCAAAACTGTAGGTATGCACCACCATGCTTGTGATGGTTTTAAACATCAAAAAATGAGATTTTTAAACATCAAAAAATCATGCATATGCTTGTTGGTAAATCCTCCCACATTTCCCTGTGTTCTTTTCCTCAAGGGAAGATAATCCTTAAGAATTGGAGAGCCAGCCCGGGATTTAGCTCAGCGGGCCTGCTTCACAAGCACAAGGTCCCAAGTTGTTGATCCCCAGCACAAACAAACAAACAAAAATCAAGAATTAGACAACCAATTCCTTAATTTGACATTTCAACTCATTCACCTAACTTGGCTCCCCTTCTCAAAGCAGTGACACTTTCCCTCAAGCCTTGTCATTCAGTATGAAGATAAACTGATTTTTCTCTAAGCTTACAAACTTATAAATGTAAAACAAGCAAACAACAACAACAACAGCAAGAAACTATATGATGTTTTAGAAGCAAATTTTGAAAATCCCAAGATGTCAATTGAAAATGTCTCCAAAAGATAGGTAGAACAAACAAACAAAAAAAGGATGACAGCCTTACAGATCTCCATAACTCAATTTTCTTCTATTTGCCTTTTGTTCCCTTTTAGTCCATCCATCCTTGAGAATTTAGCCTCCAGGCAGGGGAGCATGTGCCTGTAACCCTCTCTGGGAGGCTGAGGCAGAAGGATCACAAATACAAACCCAATCTGAGTAACATAATGATTTGGTGAGACCTTGTCTCAAAATGAAAACAAACAAACAAACAAAAAACCTGTAGCTCAGTGGTAACCCCTGGCTTCAATCCACACCACCAAACAAAACAAAAAACCACTTAGCTTGCACCGTATACCACAGTATAGCTACCAGAGGGAAAGGTAAATATCATGCTCCCTTCCCTTGCTGTAGAAATTGGCTTGTATTTTTGGGAAATATAAATGAATTTGGATCACTGTCCTAGGTGTGCTTATCACAATAAGGAAGCCTATCCAATCCTATGTGATAGGATTCAAGACCTATCTTTCTGTGTACTTGTGTGTAGGAAGGGATTGTGCCATTTTATTGTGCTTGTCTTATTCTCTTCCCAGCTGGGTGTTGAGATCTTGTTCTTTGGTATAATAAACTAGATTTAATTCCTTACTTTAATTACTTACTAGATAATTAACAGCTATGTGACATCAGGAAAATTAAACCAGTTTCTGAGTATCAGTTTCTACACTTGAGTAATAAGATTAACAAATATGTACAGTTTGTTAAAAGTAAGGAAAATAAAGCATGATAAACCTTTTACATAAAAGTCTCTCCCTCAATAAATATTTTTGGTTCTTCTTAGCATTACATACCTCCCTGAGCAAAGATATAAGACAAGGCATTTTTCAGTGAATTAGCAAATAAAGAATGAATACAAGACATCATCACAATATTACTCATATCTTTCAAAGCATTCAATTTCCAAACTTTTTTCAAAATTTAATTTTCCTTTTCAAAAAGAGAAGTAGAAAAGAGTATTTGAAAAAATAATTAAAAAAATTCACATTTTCTGTAGCACCTTCTTTGCTACCCAGGAAAATCAAGTTATTCTTTTCTGTACTGAATGATACATGTTAAGAAGTCTTGACTTTCTCTGTCAGTAATAACAGGCCTCCCTGTCAGTAACAGGACTGGTATTAGGACATCTTCATTCAACTAGGGCACTATGAGCTATGATGAAATCACCATGCTTTCAATTCTGATTATATTTAATTCTGTAAATGGTTTCAGAAGTAGTTCTAGAGCCCTAATCATAGTTCTAAGAACCCCAGACTGTATTTGTTCTCTTTTTTCTAATCCTATGATACACATGCATTTATAGTTCTAACTAGTTATGGGTCTTTTGCATATTATCATTCATAATTCAGCTTAAATGCAACCGCATCCACTAAGCAGGTGCTGAAAGCCACTTTAATGCAAAGGCTCTGGTCATTATACCGAGATCCAACTCATAGAAGTCTTTTATTGGATTACTTTTACACAAACTCTTTTACAATGTCTTGTTCTTAACTTTCTGGTCTCTTGTGATCTTAGTGCTAATATTGACATTTCAGGAAGAAACAGGAAGGGGGCAGATAGTAAGAGAGTCTGAATTTATGTCTCCATTTGGAATACAAAGAGAAAATAGAGGCCTGAGAGCTCCTTGGAACCCAAGACGAGAGAAATTATAAAGGAGGGATCTCTTTGTCACATTGTAGAATGATATGTGCCCATTTTCATAGTCCAAGAAAACTCCAACTTTTTGCATTTCTTTTTGCAAGTGGATCTTTTTTAAAGGGGGAAAGACCCAGAAGGTGTAATCGGGACCCATCATGGATCCTATGAGTAAGAATTTATCTGGAGATGCTTCAGGCATGTTGTCCTTGTTGTCTGCAGAGCAGTCTCTGTACACACCCAACTGCCACTGTGTTGCCTTGTCCACAGCTACCTCCCAGTAGTGCTTTCCTGAGCTGAAGCTTTCTGCACCCAACACAGAAGCACTGAAGTCAAACCTCCCTGGGTTTCCAGGGACATCCTGCTGGATATTTCCAAATCTCACAGTTCTCAAGTCTTCAGAAAAGGCCAGGCAGGGATGAGCTGTTTTAGGATCCAAAGTTATATGTTCTGCAGGGGAGAGAAATGTAAATTACATAGGCATCCACCAAAACCAATGCCAAAGATATGACCTTTTTACATGCAGAGCTTCCCAATGAGCAAGAACAAGTCTCAGGCAGATATAGCGAACTTAGGAGAATCCAGGAAAAGGAGCCTTGAGGCTTTACATATTTCAATAGATAGACATGAAAAAGGAGTCAACAAGATGATGGAAAGGGATACAATCAAAGAAAGATTTGTGAGGGAGAAACAACAAAACAAAGAATAGTGGACTAAGGAGAGCTTTAGAAGTACCATCATCCCAGTGGCTGTAAAACTGTCCTGGTACTCAGTCCCACCCAGATACTACCTGGGATCCAACTCTATTCCCCTACAGATTTTTTTTTTTCTAATTCTGGAACAGCCAGAAGTACTGGTGTCTACTATAAGAACAGTTGATTCATGACTGTACCCTGTGACTTAATCACTCTACTCATCTTAAATATCTCCTGTGTGATATAAACTTCTAAAACTGCTGACAGCAAGTACTTGATACTAAGTAAATGAAATGAGAACATATTAGCAGAGGCTCAAAAACCTATGAGAATCTCCACAAAATCAAGTAGAACGCAAAGTAAGGTCACTGTACTTCCTTACACTCGAAGGAAACTGCCACTTGACCTTTTCATATCTTATATTGCTTCTTCTCCTATCTCTCCTCAGCCCCCAAATTTGTGATTTTTTTTCAGAGCTTGGTCTTGGGGACTTCTTTCCTTTTACTATTTTTATTTTTTTCTGTAGGTGACCTCAGCCTCAGTTTTAAATATCTTTTCTATGTTCATGATTCACTCCACAAGCAAACTTTCAATTACTAGTTGGGTATAACATGGGAAAGTCAAACATAATATATCCAAAATGGAACCCAAACCCCATTCATCTCCACTCTGTACTTCTCAGTTAACAGTTCCCTTGCTGCTTTAGCTGATTAAGCTATAAACCTGGAGTAGTTCTGTATTTCTTACTTCCTCTGACATCTAATCCAGCAGCAAGTTCTTTAACTTCTGTTACTTAACTTCAAAAAGTTAAATTAACTTAAATCCTGGGACTGGCAGCCCAATTCACATTATTAGAGGAGTCTCAAAAGCCACATGCCTGGAACTTTAAATTGCAAGCCAGCCCAGACTCAGTATTTCTAGGAGACTAGCAGAAGCAATGCAAACTTTCTCTGAAAAAATATACAGCTTTTTTCCTGGTACTAAAGAATTTCTAAAAATAATATCTAAAGAACAAAGATCAACTTAGTATCAAGAGTTAATAAACATACACTTACAAAATAGAAAACTAGTGCTGACCAAATAGTTGGCAGAAATCAATCTAAGGAATTTTAAATACTGGAATTATTAGGTACCGACTTTAAAATGATTTTGCTTGCTATGCTTGAAGAAAAACAAAATATTAAAAATTTCTATATAGGATATGGGCCAGGGGGTGTAGTTCCATGGTAGAGTGCATGCTTAGCAAAAAATGTATACAGATTATAAGAAATTAGAATGCAAGACGTAACAGTTTTAACGACGGACCAAATATTTCACCCAGGTATCAAAAGCAAAATGAATTAATTTCCATGCGCTAGTGGTAATTACAATGCAAGCAGCTAGACTGATTGTCACTTATGAATCTAAATGAAAAATTCTTAATGTTAACACATTAAATACACCAATATATAAAATAGACAAACATTACCAAGTGTTTATCCTATGAATGTAAGGCTATTTCAGTATATAAAATGTAATCAACACAATCCACTTTATTAAGTTTCAGAAGAAGAAAACATTAAGAAATACAGAAAAAGTGCTTGGTAAATTTCAACAGCCATTCATGATAAAAATTTTCAGCAAGTTAAGAGTACAGAGGTTTGTTAATTGGTTGAACAGCAACTTTTAAAAGCCTACAATTAACATCAAATTTTAGGGTGAAAGGCTTAGTGCTTGCTTTTGCTTTATGATCAAGATTGAGGCAAGTATCCATTCTCACTACTCCTGTTTAACATACTGCAGATCTGAAACAATACATCAAGGCAAGAAAAATACAGAAGGTTACAGATTGGGAAAAAAACCTAAATTGTTAATATTTGTATGAAGTGTGACAAAAGCTATGAGGAAAGTTTATGTTTTTAAAAAATTATTACAGTAAAAGACTCATTGCCAAAAAAAAAAAA
>NW_004624769.1:19035031-19046474 GCF_000247695.1 Heterocephalus glaber
GTGGCTGCCTCCATGTCCTGAATGGATTCGAAAATGTTGGCCTTTCTCGGCCATTTTGACTGTGGGAAGAGCCGGAAGTTGCACAGTGACTGGTGTGGCCAAAACCTGTGGTGAATGTTAAATTTTACAAATAAAAAAAAAAAAAGACTCATTGCCATTAATTCCCTTCAAAATACTCACCCTTGTTTCGAATGCACTTATTCCATCATTCTTATCACTTTCTGAACAGTTCTGAAAGTCCTTTCTTGTGTCTGTAGTTGTGCTGTTGTGGCTGCCTTGATGCTCCGAATTAACTAAAAACATTCATCTTTTGTGGTCATTTGGCTTTGGGGAAGATCCAGATCCGATGAAAAAGTAAGATGAGGACACATTGTGATGATTTTAGGAGCCTGTCTTTCCACTGAATGGCACTTGGCAGCAGATCATCATGTTTTTTATCACACCTCCTAAAGGCACCCATGAAAAAGGACTTGCAGAACTACTTCAAAAGTGGCAAGAATGATGGGATATGTGTGTTTGAAGTTTGGAGGAGCATTTTGAAAGGGGGGATTGATGGTAATGTGTCTTTTACAACGATAACTTTTTTTTGAGATGGTCTTGCTGTGTAGTTCAAGCTTCCCTTGAACTCACTATGCAGCACAGGCTGGCCTCAAAGTTGTGACAATCCTCCTACCTGACTCCAGAGTGTAGGGATTATAGGGATATGCTAACACACCTTGCTATCATGGTATTTTTTTTTCTATTTAAACACACATTATAATTTTTGATCAATCCTTATAAAATATATGACTGACCTAAAAGAAAATCTCAAGGAATTTATATACATTTAAAAAATCCACTAGATCTAATGAACAAGTTTAGCATAGTTATAAGATACAAATGACAGTATAACTTCTATATAATTTGTATTTTTATATAATACTAAACTAGGGCCGGGGATTTAGCTCAGTGGTTCCACCGCCTGCCTTGCAAGCGAAAGGACCCGAGTTCGATCCCTGGTACCAAAAAAAAAAAAAAGAGAAGATATAATACTAAACTAGAAATAGATACAATTTCAATTTTAAATTGGTATTTAGAAATACTATTTACAATAGCACCAAAAACATAAAATAGGAATCAATCTCATAAAAATACATATAAGTCTTACATGTTAATATTTCTTGATATTGTCACTGTTAATTCTTCCCAAATTAACCTACAATTTATACATAATATCATTTAATTCCAGCAGTATTATTTTGAAAAAGTCAAAAGGCTGATTGTAAAATTTATATGGAAAAGACTCTAGATTAGACAAACTATTCTAAAAAAGAGTAAATTTGAGTGGAGTGTGGTGGCCCTTGCTTGTAACTCTAGCACTTGAGAGGCTGAGTCAGGAGAACCACAAGTTTGAAGCCAGCCTGAGCTACATACATGGCAAGCTCTAGGCCAGCCTGGACGAAGATAGCAAGATGTTGTTTTAAAAACCACATAAATAATTAGGAGAATTCACAGTGCCTGCTTTCAAGAGTTCCTGTAGAGTTATCCATCAAGTCAGTATTGTATTGGCAAAAAGACACAATGATCAACAGACCTATTAGAATCCACGACAGGCCTGGTGACATACACCTTTTCAACAGAAACGCCAAATAGTGTTTTCAACAAATGATACTGAAACATCATCTCCAGTTGGCACTAAAATTACTGGATATCCATGTACAAAATAACAGCAAAAAGACAGGAGGAGAGTGTTTGTACCATTTCTTGAAGTATATATGTTTTATTCCAATAGATCATAGACCTAAATGTAAAACATAAAACTAAAATTTCTAGAAGAAAGCCTCTGTCGAGGCAGTCAAAGACTCATTTACTAAGGAAACCCAGAACTATAAAAGAAGAAAAATTTGATAAATTGAATTTCATCAAAATTTCTATTCTTCAGGGCCGGGGATTTAGCTCAGGGGTTCCACTGCCTGCTTTGCAAGCCCAAGGACCCGAGTTTGATCCCTGGTACCAAAAAAAAAAAAAAATTTCTGTTCCTCAGAGGACCTCATTGGAAAAATGAAAATATAAATCTAAGAGAAAATACTTGCAAAACACATATCTGCAAAACAACTGATAAGCATAAAATATGAAGAAATCTCAAAACTCAGTAAGAAAAAACATGAAATTCAATTTTAGAAATAGAGTAAAGGTTTGGATATATGTCACCAAAATAGAAATATACAGAGTAAATAATAAACACATGAAAATATATTCAATCATTAGTCATCCCAGAAATACAAATTAAAATGAAAGTGAGATACCACTATCCATCTATAGGGTTGATCTAATAAAACAAACTGATGGTACCAAATGCTGGTGAGGAAGTAGAGTAACTGAATCTCTCGTGCATTACTGATAAGCACGAAAAATTGCAAAGGTAGTTTGGGAGAAAAGTTTAGCAATCCTACTCCTAGTCAATCAAGAATTACCAAGTCATGTTTACACAAATATCTGCACGCAAAAATGAACAGCACACTCTTGGAAACAACCCAAATGAAACTGCAAGAATAAATAAATTATGGCCTATTTATAAAATGGAATATTATTAGCAATAAAAAGGGCCAAACTGCTGATACACGTAGTAACTTGGATGTATCTCACTTGAATTATGCTAAGTGAAAGAAGCTAGACTCCAAAGGCCACATACTATTTCTACAACACTCTGTGACTCCACTGATAGGACACTCTGGGAAAAGGAAAACTACATTAGGGAGAGGATATATCAATCTTTTTTTGTAAATAGTGCAATATTACACTGAAGTTTAAAATATTTAAGTAGTAGAATCTGCCTGCAATTATGTTTGAGAGTTGGGAAGATGGTAAAGAATTTACGTAAGAAATCTGTACATTTTCTTGATACGGTTATCGCATGAGTATAGCAGATTATGCTTGCTAATCTTTAAACTACTAGAATTTATTTTCATTCATGGGAGATGATAATTTTTTTTAAGACAGGATTTCACTATGTAGTTCAGGATATCCTTGAACTCACTATGTGGTCCAGGCTGGCCTCGAATTCATGGTGATCCTCCTGCTTCAGCCTTTTGAGTGCTGGAACTACAGGCTTGTGACACCACTCCCCATGATAACTTAACTCTTAAACAGAATAATAATGTATTGTGTACTCACGGATGTATGCCAACTTACTTCTGTGAACTGTTAGCATTTTGGTCATTCTTTTTATTTGACATAAACTCAGGTGTGTGATACGAGCAGGCACTAGGGACTGAAGAAGTAGTGACTCATTTCTATTAAAAAAAAAAGGGGAAAAAAAGACAATTTCAGCTGGCTGCACAGGCCCCAGGGCCTGCCATCTAGAGGACCAATCTTGTTACATTTGCTCAGTAGATATAACCTCCCCGTCCCTCCCAACACCCATAACCTCTGCACTCCACACATCAGACTCATGGTTCTGGCTCAATTGTGTCAAAATGAAAACTTACCTTTCCAAACAGTATCTTGCATTCTAGGAAGAAAAAAAAAAAGAGAGAGTTACTTCTGAGTATGTTTTGTAAGCTGTGCATATGAAAATATCCTCTCTTGCAATGATGAACTTGATTTCCATGTAACTTCTTCAGTCTCACAGAGCTTATTCTGAGAAATCAAATTTTAACATTGAGTATGAAAAATGCTTGGTATAATTTTGTTGTATTCCTAAGAGAAACATTCCTTAAAATGGTGCTCATTTATTTGCTTTGTGTACTGAGAATGGCGAGACTTGAGCAGATGAAGGGGACCCCTAGGTCAGCAGGGAGCTGAGCCAGGAACTGAGTACAAATGGGTCATATCTTCTTGCATTGCTTAGAACTAAACTTGGTTCTAGAACTGAATTGTTCCTTACAGGTTTATCTACAGAAACTTTTTAATAATTATTTTATTCATTTAAAAAATTTAAATTTATTTTAAAGTTTTAGCTATTATAAACTATCATTTTGAATTAATTTTAAAATGTAAATATTCATCCTATTGTATCATAAGCTTGTTGATCAAGTGTTTGCAGTAATTTGTGTGTATGTGTGTATGTATATATATATATATATATATATCACAAAAAAGTTACAACAAATGAGAATATAGATTGTACCAAAAGATACTCTAATTATCAATAAAGTTATGTCCTGATGTGGAAGACATAGTCCCAAAATGAAGCACTGTGTGCAAGTGACCAGCTGAAGGTTTGAACTCACAGGAAATAAAATGAAAATCTGAATAAAACAAGAGAAAAATTATTACTGCCTCTGAGAAATATGTGACCCATTCTGAAGCAGTGGGTTGAAATATTCTCTCCCTTTAAAAAAAATTACTAACAAATAGTTCTGAGAACATTCCCTATATTCAATTTGCTTATTGCTCTGTGACTCCAATATTAAGAATGTTAAAGCTTATATATTTGTTCCGTATATTTGTTACCTTATTTTTATGCTTTTTCTGTGTGCTTCAATGTAAGAATTTTTCCATTGACTTGTTTCCCAACTAACTACAATTAAGTAATTCTGTAATCTGATCTGTCCAGTATACTGTTCAATTCATCTAGAGTTCTTATCATATACAAGTTTTAGTTCTACAAAATCACTTGATAAACTTCTATTTCGTAGGACAGTCTACATTCTTTCTTATATTTCATACATTTTTTTCTATTTTACAATGTATTAATGCAAATGATCATTTTCTTACGTATTCTTATTTTACTACCTGAATCATCTTGATGCTATTTAAGAACTTCTCATTCAGTTTTCTTCTATTTTATTCTCCAATCAAAGGTCATTTTTACCTCAATATATATGCAAATATTTTGTTGCACACAGGTGATTGTGTATAAAATCATAAAATCTCCAGAGATACCTGCTAGGGATTTTCTCTATTTCCTCTGCTAGAAAGATAACCAAAAGAGCTGACTACAAGTCAATCATGGATTGACCTAAGTCAAAGATGAGTTTTATTAAATTTAGACTACTCTTTTACTCATATTGTTCATGTGTAGGACTGTTACACTGTAACTGGGAGTCTGTGTCACTCTACACCCTCAGCTCTGAAAGATTAAAGAGCTAATCTCTATTAATTGGAGATTCATAGCCCAGGCTTTCCTGCCATAAAATACACACAAATTCAAAACAAAGTAAGCATCTTAACTGAGAAACAATATGTGTGCACAGATAAGCCCACTTTTACTTTGTCTTTTGTCTAAAATATAACATGATTGTTTAAAACTAAAACTTAGTAATTTCAAACTGACCAGCAACCCACAAAACCTTCAAATTCAGCTGAAGTACTGAAAGAGAGCAACATGATGGAGTAGAGCTCCCTAGTGTGAATTCCCCACAGAAATATCATTTTGAGCAACAATCTATACATAATAGTACCTTCACATGACAGCTAAGGAAACCAGGAAGTGAGTCTGTGGAATCCCTTTGTACAGCAAAGATGAGTGGAACCATGTTTGGATGGTATAGAGAATGATTCTCTGCAGCCACAATATCCATCCCCACAAGCCACCTGTCATACCAAGTGCAGAAAATTTCACTGTTCTCAAAATTTCTCCACTGCAGAGTGAACCAGAGGTGGAGATTTGGTATTCCCAGCCTTCCAAGTCTTTTTCAGGAGACTAACTCTTAGAGCAGCCCACGTGGAGTGTTATCCAGTGAGCCTAAAAGTGATGAAGAGAGGGGATAGGGACACAGTTGCCAATGCACAGAACTTGGTGGCTCCATCCTTGCCAGAAAGACACCACACTAGACCAACTCTTTAGGTGTGTGACACTGTGGAAATTGGGGTCCTCTCTGTGCCTCCCAAGAGCTCCTCCAGGCGGGACACTACAAAATGAACAATCTGAGTTGTGTGCCTTCTAATGCTAAAAAAGAATACAACCAAAGGTTCAGTAGATTTTTAAACAAGTCACCAAAAAATAGAACACTGACTAACAAGCCCAGATTGTAAAGAAAAAGAATCAATTATGTCAATGTACAGACAGAGATACAAGTTTACACGAAATAATAATCAAGGAAATATGGCCTCAATGAATAGAAAAAACTTTGTGCCAGCAACTGATCCTAAAAACATACAAACGAAGAATTTTCCAGAAAAGGAATTTGAAGTAGTTATTTTTTAAAAAATTCAGTGAACTTCAAGAAAACAAAGAGAAATATTCCCCCAATTTATTGAAAATTTTAAACAGAAAGATTGAAATAAAAAACAAAATCTAACAGTAATCTTGGAGGTGAAAAATATTATGAATGAAATGAAACACTCAGTAGAATATCAACAACAGAACTGATTAAGCAAATGAAAAGATCAGTGAGTTCAAAGACACTCAGAAACACAGGCAGAAGAAAATGAAACAAAAATATGTCATGAGATGTCATGAGAGAAAAAATCCATAATCCCTAAATCTTCTGTATAAAAGAGGGACTAGAGAACTATAAAGAAATAAAAAAGGTTATTCAAAGAAATAGTAACAAAATTTTTCAAGCATTGAGAAAAAATTTTAAATCCAGGTATGAGAAGGTCAAAGGTCACCTATAAAATACAGTCCAAATAAGAAAATTCCATAACCTATTCTAATCAAATTCTCAAAGGTCAAAGAAAAAGAGAATGCTGAAAGCAGTAAGAAAAAAAGAATCAAATAGCATAAATATGTTCCATTATGCCTGGAAGAGGACTTCTCAGCAGAAATCCCAGAGTCAGGAGAGTATGATGAATATTCAATGTTCTAAAGGAAAAACTGCCAACTGTATCCACCAAAGCTATTCTTTCAAAGTAAAAGAGAGATGAAAACATTTCCAGAAAAATGAAAGCTGAGGAAATTCATTGTTGCAAATGACATGATCCATTATGTAAGACACAAACACACACACACACACACACACACACACACAATCACCCAAAGACTCCCAGAATAAATATATTCAACAATGTATCAGGATACAAAATCAACAGACAAAAATCAATGGCGTCCCTATACACCAGTGATAAATTTACTGAGAATGAAATTAGAAAAACAATAACATTGACAACAGCATAAAGAAAAATTAAGTATTTAGAAGTTGACTTAACCATGGAACTGAAAGACTTCTACCACAAAAACTACAGTACTCTGTAAAAGCTCAAAGGAGACATCAGAAAATGAAAAGATATCCTGTTCCTGGATAGGCAGAACCAATCCTGTCAAAATAGTCATACTAATTCTACTGCCAGCTGTACTCAGCAAAAATGGTAAAAAATTGGTAAAATAGATTTAATGCAATCCCAATGAAATTACCAATGGCATCCCTCCCAAAACTAGAGAAAATAATCCTAAAATTCATATGGAATAATCAGAGATCCAGAATAGCAAAAGGAATACTGGGCAACAAGAGCAAAGCAGGAGCCATTACAATCCTGATTTTAATTTGTACTGCAAAACTAGAAAGAAAACAGCATGGTACTGACTCAAAAACAGATACCGATCAGTGAAACAGAATAGAGGGAGATGCAGTCCCAGGTATATCCAGCCATTTGGTCTTTGACAAAGGGGCCAAAACTTATGGTGGAGGAATGACAGTATTTTTAATAGTGCTATGGAAACTGTCTATCCACATGCAGAGGATTATATCTAGCCCAGCACCTCTTACCATGTACTAAACTAAATTTAAAATGGATCAGAGATCTAAATGTTAAACACTTAATCTGCTTGAAGATAAAATAGATAAAACACTTGCAGACATACAGGTAGACCAGGACTTTCTGAACAGAACCTTAGTTGTATAAGAAATAGTACCAAGAACCAATAAATGGGATCATATCAAATTTTTAAAAATTTGCACAGCAAAGGAAACAACTAACAGAGTGAAGAAACAACTTACAGAATGGGAAAACTATTTTCCTCCAGCTAGTTCATATCTAGAACATGTAAAGAATTTTATAAAAAATCAGACTTTGCAAAAAAAAAAAAAACAAAAAAACAAAAAAATCAGACCTTGAAAAATAAAAGATCAATCAAAAAATGAGGATTAAAATGATTAAAATGAATAATTGATAATTTGAAATAGGAAGAAAAGGTCCAAAGGGGTAGGGGAATTTGGAGGGGAAGGGGAAAGGAAAGAAGGGAAAGGAAAAATTATGAGAAAAAGAAAAAATGGAAACAAAGTCTTTGTAAATAGGGAAGGATGGAGGGGGTGAAGGGAGGACAGGGAATGGGGAAAAAATAAGAACCAAGATACATCATGTACAGGTACAACCACCCAAAGATAAATGTAAATGAATACCTAAAAGGTATCAATAAAAGAATTTAAGCAAAAAAAATGGGCAACTGAAATGAATCGAAACTTCTCAGAAGTATAAATGGGCACTAAACACATAAAAATGTTGAACATCTTTGGCATTAGCGAACTGCAAATTAAAACAAAGCTGAGATTGCACTTTACTTCAGAAAGAATGGCTATCATCAAGAAATCAAAAAATAACAAAACTAGCACAGCTTCAGGGAAAAAGGAATCCATCTACACTGTTGATAGGAATGTAAGCCTCTATGGAAATCAGTATTGAGATTCCTCAAAAAACTAAAAGTAGAAATTCCATTTGATCTAGCTATTCCCCTTCTAGGTATCTTCCTGAAAGAGGTAAAGACACCATAGTACAATGATATATCCATACCCACATGTATATTAGAACAACTCATAATAGCTAAATGTTGGAAGCAGCCACTATGTCCATTAACAGATGAATGGAAAAAGAAAATATTGCATTTATATACAGTGGAGTACCACTCTGGCATAAAGAAGAATAAACGAGTCATTTTTAGGAAAACAAGATGTATCTTGAGATCATAATGTTAAGTGAAATAAATCACACACAAAAGCTTAAATATTGCATGGTTTCTCTTACATGAGAGAGCAAAACTATAAATAAACAGTGAAAAAAGATAACAGGAAATGTGGTGATAGGTCTTTTGAAAGTGAAAGGGATCAAGAGATGGAGAGAAGCGGGGGGAGAAAAGGGAGAGAAGGGGATTAAAAAAAAGAATTACTATGTGCTATGTACATGTATCATCTGTCTAGGAGGAATGTAGTCATTATGTACTACAAACATGTACCAATAAAAAATGTAAACATTTTTAAATTTGTTATTTTAAACCTTTATTTATTTTTATTTTTGATACAGGGATCGAACTCGGGTCCTTGCGCTTGCGAGGCAGGCGGGAGAACCACTGAGCTAAATCCCCGGCCCTTTAAACCTTTATTTTTAATGGATTAAATTTTTTAAAGAGTTTAAATTGATTTATATATGCATGCATACATGCATACACATATACCTACAAAGATTCTTCAAATGAATGTACTCATGGCAAATATGGACCTGGTAGAGGAATACAAGCAGAGTCTAAAAGCTAGTAATTTATTTTTGGAACATACAAAGTATATTAGTGAATAAAATATAATACTTGGTATGTAATACTTAGTAGGTATAGCCTGCTATAACAAAATATCAGACTGGGTAGCTGATAAATCACAAAGATACATTTCTTTCAGTGAGAAGACTGCAAATTTTGAGATGCAGATACTGACAGGTTTGGTGTCTGATAAGAGTCCATCAATAGCTTTTATCACCCTCAAAACTTGCATGGTGAAAGGGGCAGGGAGTCTTTCTCAGGCCCTGTTACAAGACCACTAATTCCATTCATGAGAGCTCCACCCAGAACCCAATACACCCACCTCCTAATACATGGTCCTTGGGGGTGAGATTGTAACCTATGTATTTTGAGGGCACACAAACATTCTGACCATAGCAAACACTGCACAAACTAATCTCATTCTTCTTTCCCAAGAATACCAAGGTATACGGGATTTTTTCCCAAAGTCTGTGAACATTAACAAGTACATATATTGCGCATACATATATACTTACTCTCCAAAAACCAAACAAAAAGCAGTTCTAAATTCTTTTTCACTTAATAATATCTTGAGGATACTATTTCAGTGCCTATAGAGGTGCTTTTTTTTTTTATAGTTGTAGAAATGATAGTCCAGATGCATCATACTTTAATGAATTATTCATCCTATTGAATATCAATTCAAATTATTGTTAATAATTTTAAGGTGAGAATTTTTATTGTGAAGCAGCTAAGCACTATACCATGATTTTATAACAATCCAAAATGTTTTTTAAATTTAAAAGTTTTTAACAGATATGTTAAAAAAACAAACATTTTATATAAGGCATCATGATGTTTTAATACATGTATAGAATGTGTAATATTTAAATCAGGATAAATGTATGTATTTCCTTGAAAATTTATGATGGCAAATGCCTGTAATCCCAGCTGCTCTGCAAGATGAGGAAAGAAAATTATGAATTCAAGTTTGGGGCCAGATGATTCTGTCTCAAAAAAAATTTTTTAAAAATTTTCTCATGGTAAAAACATTCAAAATCCTTTCTCATACCTTTCTGAAATACAGTACATAGTATATTACTGTTATCTATAATCGCCATGCTATGGCATTGCACATCAGAACTTCTCAGTCTTCTCTTTCTGTAACTTTGTACCCACTGATTAAGCTCTTTTCATCCCTTTTCACTCCTTATTTTCGCTAGCTTTTGGCCTCTATTCTCACCCTCTGAAGCCAACCTTTTTATATTATCCACATGAGTGAGACATGTGCTTCTTACCTTCCTGTCCCTGACTTAGTACACTTAATATTATGCTCTCTAGTTCTACTCAGATTGTTCTAAATGACAGAATTTCATCTTTTTTCATGGCTGAAGAGATCCCATTACCCCATCCAGTATACGAAACACATTGTATTTATCTTCTCATCAACTGATGGACACTTAGGCTGTTCGGTTTCTTGGCTGTTGTGAAGGGTGCTGCAATAAACCTGGAAGTGCACATGTCACTTTGATATGCTGATTATAATTTCCTCTGTAAATATACCCGGAAATGGAATGTTGGATCACCGGATAGTTGTATTTTGAATTCTTTGAGAAAACTCCATACTGTTTTCATAATGGCTGCACTAATTTATCACAAAGAGAGTGCAGAATGCTTTTGGCAACCAAAAACTGGAGAAGATCACTGGATACTGTGTTCTGTAAGTGACCCCTATGAGAGCTGTCCACTTCTCATTTCTCAAACACTAACAAGGCTTTTTCAGTCTCACCTGGAGCAAGGCTGCGGCAGGATGCCCACACTGCTTCTCCAGCTCTGTGGTGAGCTCTCGGAGGCTGCAAAGGTGTTCAGAAACCTTGGCTTCACTCTCCTTCAGTTTATTCATGTTCTCTCTCCCCCAAGAGTCCAGTCTCTGCAGAAGAATCTCTATTACTACTGAACTACTAGTAGTTTTTCTTCTTCAGTAATCAACCATCTCTTTAAAAACCTGTTTCCCTGGGCCGGGGATTTAGCTCAGTGGTTTTGCCGCCTGCTGCGCAAGCGCAAGGAACCAAGTTC
>NW_004624769.1:19046614-19056664 GCF_000247695.1 Heterocephalus glaber
ATCAATAAATAATAAAATTTAAATAATTAAGCCACTGGTACTAGTTTCCTTCTTTTTTTGTTTGTTTGGGTTTTTTTGTTTTGCAGAACTAAGGATTGAACCTAGGACCTTTGCACTGAGCTACATCCCCAATCCTTCTTTTTATTCTTTATTTTTGACACAAGAGCTAAGTCACTAAGTTGCCCAGGCTGGGCTTGAACTTGCCATCCTCTGTCTCAGTCTCCCAGAGTGCTGGGATTACAGTTGTGTGCCACCGTGGCTGCCAGTTTTTCACTCTTCCAAAGGTACTCCATGTAGTCACATGAGTACACAAGGATAAAAATATAAATAATGCATATAGGACTACAGTATCTTCCACTAATCTGACAACTAGTTTTTGTCTTGGGGAGTGTTCCTAATTCATACATACATAGAACTCTATCTTCTCTTCATGGTAAAGAGTATGCTGTATTATATATGTAGCAAAATTTGTGAGTCTCATTGACAGATATAGATTGAATCTAATCTCTTACTATGAACAAATGTTACAACAACAATAAAAATGTCTACTAATTGATTATTTTAAAATTTTAAGACATTATTTAGGGAGCTTTCTGCAGATCATGTCACTTAAAACTAACAAGAGTGTTACGAAATAGGGGCTACTGTAGTCTCCATTTTACAACTAAAGAAACTGCGTCAGATATTAAGCAATAGGTCCGAAACCACTCAGGAGACAGTAAAAAGTAGAATTCAGATAAGAACTCCATCAACCTGGCTTCAAAGGTTAACTGCTAAACGGAAACTCAGTTTTATAGTGCTGCCTTGTCCATGTGTATTGTCATATGGATGTAAGTATATTTGCAGAATAATACTGTAATATATGTATACAAATAATCTTATAGGTATATTTTACATATCCATGTGTCTTTACATGGGTGTGATAGTAAGTTCAAAGAAACAGGATTGTTAGGTAGGTATTACACACATACATTTAATAAATTTGTAGTTGTCACTGGATATCTTATTCTGGAACTGACATAATGTTTAGCTCTTCTTTCTCTAATTACCCAAATATTATAAAGATATGATTTTCAATATCTCACCTGTAGCATTTTCTGGGATTTCTCCTCTACCTCTGTAGCAAGTCTCATCAAATGATTCTGATTAGCTTCTCTCATGTTCAAGTCAAATTTGCATCCTTGGAGTCTCAGAAATTTCATCTCATTCTCTTCTCTCAATAGCTGGAACTTTATCCTATATTCAGACTCAATTATCACTTTAAAATTCCGCTGCTCTTCCTTCCTCAAATATCAACATAATGAATTTTAGATTAAATATGACAGACCACAAATACATAACCTATTTCTATCTCTAACCATAATGAAAGACAATGCAAGGCAAGAAAGTACAGGGGAAAAAATAAAGGACATAAATCCGAAGGACAAAGAAAATCTGATTCAAGATTAGCCAAGACATCAACACAGTTTTTAAATTAAAAAGTGGTGCCAATGAGATTTGCTGACATGTTAGATGGTGAGCGTAGGAAAATGGATTCAGGAAGGAAGACCCCACAGCTTTTAGACTATGAATAGGAAGAAAAATTACCAAAATATAGGAAGAGAAACAATGGAAAAGTCTAGTTTCTAACAGTAGGGAGTATATCAGGAACTCAGTTTGGGATACGATAAATTCAGTTAGTCAATTAGACATCCAAGGAGAGATGCCAAGTAGGAACAGGACTGAAAGTATTCCATTGGAAATCTAGGTGAGAGATATAAATTTGGGAGATATAAATTTTCTATTTAATCCTATGAGATTCAATGGAATAAAAGTTTAAGTATCTGGCCATTGCTTAACACCTCAGGTACTATCAGTTCACCATTACCTGTCCTGATTATTGCAAAGTTTCTTTTCAGGTCTCCCCAAGTGCTTTTATTCTCTTACAATGCCATCTTGTGATTTCATTATTTTATTTTAAATGTCCAATATTATTAGACCTTTTATCTTCTGATCTCATTATCTGCAGCATGCACTTTCCTTCTCAGGGCCTCAGCCAAGTACAGGACAGTATCTCTGACTTTGTACTGCTGCTGATTCCCTCTGCCTGGAAGACCCTTACAGGGTGTTTAATCCTTAACCTCCTTCTAGGAATTACTGGGTAAAATATTACACGTGTAATTTATTTTGTTTATGTCCATATGAAATTTCATAATCAAACTGCTTTTTCAATGCCAACTACCCAGAAACTTGCATACTCCCTGGTAAACAGTGGACATCAATATTTGTTAAATATATAGTGTTTGGGGTTGAAAAAATGGGGATTGATTGAGAAGTTATTACACATCTAGGTAATTATTCTCCCTTATTACCTCCAAATGGACAGGTATACTCTCTAAAAGTTGAGAGAAAAGACCCAGAATTTGAAACATCTGGAACAGAATGGGGTTAAATCTGAAGACATGATTTGAAATGAGAAATGAAACGTGAACAGAAGATGGAGAGCCCTCAATTTGGATGGAAGTTCCTAATTGCCCTTTAGGGCTGCACAGTTTATATGGCCACCAAAAACACCTGAGATGCTCATTTTCCTATGCCACTATTATAAACTGTGGTATTAAATCTTTTTGATGTTTGATCTTTGCCAACAAGACTTGCAAATACCATTATCACTATTTAATATAATTTTTACTTGCTCTTACTATGAGCAAAGTTCAAAATCTTTTTGGATGTTTAAAACATATTTTCAAAAATAACAGAAACAAAACAAAACCAAGAAGAAAAAGAGAAAAAATGAAAGAAAAATATTACAAAGGTGAAAAAGGATATTTGTATTTTCTTTTCTCCAAAATTTAAGTCTTTGATCATTTTTTCTATTGAATTTCTAGTTTATTTCCAGCAAACTTTTTGTTTCTGTTTTTTTGAAGCAGGGCCTCGATATATTTAGTTCAGGTTGGCCTCAAACTTGCAGGGATCCTCCTGCCTCAGCCTCCCAAGTGCTGGGATTACAGGTGTGTGCCACCTCACCCAGCTCTCTAATAGACTTCTAAGAGCTCTTTATCATATCAGCACTTCACACCCCCTGGATTTCAAATGCTTCCTGTTTTGTCACTTTCTGGTTTTGCCTTTCAACATTGTTTACGAGCTATTATTTGTTATCCAGCATTATTGATAATTTCCTCCAAGAATCAAGATAAGCACTGACCTGAATCATCATCATTCTTTCTTGCTCATCAGCCAATATACTTTTAGCGACTTCAACTTTCTCCCTCAGTAGATTCAATATTTCTTGGAATAATTTCTGTAGAGAAATACATGACAGAATTCCAGGAAAGTTAATTGCTTTAGAATAACTGGGCTAAAGAGCTAGTAGGGATGAATATATGTTTTCATAGCTTTGATGTTTAAGTCTTGACTAAGCATGGTATTTTTTTGGTGTTTCTTAATAGACATTAACAAAGGGGATGGTTTTGGAGGATCAGAATATCTGCCCAATCCATCAAAGGAGTTGGCCCCAGTGCTTTGAGATTTTCATGAAACCTACCCTGTACTTTTCAGCAGCCACCTGTACACTATATACCGCATGGTGCTCATGGTCCTGTGCCTGCAGGCACTTGCTGCACAGTGTGACTTGGTCATCATCACAGAACAGCTCTAATGGCTCCAGGTGTGTCTCACAATAGGAATCTTCTGTTGTGCTGTGCTGTAACTGGAGCCTGCACCTTTTGGACATCCTGGATGGAGTTCCTAGCTGAAGCTTGTGCTAAATGTGGAATATCTTCATGTACTCTGAACAGGAAGAGACAGACAGGCTTCCTTCTTGTTTTGGAGCAGGTACACTTGGTAAGCTCAGTGTCTACAGTGATGCATCAGAGACACAAGGAGAGTCCATGCAGACAGAACTGGTCAGCACATCCTGGACTCCTCAAATCCAACAAATCTTTGGCAGCCACTTGCTTGAGGAAAAAGATAGCAATATGTTAATATTTCCAATCAGAGGGGCTCTCTCAAATTTTCTGGTAATTTTAAGCACTAGGCTGAAAAATAGTTACAAACAACAGCAGGGCACAGGATCTCTCTGTGGAAAAAATACAAAATGTTCAGTGGAAGACGTAAGTGTAATAGCCCCTGAAGGAACAACAGAACTAGTGGAGGTGAAGCCAAGCCTCCCCTAGTTGATGTTCCTTTGGGGGAATTTGTACATTCATAGTACAAATTGTGCACATATTCAAGGCAAGATCAAAAAGTAAAGGACTCTTTGAGAGCTTCTTAAAAGGGAGGTATCTACAAAAAAGTAAATATAAGAGATATTTATTTTCAAGGTAGCAGAGGTACACATGAGCCAGAGAGTTGGGTGTCTCCTTAAATTCTGCAGCCAAGGTGGTCAGCTTGCACGACCCTAGAACTTATCATTGAAGAAATAATAAAACAAAGCAAAAGCAACTTTGTAAAAAATGTGAGACACTACTTTTTCCTGCTTTGTTCTGTTTTCCAGGAATAAACATATCCTGCTGCATCCCCACATCTATACTCCCTTCTATGATTTACCATTGATCAACATTTCTACCTTTTCACTAGAAATATGATTTTAATTACACTGTTAAAAATATATCCTTCCTGATATATTTTAACATTGAGGAAACTGGTCTTCAATATAGGCCTACTCCTTGTTCATTTACTTTCCTGGTCTAACTGAGCCACCCTTAGGTGACATCACAACAGCAAGTACCAAGCTCTTCAGATTCTCTCTTCTGTTCAGTGTCCACAGACCACTTGCTAGCCAGCTTTCCTAATAACAGTACAGACCTCTGGGATCCCAAACTTCCTTTCTTAATTCTCCCCTCCCCTTGTTCCCACCAAAACTCTTTTCCTTGGACATCAGTAGCACTTCCTGTTCTTTCAAACATTTTTTTAAAAAACTCAGTGTGTAAGAAGACATTGAGGCTCCTTCCTAGCTAAGCACAGTGATGCACAGTTGTCATCCCAGCATGCTGGGAGGCTGAGGTAGGAGGATTCTGAGATTTCAAAGCCAGCTTGAACTACACAGTGAGACCTTGTCTCAAAAAAAAAAAAAAAAAACTAGAGAAGTTTATAATGGAGGTTCTGAGCAGTGCATGAGATGTCCAGTGGCCCCGCCCCTTCAGCATAGAGGAGTGGAGTCACATGGGAGCCTATGTGCCCTCCCCCCACCTCTGGCTACGGGGCCAAGCCAGCACTTGGATCCACACCACAGAGGGGCAGTGGGTGAGAAAAGACATTGATCCGAATGCCAGAAGATAGAACAGAAGTGAACAAGAGAAAGAGGGCCTCTGAGGCTCCTAGATGAAAATTGAAGACTACTGGAAAAGTGAAGAAAATCTCTGCAATAAAGGCACACAAGACCATGGTAGTTGGTAAGGTGCATGGAACACCACCTCCCATCGGAACCTGGACTATCTTCAGGGGAAGGGCAGCTGGAACCTGCAGTAGAACCTTGGAGCATTCAACTCAGCAAGAGGTCAGAGATCTCAACTTGGGCCTTACAGGCAGAAATAACCCTGAACCTCAGGGGACAGCTGCTGGCTTGCTGAGACTAATTGATCTACACCTGCACACTCGTGCCCACGCTGTCTATACTGACAGCAGAGGCATACCGTAAAGGGGGTCCTTTACTTTTATTTTTTTATCTTCAAAATAATTTTTTCTCTTATTTTTAATATTTTTTCTAATTTTTATTTATTCTTTTCTCTTTTCAAATTTTCCCTTATTTTCTCCTTTTCTTTCCTTTCTCTTTTGCTCTCTCTCCCACCTTGTTCATTTCTCTCTCTTTTTATCCCTGTTCTTGTCTTAATTCGAATTTCTTTTTTTTTCTTACTTTTTCTTTTCTCTTTCCTTCTCTTGATTGTAACTAGTTTTAAAGGAAAGTGAATACAGTTTCTAGCCTCCCTATTGCTGTTTGGTTGTTCTGTTTTTGTGTTTGTTCTTTCATTCTGTCTTCTCCTCTTCTCTACAACAGCTTCCTATAGGTGATCTTCCTCTACCCTCTGGCCTCATTTCTAAGCTATCATATCTATCTATTCCCTCCCTCCCCAACTCCTTTTAAGTCCCCATCCTGAAGGGTAAAGTTGCTATATTGAAGAGTTTATTCACTATAGACATATTTTGGGCTGGTCCTCGATTTTGATTTAATTAACATGTTTAAGTAATAGATTAATAACTACCACAAATTGTCATTTTCTAAACTGTGTTTGATGCTATTGTTGTTGATGATTGTATCACTTGGGCTAAGGTATTATGATTGATTGAATCAGTTGTCCTTACTGGTAAAATGAAAACGTGATGGCCTAAGAGTCATTAGAGACTCAAAATCTAAAGGCCAGATATATCTGGAAGGCACTTCTGGGAAACAATCATTTCATAAAGGTTCTAAATACAACCAACAAAGATACTTACAATAAGCAATATGGAAGTATCAACCCAGGAATTGATCCAAAAACAGTACCAACAACAAAAATAAAAATGAGAAGATACCTAAGCAAAATCAGGCTACCAGCTCACCAAAGGCAAATTCGGAGGTAAACGAGGTGGAAAAATCTGATAATCACCTGGACAACCTACACTGATGGCACAGGAAGTAACAAAACAGGTGAATGAAGCTCTAGAATAATTCAAAACAGAAATAATTTCCCAGATAACTACAGAGATGGTGAGCAGAATGAAAAACATGACTAGACTCTAGAACAGAAAGAGATGAAAAAATAGATGAGCTCAGGACCATGATTGGAAAGCATGGATGCCCAGCATAGGAAAGAAATAGAAACCATGAATCCCCAACATAGGAAAGAAATGGAATCCATGAAACAGATTGAAACAGATATCCAGGAGATTAAAAACTATATTGAAAGCATTTGCAGCAGAATGAGCAAAAGTGAAAACAGAATATCAGATATAGAAAAGAGAGATCTCTTAAAAATAATAAGGGACCATGAGAAATCGATCCAACAGCTCCTAGATGAAGAATAATGTAAGACTGATAGGAATCCATGAAAAATCGGGTGACAGTACAAATGACATTAAAAAACTGTTCACAGAAGTAATGACAGAAAACTTCCCTAACAGAGCGAAAGAACTTGACATACAGATGAGTGAGGCACACAGGACTCCAACTAGCCATGATAAAAAAAAATCTACACCTAGACATATAATAATCAAGTTCTCTGAAACCCAACAGAAGAACAAAATACTACTAAGCAGTAAGAGAAAAGAAACAAATCACATACAAAGGGAAGCCCATGAGAATCTCAGCAGACTTTTCAACACAAACCCTCAAGTCCAGGAGAGCCTGGAGTGAGGTATTCAAACCCTAAAAGAACACAACCTCCAACCTAGACTGATGTATTCTGCAAAACTACCTTTTAAAATTGATGGGGAAATAAGATACTTTCATGACAAAGAGCACCTCAGGAACTTCATGAAAACCAAAACAGCACTCCAAAACAATTCTAAAAAAAATCCTGGAAAAAGAAAATGAAGGTCACAACTCCATAAGACCCATCAGAGCAAATCCACCAGGCAAGACAAGAAATTAAATGGGGGGGGGGATAAACAATAAAAGAGCCAATAACAGGAAAATAACATGACAAGGATAACCCAATGCATATCAGTTATACCCATCAATGTTCATGGCCTCAACTCACCAATCAAAAGAAATAGACTGGCAGAATGGATTAAGAAGCAAAATCCAACAATATGCTGCATAAAAGAAACCCAGTTAGTTCACAAAGAAATTCACAGACTGAAAGTAAAAGGATGGAAAACAGTTCTCCACACTACAGGAACTTGGAAAAAAGCAGGGGTAGCAATCTTAGTTGCAGAGAAGATAGATTTCAAACTAAAACTAATTAAGAGAGACAAAGAAAGCCACTACATCCTTGTAAAGGGAAAAATCCAAGAGGAAGAGATGATAATCATAAATATATATATGCATCAAATACTAATTCCCCCAACTATACAAAACAAATATTAATGGACATGAAAAACAAAATAAGAACTAATACAGTTGTAATGGGGGACCTCAATACCCTACTATAACACATAGATCATCTAGACAAAAAATCAACAATGAAACAACAGAACTGAGCCAAGCTTTTGAAGAAATGGACTTAATAGATGTCTACAGAATGTTCCACCCCACAAAATCAGAATATACATTTTTTTCAGCTGGACATGGGTCATTCTCAAAAATAGACCACATGCTACCTCATAGAACACGTTTAAGTAAATGTAAAGAAATTGAAGTAATCCCCTGTATATTATCAGATCATAGTGCAATTAAACTGGAGATCAATAATAGCATGAGAAACCACAAGAACTCCACAAACACATGGAAATTGAATAGCACCCTCCTGAACAACCAATGAGTCACAGAGGAAATTAAAGAAATTAGCTTCTACAAGGAAATGATAATGCCAGTACACTATATAGGAATCTATGGGACACAATGAAAACAGTTCTGAGAGAAATTCATAGCAGTGAATGCCCATATTAAGAAAACTGAGCCAGCTCTAATAAACAAGCTAATGGTGAACCTTAAGCTCCTAGAAAAAGAAGGGCAAAACAAACCCAAAGCTCTTAAAAGAGAGGAAATTATAAAGATCAGAGCAGAAATCAATGCAATGGAGACTAAAAGAACGATACAAAAAAATCAATGACTCAGAGTTGGTTTTTCAAAAGAATAAATAAAATTGATAGCCAACCATATCAAAAAAAAAAAAAAAAAAAAAAAAAAAGAAAGAAAAGGCTCCAATCCATGGAATTAAGTACAAAAAAGGTGAAGTCACAACAAACCCAGCAGAAATCCAGAGGATCATCAATATCTACTTCAAGAACCTGTACTCTAATAAAATGGAAAACATAGAAGAAATGGACAGATTCCTAGATACATATGAATTCCCAAAGTTGAATGAAGAAGATATAAAAAGTCTAAACAGTCCAATTATAATCAGTGAAATTGAAAATGTAATTAAAACTTTACAGCTTAGAAAAGCCCAGGTCCCAATGGCTTCATTGCTGAATTCTGTAAGACATTTAGAGAAGATCTAGTGCCACTACTCTTTAAATGCTTCAACAAAACTGAAAGGGAAGCAATACTTCCAAATTCATTCCTGGAAGCAGGTGTTACTTTGATTTCAAAGCCAGGGAAAGACCCAACCAAAAAAGAGAACTACAGGCCAATCTCCCTAATGAACATAGATGCAAAAATCCTCAATATGATACTGGCAAACAGAATACAGAGGGTCATTAAGAAGATCACACACCCTGACCAAGTTGGATTTATCCCAGGGATTCAAGGATGGACCAACATACATAAATCAATAAATGTAATACACTGCATTAACAGAGCCAAGGACAAAAACCATATGATCATCTCAATAGATGAAAAGCATTTGTCAAAATCCAATAACCATTCATTCATGATAAAAACCCTACAGAAAATTGGAATAGATGGTCTTTATCTCAAGCTAATAAAGGCTATCTATAAAAAACCAACAGCTGTTCCAGAGGAAGGGGCTTCCTGGCCACCATCTATCCTGCCACTCCGGGCCCAGAGGAAAGGGCTTTTGGGCTCCCATCCATCCCACCATTCCCTGCCCAGAGGAAGGGGCTTCCCGGCCACAGTCCATCCCGCCACTCCTGGACCAGAGGTAGGGGCTTCTGAGTTGCCATCCCACTAGTCCTGGTCCAGAGGAAGGGGCTTCTGGGCCACCATCCAGCCTGTCACTCCCCGCCCAGAGAAAGGGGATTGCGGGCCACCATCCCACCTGCTGGTTCTGGCCCCTGTCCCGTCTCTCCCAGCTCAGAGGAGATGAGCCACTAGGGTGACAACAGCACCCCTACCACCCCCACCCTCACCCCCCGTTAAGATGAGAAGACATGTAAACAAGTCTCAAAACCAGAATTCCAGATCACCTACAGCAACCCCAAAGGGAAATGACATGGAACACTCTGATACTCAAACACCTGGACCCACTGAACTGGCAACAAAAAGGGATCTGGAAAAAATGAAATCAGAAATAATTTCTCAGATAACAG
>NW_004624769.1:19069115-19113586 GCF_000247695.1 Heterocephalus glaber
TTGCACCAGTCTACACTCCCACCAGCAGTGGAGCAGGGTTCCTCTTTCCCCACAGCCCCGCCATATGCTGACCTTCTTTACCAATTTTCTTCTAGCAAGTTTTTGTCCACCTCCTCCTTTTTGAGACAAGGTCTCACTATGTAGTTCAGACTGATCTATGTAGCCCAGGCTGGTCTCAACCTCAAAATGCATCATCTGCCTCCGCCTCCACCTCCAGAGGGCTGAGATGACAGGCGTAGGCCGCCACACCTGCCTATGGCCAGTTTTTGTCCATTTTAAAGAGATATTTATACATGTAAAAGAGTAGGTCCTTTTTTATTATATGAACTACAAACATTTTTTTCTACTTATTTGTCCTTGAATATAAGCTCATCGTTTATGTCTTCTGCTCTCTGGCAGCTTCTCCAGTGTCCCTAAATATGCCCTAGAGGTCTTCACTGATTAAAGTTCACTGATTCTGCTCTCCTGAGGCTACCTGCAGCAGTTCACATAGTAGACCCTAGACTGGTCTGGTTCTGAACATTATTCTTATTGTTTTTTCAAATTTTTATTTTTGCTTCACATTCCTGGAACCTCCAGAGTTTGAAACATTCCAGAACTCTGTCTTACTGTCTCGCCCTGATAATTGTATGCCACACTCTAAATATACTTCCTAGAACAGAGCTGCCATCTTATTTGCATTTGAACCTTTAATAAGCACTAAAAATTAACATACCTAAAACTGCTTTGGAATCACAGTTAAACCACCATTTTACCAACTGAATGCCATTTTCCTAGTTTGTATTCTTCCTGCTTATCTCCACTCCTCTCAGTTCAAAGACCAGAATACTGTTTTAAAACCTACACCAGGCTGCTAATCACCACTTCCTCCTGCATCCACAATGAGATCTGAAGGGATTACCTACTCTAGATCTGTTCCCTCCAAACCCACCTTCATCCAATCTCATCAGGGCCACCTTCAGCTACTGTCAACTCCAGCTCCACCAAATTTATCCACATTCATGGGGTGTTTTCTTTGTTTCCACATCCTGTGATGCTCCGGCCTCATGGTTTTGCAGTTCTGGCTTCGGTTTTTTCCTTCAGTTCACAGCTCAAATGACTCTTCCACAGAGGGCACTGCTCAGTACCTCCCCGTGACTTACATCCTCATCTTTCTGTGGGCAACTGACTTTAGCACTAGCAAACAAGTTTGTGGGTCACTCTTCACAAGGAATTAAGCACCTTGTCTGTGCTGTGTGTATATCTGACATACAAGATCCTCAATAAATGTTTTAAAAGTTATTTATATCAACCAGCAAAAAGTTAAGTGAAATCAGTGAAGGTCAGAACAAGATTAAATGTTTTTACCAAAATCAAGAGAAAGCAGAACTGGAGAGTAATTTGT
The DNA here is from genome assembly GCF_000247695.1 of Heterocephalus glaber. The sequence goes on from NW_004624769.1 coordinate 19,070,500, forward strand.
CTCCACAGCATGTTGGTTATGTATTAAAATCAGACCTACACTCTTGTTTTTCTTAACTTTTTTTTCCTTTGTCCTGTATTTCTTACATTTTCTTATATAACATTACATGTAAATAATAAAGTTTCCATGGATACTAGGATCAAATTAAGGAATTTAATGAAAACCACAATTAAGAAAATGATCGATGGAGGAAAATTTACATAATTTCTCTGTAATCCTAGAAATCTCCTCAGGTCAGGGGAAACAGCAAGCACAACGGAAGACTGAAGAGATTTCCTCAGTTGTGTTGCTCCCCTTGTCCCTGGCTCAGTGCCTTCAGGTAGGTTTCTGAAGTTTTAAATCAAGTCCTACCCAGTAGTTGGTCTAAAACAGTGCTTATCATAATCCTGTGAGGATTTAGAATCACCTGCATTTATTAAAACAGATTTCTTTCTTTTTTTTTTCCTAAATTCTTTTATTGGTACATTTTAGGTATGCAATTCATTTACATTTATCATTGGGTGTTTGTACCTGTACATGATATATCTTGGTTCTTATTTTTTTCCCATTACCTGTGCACCCTTCACCCCCTCCACCCTTCCCTATTTACACAGACTTCATTTCCATTTTTTTTTCTTTTCTCATAGTTTTTCCTTTTCCTCTTTTCCTTTCCCCTTCCCCTCCCTTCACCCCTTTGTCTTTGGACCTTTTTTCCTATTTCAAATTATCAATTATTCATTTTAATTATTTTAACCCTTGTTAGTGGCACAGTTTGTATTAGCTAAAGCTTGGAAGCAGCCCAAGTGCCCATCAATTGGAAACTGGATAAAGAAGATGTGTTTTTTTATAAAACAGATTTCTTGACCACACTTCCTGGGGTCTCTTTGATTCAGTAGACACAGGATGGGGTCTATTAATTTACATTTCTAATGAAGCCCTAGAAACTGTAACTTTGACCTTGATCCTGAACCTCAGTCCTTTGGATAAATATTTTGTCTTTGGTTACATCTCAAAAACCTTGTATAATGCCTCAGGCATAATATATATTTTTAAACAAAGGAACCGCCTGTAAATATTGTCAATTCTACAAGAAGAAAGCCTTCAAGAAAAATCTGAGAATCTCATTGTGCTTTCTCCTTAGCAATAGCATTTTTATCTTAAGCTGTTAACTATTTTTTACTGGAAATAATGCCTGACTGAATTGTTAGTTTCCAAAGTGTTTGCTGAAGGAAATGATCATTGCATTATCTGTAGACAGAAAATCAAGAGTAGGGATAATTACCTGCCTAAAGAATTTGTTACAGATGGAAGGTCAGGAGACAATCCCAGATAATTCATATCTGGTCTCAGTAAAGAGGGAATCTGTACAGCCTCCTAAGTTTTACAGTTCTCCACCCTGGAAGAGTCTTATTGTGTCAGTTAATACCCTGCTAATCAAGCTTCAGTACTTTTTAAAAAAAATTGCTAATAAAATAAAATAACAGCTACATTCTCCTACTTGGCTATCTGATTTTCCAAAAGAATGCTCTACACTACAGAATATCTAGGATAACTTTTTTTTTCTTGACACAGGGTCTCACTATGTACTTTATTTCAGGCTGACCTTGAACTCATGTTGCCCAGGCTGGCCTCTGAGTGATCCTCTTGCCTCAGTTGCCCCTCCAGAGTGCCAGAGTCACAGGAGTGCACCACCAAACACTGATAGCCTTTTTCTTACCTCAAAGACTACTACTCCTCACCCACTCCTTCTTCCAAGATTAAATTCCCCGGTCTTTCTCCCAGAGACCAATTTATTCCTCTGCTCCTCCCCTTCTCAGCTAGAACAGCTTCCTTTTCTACTGTATTTTTTTCTTTCTATTCAATCTTTTCCCTTGTAAGTCTTGGAATAGACAACTTCTTGGAAGATTTCTCAGTTACTCTATTTTACTCTCACTATTTTCTGACCTTTCTAACTCATGGATGTTTTCACTTTGACAGGAAAACTCTTCATGATCGCTGAATGAAAGGATAAACCTCCAGCATAGTTCTCAGGTTTTGGTGTCGCTTAAAGCCTACATTGGTTTTGTTCTTTTTGGTGCCAGGGATCGAAATTGGGACCTTGAGCTTGCAAGGCAGGAATGGTGCCACAGAGCTAAATCCCTGGCTCTACTTTGGTTTTTAAGCAAGTTCTAAATTATGAATTTTGAGTGATGTAATAAAAAAAATGCAATCCAGTATGCTAAGCTCTTATCATATATTTATGATACAGTCCACAATCTTTTGAGGAAGGTAGCATCTGAAAACACTAATAGTTGAGAAAGCAGAGAATGTGGAGATTAAGTATATAGTGTGCACATTACAATATTCAGAGCAAAGAAATGGTCAAAGGAAACTCCAGCTCTATGACTTTGCTTTTATTTGCATAACTCTTACATGCAGCACAGTAATATACTATAATAACATAAAACTACAGTACTGTACTGCACAGCACAATCAGCAAAAATTACTGCACGATGTACTATACCAAAAAAAAAGAAAACCACTGATCTAAATCCCTGGCCCTTGAAGCCAAATTTTATGATACTTACTATACTGCCTTATCCGTATTAAATACCAAATATTTTGCCAATTTATAAAGTAACATGCCTTAAATTTGAATTAGTTTATAATGAGCTGATTGTATAGGGCTACAGTAACGTCACCAGCAGGAGAAAGACCATCTTTAAATGTTACACTTTTATATAGGAAAATTTTGATTAAAATATTCCTACAGAAATGTTATTTTTATTCCCTCTGTTAAAGAACGAATAATAAGATTACATGTGTCATGCTTCTCCTGACTTACTTCATGAAGTTGGAGTGGTCCTACCACATTTATAGTCCTTCTCCCCTCACTGGACCAGACTCGCAGCTTCTGAGCTGGATGAGCAAGGCAGGTGCCAGGTGAGGCTGTTACTGCTGTACCCCAGTCCTGCTATTGGAGACGACCACCTCCTCCCATTTCTGAAAAGGCTCAGGAGCAGTGGTGACTCATGGGTTCCAGCCCCATTGTTATCTTCTAGAGGACTCCTTAATCCAAAGCTTAGCTCTCTCTCACTGGCTTATTCCCACATCTCTACGAGGTCCAGAGTTCATTCATGCTCCTTTACAAAGCTCAAGGATTTAAGAATTAAGTGCTTATGGCAGACCTCAGTAAAGGACACTCATCCGAATGTCACTGTAAATCAATGCATGCTCATCAAAACCTGACATACTCAGCTTTCTTCTACTTTTGATCTAAAGGAAGATGATGCTCCTATGTAAAAATCAAAACAGAAACATGAAGGTTTCCTTTACCTCATCTCTTTCAACTCAGGGGCAAGCCCCCTTCTGTGTTTTAACTACAGAGTATATCCATAGCAAGGTGAATGGGCTGGCTTCAGCTGGAATCAGTTCATCCTGAGGAAATGGAGTTTGGATTTTTACCGAAGTCTCACACTGAAGAAAGTGTTGTGCTTCAGTGATGAAGTTGGTCTGAGAGGGCTCTCTGTCCAGTTTTGCCACTTAATTGCCACAACTTCAGAAAACCACTCAGTCTATAACTGTGAGACTGAGAGAGCTTGTATAAAACATGCATGGGAGGCAGGGCACTGACATGGACAGAGAACTCTCTCTGTAGGAGCAGCCTGGCTTCCTATACTCATCCAGAGTCCTTTCCAGCAGCCGGGACCTTGGCCTTCCTAAACAATAGTGTGTCACAGCATGGTGAGGGGTACTTACTGTGATTATTTTACTGAAGATTTTCTCAGTCACTCTATTTACTCTCACCATTTTCTGATCTTTCATAACTCATGAATGTTTTCACTTTAACAGGAAACAAAGCCATTTTATGTCCTTTCATATGTACCATTTAGTCATATACATATTAATGGAGTACATATGATTGATACTGAGGCACATACTCAAGCTTATTAATGTTACATTTATCCTAAAGCTTGTAGACAGCTGTTTTCTCTATATTATTACACATAGCCTAGAAAGAAATTTACACTACCATAATCTATTTTGATAATGAAGCTATATCATGAAGATATTAAGATCTACTTATTGCTCACTGTAATTAAAGAATATGAGCTTAACACCATCATGAGAAACAAGGAATCCAAAAGCCTGTCCCACACCTTAAAGTTGGCTGATAATTAGAACATATTTTAGGACCTGAAGTATAATTGTTAAAACACAACTGGCATTGAATGTTAGAAGGTAGATATTGTCCAAACTACTACTGTGCTGACTTTCAGGGAAAAAAAAAGTAGCTTTAAAATATGTTATTATGCCAGCAATGTTCATTCAAATGGAAAATTTTATGTGCAAAAATATTTTTACAAAATCAAGGTTAGTCTTGCAGAACTTAATGTAGCTGAGGTGATTTATAAAGCGTACAACTGCTTCAAACATAAATTTTGTACTTTCATAGTCCTAGTTGAAGGGAACAAGCAAGGGCAGGCAAGAAGCAAAAAACAAAACAAATTAGTTTTATCTATCTTCTCTCAAATTCCTGTGAGGGAAAAACCTAGCCTCACATCCAGCCTCAATATTAGTCCTAATAGTGTAGGCAAACACTTTTCCTTACCACCCAAAATACTATTGCTAAATTTGACACTGTTGGCAATAGCTCAGTTTGGGTAGCATTAGTTTGTCACCAGTGTTGATGAATTCTGGAGTGATAGCTGATTTTTTACCACTCTTATTAAAATGGTTAAAATGAATGTTAGTAAAAGGACACATGTGCCAGGGTTAAATCAGCATAGAAGCCAGGCGCGGTGGCACACACCTGTAGTCCCAGCACTTGGGAGGCTGAGGCAGGAGGGATCACTGTGAATTCGAGGCCAGCCTCAGCTACATAGCAAGACCATGTTTCCAAAAAACAAAACAAACAAACTAAAGCAGCAGAAAGATGGAAAATATCAGAACACCATGAGTAATAAGAGTTTACATAACCGAATATTCACTGTATTTAATCAAATATTCAATAGACATAAACTACTGACTACCTCTATCAAGAAAATAGAAACTAAAAATTGAAATTGCACAAAAGTAGTAAAGATGGTAAAATCAAGTGGTTATACCCCCCCACACACACACCCTTGGTACTAAGGATCGAACCCAAGGGCACTCCACCACTGAGTTACATCCCCGACCCTTTTTATTTTTTATATTGTGGCAGGATCTCACTGAATAGCCCAGGCTGGTTTCAAACTTGCAATCATCTTGCCTGAACCTCCCAAATAGGTATGATTCCCCTACTGCATGTGGTGTAGTCAAAAGATTTTTATGGAACTATTTCTTCAGAAAAATTCTAATGAAGATAAATATTTTAGTAAACCTTTTAAATTTCTCATAAAAATAAAACTCTGCCGTCCCAAGCTAGCTAATGTGAAAGGCTGTTTTTTAAGATTTGGAACTTTAATAGTTCCAAAGTAATGCCCGAGGAGACTTAACTGACGTTGATAGATAGAAAGAGGTTCATACTGATTGACACAGGTCTCACTTTAACTTGGTCTTAAACACCCAGCAGAAAAGAATAACCAAAAGAGGTATAAAATGCCATAGTAATAAAGCTAGATACAAAAAGGGGCTCCAGTCACTGACCCCTTCTGGCAGTTGCTAGCTACACCAGCAGCTGACCATGGTTATGGATCATTAGGAAAAACTATGGTAGAATCTTTAAGAGCCAGCAGGTTACAATCACTATTTCAATTTCTAAATGTGACTTTCTCCTCAACCTGCCCTTCCATTCTAGTGTGCTCATGCTTAGATTACACATGCTCTAATTTCTTAAAGTTTTGTTTTTCCTTGCCTGGAGGCTGCCAACTCCAAGCAGTCATACAAATGGAACCAATGACAAATGTGCTAGACTTCGTTTACTGGGACCCATCAGATTGAGCTTGTAAACAGCTCATATCTGCTAAACTATACAATATGACTTCTATGTTAGATTCTGAAGTCCCCTGGACCTTCTCCTTATCCTCTTTGTGGGAGGCTATTACTAGTTCCTCCTGGTGGAGACACTTGTTGGTTATATTCATACCAATCCTGGTGACCTTATAATTTGGCCCATGTATTCTTAACTGTTTGTTTGGCTTTGTCTCCTCCAGACTCAAAGCTATACAGCTACCAATGTGACAATGCCTGGCACTTATCAATGGCCTTTAAAATAGATCCTCTGCAGAGTAACTCTGACTGCTGATCACAACTACGACCCTCTCCAGCTGGAAGTAGCCAGAATGGTCTTCGCTCTTTGCCCCCTCACAGCAGTTAGGGGTACTTCTTCAGAGGGGGGAACTTTGCAGATAGGCAAGTTAATTAGATATCTTGTAGGCAGTTAGGCAGAGCTAGCCCTTGAGGAGCCAACATGGAGGACAGTGAAGACATTCACAGAAGGCCAGCATTGTAAAAGGAGAGAAACTATCATACCCAGGTAGGATGAATACCAGTGATTGATATTCTAAGGAGGTATCAATCACCTGGGTGGGGGGCCAAGGTCTTAACTCAGCTTCTCCAGGAAATGTCCCTGACCCACCCTTCCTGAAAATTCTTGTCCCATTTGACCCCGATTTAATCAATATTACCTGGGTGACTATACTTGTAATCTTATTGGTTGGTCATGGTTTTTTTCCACCTCATGCCCACCTTGTAAATTTCCTTTGGGTCTTATAGTTTTCTCCCACTTTGTACCCACCTTACCATATGTCTTTGCTGTATAAAACGTCTTTGAAAAGTGGGGTGGGTGGGCAACCCACTTTCTGGTCCCCCTTCTGTCTCTCTTAGGCAGAAGCTTTCTTTCTCCCAATAAAGTTTTCCTACTCTTAAAAAAAAGATTTGGCACTTTACAACATATACATCTCCCGATGCCTGACATGTTTTTTTAGATTTTTAAACCTAAAATTAACTGTCACTGTTTCTTTCCCAATAATTTTAAATGATCATCCCTCTTGAAGTAGGAGGTAGAGACAAGATAGATTTGAAGAAAACACTGATGAGTTACATCTATTAATCGCAGTTTTTATGCCGTATATATGAATAAAGAATCTCTTTGTATTATTAAATCTTCATGTTTGTGCTACTTCCACTAGTGCATATGTTAACTTCAGTGCCTGGTCTTGGTCTCCTCTGACCAATATCAAATAAATAATATCTAATACTAGCTGGGCATGGTGCAGCACCCCTGTAATCCCAGAACTCTGGGAGACTGAAGGAAGAGGACCATAAATTCAGGCCCACCTGGGCAATTTAGCAATTTAGCAAAAGCCTGCCTCAAAACATAAAATAAAAAAGGTCTGGGGATGTAACTCGAGGCAAAAATATTACTATTTAATAATTTAAAAATAACTATTAGAATAATTTACTGCTAGCTTTGTCAACCATTTCTTAGTAGGTAGAAAGCAGAGATTGGTTAAAATTTTCAGTGGTTAAATTTTGAAAGAAAGTAAACAGTATTGTTTCTGCTAGCTCACTCTTTAACCTGAAGCCACTTCAATATACATGGATTCTAATTAATAACATCATGGAGACAGTAGCCACTGTCCACATTTTACCTATCATTCTATCATTTTATCATAAAACTTCCTGTTTTTGTCCATTATCTGCCCTTATATGAGAATATTAAACTGGGAAGATTATAAATAAACGTTTACTTGGCTTACAGCTCTAGAGGCTGGGAAGTCTCAGAGTGTGATCCAGGATCTGGTAAGGGACTCTGTGCTGTCCACTTCACCATGAAATGGCCTTCATCCACTTGCAAGGCCAGTGCCCCAACGGCCTTGTTTCTTAATGTTATTACATGGGTGATTAAATTTCAAAATTGTTTTGGAGTCAATACACAAACCAGAGTACTCCTTAACTTCTGGTCCCAATTTGTTTGTTCTGAGGAGGGTTAAGGGGAAGTTCTCTCTCTCAAAGATTGGTGAACTGGGTAGATAGTAATGGTACAGAATCTCCAGGTGCTGTATATTGTGGGAGCAAGGAAAGAAGGTAAGATGCAGAGTCTGCATGGCAAAGCTGACAAACAGAATACCAAGCAGTAGTGTCTGATAGCATTGTAAAATAAATGAGCTCCCAAATACCAAGAAAAATTCCTTCCTTGTATGTAACAAGCTTTGTCTGAGGGACTAAAACTAAAGAACTGGTATTATTGAAAATATACGGTGTCTATGCCAAATGTCTCTGCAAATATAAATCCTCATTGCAGAAGGAAATAAATATTCTTCCTACCCAAGGATGCCTTACAGATTCCTATTTCTCACTCATTCTTGACTCCCACATCCCTTTCTAATGTTTTTCAAAGGTAAAGTTCTGAGTTCCCATGAAGGTATGATGATCAAATCCATCATGATGGCCCACCACTGCCAAAGTGAGGTAGAGCACGCCTATAATCTCAGCACTTTGGAGGCTGAGGCAGGAGGATCGCTATGAGTTCAAGGCCAGCCTGGGCTACATAGTGAGTTCCTTTAAAATCAGCTTGGATTACACAGCAAGATCTTGTCTCAAAGAAACAACAACAAAAAAAACCCAAACCCAAAATAGTTCACCATGTCCTGCTTGACACATTAATTAACTACACTTTTTCAATCACATGATACAGTGAGATAAAGATTGTATTTTCCCCTTGAGGGTTTATACCCAGTAGGAAGAAAAAAAATCATCCTAGGTTCCATTTAAGCAGTGAATGGACATATCATTATGTTCTGCCCAACAGGGACTAGGGCAGAGATTGTGCTATTTCAAAGTGGTGTGTTGAAGGCAGAAGGTGCACCCTTTACCCTTGAGCCTGGCTCTGCTGTGGAAGAACATAAGGGCAGGAGCTCCAGCAGTCCTGGCGGGTAATCAATATCCTAACAGGATAGAAGTTGTACACATCAGAGAAACAGAAAAGAAGAGCCTGAATCCAGGTGCCTATCATATATCAAATAAGTAAAATAACCCCCCCCACCCCCCACCCCCCTTACCAGTGATTTAACTCAGGACCTTGTGCTTGCCAGGCAGGCATGGCGCCACTGAGCTAAATCCCTGGCCCTTTCCGCCCCATTTAAACTATAAGCTTGCTTTCTACTGTCACTCATAAACAAGGCTAATTTAAATACACTGACCGACCCAACGTTAAGTTCTGGAAGACCTCATATAAACAGCTTGACGTGGGATTTATAGTGATTATTCTGATTTGGGTGTGTTGGGAAGAAGCACCAGTGTTAGTCCAGTTGTGAAAAACCCAGATCATCTCTGCCTTCTAGACTATTTGGGTTTAAAGACAAATGATTGTAATATATGTGGCCTGCAAACCAAAAACATTTTCTAAAAACTGGTTAGTTCCTAGAAAGAGAGAAGAGAGAAAAAAAGAACAATATTTATATCTAGATCCTACATACTGAGCACATTTTGTTGTCACTGTCTTGTGAAACAGGGTCTTGCTCTATAGTTCAGGTTGGCCTTGTATTCACTGTGTACCCCAGGCTGGCCTCCAACTCGAAGCAATCTTCCTGCTTCAGAACCTCCCCCAGCGCTGGGATTACAGGCGTGAGCTGCCATGGCTGGCCATGGTAGGAACATTTTATTTGATCCAGTAAAAGTAAAAGTAAGGCTTGTTTGTTCTTAATGGCCTTAAGCTTGGAGAGGTAGAAAAGGGACAGAACCACAGTGAAACCAGGTCCATATTCTTGTTAAGAGATTGCTATTGCAGCACTGCTGAGCTTTGCCTGAAAATCCCCTTGTCCTTTCTAACCATCCTTGCTGAGTACTCAAGCCTTCTCAGAACAAACTTGGGAAAAAAGTGAATGATTTTGGGATGGTACCTGAGAACAGTTACTCTCTGCTCAGCAACTCCTAAGGGAGGATAATCCTTGTTTTCTCTATCTCCTTCCTTCACTGGACATTTTTAGTAAATAAGGAAGATAAGTATAGCGAGATACAGAATGGACACTTTGGTAGGCAAAATTCTGAGAAGATCCCCAAGATTCTCACCCCCTAGTGCACATACAAGTGTACTTTTTCAAACTTTGGCAAACATTCAAATCTGAGGGATTAGGCAGAAGATCCCGAATCAGTTGACCCTAAAGAGATTATCCTAGACAGCCCTGACCTACTCAGTGAACCCCTAAAAAAGTCTGGCCTTCTGGTACTGAGAAAGATTCCAGGGAGGAACTGGGGCTTGAGGAAGGGTGAGGTACATGGGAAGGTCTGGCAGTGGCCCCTCATTGCTGAGTGTAAACCCTCCCTGACAGTCAGCAAGAAAATGGGGTCTATGCCAGTTCTGTAACTACAAGGAACCAAGCGAGTCCCACAACAGTCTAAATGAGCCTGAGAGAACACCAAACTGCACGCAAACACATCCTGGCCAACGTCTCAATTTCAACCTTCTGAAACCCGAGCGGAGGATCCAGCCATGGTTGCTGAAATGCAGACCTACAGACCTATGAGCTCAAAAAAGTGCGGTGTTTTAAAATGCTACATTTGCGGTACTTTGTTACAAAGCAATAGAAAACGAATACAGACACTTCAGTGAGCTGCTGCTGGGTGCCTGAGGGGAGAAAGAAATAGGGTTAGAGAGGGATTCTCTAAGCAGCTTCTGAATCTTATATTGGACACGGAAAACAGATCAAGAATTCTGTTCTAACATAAAATTATTTTATTAAACCAGAATGATAGCCTCAAGACAAACCTAGAATAGCTTTGACAGAGAATTTAACCTAAAAAAGAAAATAAACTCAGTTGCTGTTTTTCTTTTCATGACAAAGGAATAAAATTTACCCTTCCCTAGGAGGCAACCCCTTCCGGAACCAAAAGATCATTAGAGGTCATGAAGCATTTATTTTCCAAAGATTCACCCTAACTCCCTCTATGCCTGTTCCCATGAAAATGAAGGAAGCTTTTCACATTTACTAAAATCGAGTTTTTTCTGACTGGATCCTGCATAAACATGTCCTATATAGCGGCTCTCACAGATTAACTGTAATCTTGCTGGATTAGGCAGGGTTCCCCAGAGAAACAGAACCGATAAATCCTGCATGTTAAAAGCGAGCGGATTTACAAAGGAATTGACTCACGTGTTCATGGAGGTTAAGGGGTCTCTGTGATTGGCGGTTCGCAAGCCAGGGATCTACGATGCTGGTTAACTGGGCCAGTCCAAATCCAAAGGCCTCAGAACTAAGAAAGCCGATGGTGTAACTCTAGTCAGAGAGCGAAGGCCTGCGATCCAGGGAGCTCACTGGTGTGCGGCCCAACACCTGTGGAGTGGGGACTCTGACCTGCAAGGAAGCAGAAGGAAACCCACCCAACTCAGAATGAACCAATAGCCTTCCGCAGTGTCCCCGCCCCACCCACTGATAGGACGGTGCCGGGGCAGTCCCCTTCTGGTGGCCCAAACACTGTCCAAGACACGCCCAGCATCATGGCGCGCCAGGTTCCCTCTGTTCTTTAATCCAGTTAGGAGGACGGCTAGGATTAGCCTTCTTACCCATGGTTGGAGTTAGTGACATTGTGTATTCTCAGTCTTGTAAAAGTAACAGATAGTAACGTATTCGTATTATCATATGCCAGTGGTTTAAAAGTTCTTTAAAGGAAGTCTTGCAGACAACTACAACATAGAGATAAAAGTTGAAATCTCTCGCCTAGTCCTTTGAGCGTTTTTATGTGCTTGTTTTTGTTTTAGACAGAGTCTGGTTTAAGTAGTTCCGGCTGGCCTTGAGCTCACCTTGTAGCCCAGGCTGGCTGGAACTCATGGCGATCCTCTTGCCTCAGCTTCCCCAGTGCTGGGTCACAGGCGCCGCCCAGCTATCTAGCCCTTTTTGATCCAGTAGTGAGTGGATTTCTGTCTCCGTATGCACAGAAGTCTTAGAATGCCATGGTGTGTGGGAAAAACATTCAAGGTCCCCAATTATCATAAAAAAGTATTTCTAGCGTGCTGGCTGTTGTGTTGGTTTAACAAATCATCACAGGCATCATAAAATGAGATTCCGAGTAGCTTTTCCATAGAAAAGCTCAATTTATCCTGAGCTGGAAGTTCCAAGTCATCCCAAAATTTATTTTTTCTAGAGGTTTTGGTCAGTAATCTGAAAACCACTGACAAAATTACTCTAGCTGGGTGTGGTGGCACAAACCAGTAATCTCAGGATTTGGGAGGCTGAGGCAGAAGGATTACCTCAAATTTGAGGCCAGCCTGGGCTACATAGTGATTTCAAGGTCAGGCTGGGCTACATAGCAAGAATCTCAAAAAAAAAAAAAAAAAAAATTACTGTCTAATGAAAAAGAGTTTTTTCTCTTTCTTTCTTTCTTTCTTTCTTTCTTTCTTTCTTTCTTTCTTTCTTTCTTTCTTTCTTTCTTTCTTCTTTCTTTCTTTCTTAGTGGGGATTGAACCCTTGGACCCTTCACATTGAGCTACATTCTGAGCCCATTAATAGCAATACTAGTGGTACTAATAATAACAAGGTTCTACTAAGTCTCTAAAATGCCCAGGCTGGGCTCTCCAACTTGTGATCCTCAGCCTCCCAGAGTGCTGGGATTATAGGCATAGGACACCACACCTAGTTGAGAGAGATTATTAAAGAATGAGAGATTTAAATAAAATTGAAACTCCAGCAGGGCATGGTGGAGCATACCTATAATCCCAGCACTCACAAGGCCAAGGGAGGAGGGTCAAAGCAACTCTGAGCCTGATTTAAATTACAAAGTGAGTTCACTTGCAGCTTGGACTATATAGCACGACCTTGTCTCAAAAAACCCAAAGCTAAATTAGTTAATTGACTAATTAATTGCAACTCTGACTAAGGAAAAGTGTAAAGGATTATGACGCTTATATAAGAGTAGGAATTTACCCCAGCAGACCAGGAAATACTTTCCCATGGAAAATCAAGCTGAGAACATGAGAACTTGGGGGCACTGAGGTACAGGGAAAGCAAAAACACCTTAACCCACGCTGTATCTTCCATTAACGCCCAAGAGGAATTTCTAGATTTAATCACTATTAGGCAAACAGGGAAGTTAAAGCTTACTTTCTTCTTTAAAATGATTGATGGTTTGAAAATCCAATCATCAAGATGCATTTTCTGACTTTTATTTTTGTTTTTCCCCAAAAGCATTAAGGTATTGATTTATTTATTTAGAGACAGGGTCTCACTCTGTAGCCCAGGCTGGCCTCAACTCACAGTGATCCTCCTGCCTCAGCCTCCTGAGTGCTAGGATCACAGGCATGAGCCACCACACCCAGCTCTTTATTTACTCATTTTCGGAAAGTGTTTATTGGTACATTTTAGAGATACATAATGATAACATAAGCTGCGTTTCTATTTTTTCCTTCTATTCTTTTTTTTTTTCTTGTCCCTTCTTTCCTTTCCCTCTCCCCCGCTCCCTTGTTCCCCTTCCCATTTGGATATTTTCTTCCCATTTCCCAATGTCTATGGTTCATTTTAGTCCTTATTTCCACTTTCAGTTTCTCAGCTTTAAGGGTTTTAAAAGGTTAGTGTTTCACATGGTCTTTCTCTGCCCCATGACGGGCCTTCCTCTATAATAATAAGAGAATTTATGTGCTATATAGGGTGTGAGAGAGTGGTCGGTGCACAGGGGCAGTTTTTTGTTTGTTTTGTTTGTTTGTTTTGCTACCAGGGATCTAACTCTGGACCTTGACCTTGTGAGGCAGGAGGCAGAACCACTGAGCTAAATCCCTGGGCCAAATATTTTTGATGATTTGTAAGTTTTTTATTTCTTTTACTTATTATTTATTTTGGAATGAGGACTGAATCCAGCCAGGGTCTTACTCATCTTAGGCAAATCCTGTACCACTGATCTACCTACCTATCCTTTTTATTTTTTTTTATGGTGAAATGGTCTTCCTAAATTTCCCAGGCTGAACCCATTTGCAAATCTGTTGCCTCAGCCTCTTGAGTAGCTGCGATTATAGGTATGTACCACCAAGGTTAGCAGAAATTTTGTATTTATAAAACGAAGCTCGAAAATAACTTTCCTTAAATTTTGGTTAATTTTTTCTTGTTATATTTTTAGCAAACTTTACCCCCTTCAAAAGGCCTTTTGTTTGGTTTCCTGTATAAAGGTTGGGATCATTTCATATAGTTATCTGTACAACATCGTCAGTATATTTAAGTACTTCAGTGGTATGACTTCAATTCACCTAAGTATGGAATTCGTACAAATCAAGCCTGTGAAAACAGAAAACCTGAAAGTCTCATGTATTTATTTAAATTATACATTTTTATTAGTACATGTTTGTAGATTTAATGATTACATTTATCATGAACAGTTTGTACATGCATATAACACATCTTAATTCTTTGTTGTCTCCTTTCCCTCCCAGCTCCCTCCAACTCTTGATCTCCTTTTCATTTGAAAAAGCTCTATATTTTTTTCTTCAAATCTCTTTTAAAATCATTTTTCCCTCCCTTCCCAATCTTTCTTTCTTTTTTTTTTTTCCCCCAGTACCAGGGATTGAACTCAGAACCTTTTGCTTGCAAGGCAGGCGCAGTGCCACTGAGTTAAATCCCGACCCCCCAACTCTTTCTTATTTCCCTTCCCACTTGAAAAAGATCCCCCTATTACCTATTATGTATCTTTTACTTTGCTCTTTATTTACATTTTGGGTTTCTCATATAAGAGAAACCATGCAGTATTTAAATTTGTGTGTCTGGTTTACTTCACTTAGCCTTATGGTCTCAAGGTGTATTCATTTACCTACAAATTCCTCAAGTTTATCCTTCTTTATGATAGAGTATTACTCCGTTATGTATAAATACCATATTTTATCTATTCATCTGTTCATGGGCATATAGGCTTTTCCCAAGATTTAGCTATTGTGAATTGTGCTACTATAAACATGGGCATGCTTTTAGCATTGTAACATGATATCTTTAACTCTTTTGGGAAGATACTTTGAAGGGGAATAGCTACGTCAAATGGAATTCCTACCTTTAGTTTTTTGAAGCATATCCATACTGATCTCCATACTTATTTCCAGTGGTTGTACTAGTTTAATTCTCACCAGCAATGCAGAAGTGTTCCTTTTTTCCCTGAAGCCTCTCCAGTATTTCTTTATGATTTCTTGATAATAGCCATTCTTTCTGGAGTAAAATAATATCTCAGTGTTGTTTTAACTTGCATTTCCCTAGTGACCGGCAACGTTGACAGTTTTTCATGCATGTATTGGCCATCTGTACTTCTGAGAAGTGTCTATTCTGAAACATCACAATGCTTTGTATATTTTGGACCTCTATTTAGAATCACAAAACTTAATCAGTGACTCAATTGTATGTTTTAACTTGGAATTACATGGCTATTTCTATAAGACAAAGCCAAAAACGTTATGAATAAAACTAAACCAATTTTTTAAAAAATATTGAAACAAGGTCTCACTATGTAACCCAGGCTGCTCTTGATATTACAAGCCTCCTGCATCAGTTTCCCTGTGCTGGGAATACAGACATGCACCAACGTGCAGAGCTAAATGGATTTTTACATATTCAAAAGCATTAAGAATCTGGTTATGATATTTCTTTCAGTGAAAAGATGATTACCCACTAGTACATCGTTAGCTTTTTGGTTAGATGCAGGTGCACTTGGCTGGAGGATGAGCTAAGAGCACTGATGCTGTAGATTCCTAGCATCCTCCTCTTCGGGGACATCACACCATATGAATTTGATCCATCCTTTCCTATCTGATTTTTTTTTCAATTCTTTTTCAGCTCTCTTGAAGTGGCACAATGGCCAGGTATAGCAGCCAAGATCAAGATGCTGACTACAATCTTTTTGGAGGCCCCGGTAGGACTCACTGAGCTCTTATTCACACACCAGGGACCCCATAACCTACTAGCTTTCTATTCATGAAGATTGAAATGTCCCTTACTCTCAAAGCATGCACACACATTGCTTGTTAGACTTTGCACTTCCTGGGGTCTTCATATACTAAAGTGTCTTTCATTTACACAGAGAGTTTGATTTTGAAATGCTTCATTTTTTCCATACATAGGCATTTCTCCTAAAATACAAAAAGATACCTCACATTGCCAAATCATGTACTAAAAATAATGGTATTTTCATAAATATTAGAGCAGAATACTCCAATCCCTACTTAACTCTAACCGGATACTTACAAAATGTTAATACACCTTAGAACACATGCAGAATCAAAGGTATACAAACTTCTAACAACAACAAAAACAAAACTATATGGTAACTATTGAATCAGCTTTTGCAGAAGTAAAAGTTCCTTGATGGGCAGTTTGAAAAAGGACTTAGGAGGCTGAGTTAGGGTAGCAAAGGCAAAATGCACTTAAGAAGAGCAAAATAAGTCAATCTAAGACAAATCATCTGCTCAAACTGAGCCAAGAGTGTGGAGTGTATGTCCAACATGCTAGTAGAGAGATAACCTCATCAAAGGCCTGCACATTTGGTGCATTAGTGTACAGTACTTTGTTTTACCTGCTTTTACTTGGAATCATATTTCAGTGTACTGGGAAAAAATAATGTTTGGACCAATATGTTTAGTATTACACTAAAACAATTCACATTGCTAAGAAACTGAGCACCAGTTTAATACACAGGCCTCTCGGTGACATCCAACATTTAAACCGTAGCACTTGGCACAATGCAATATGCTGTTAGGCCCTTGCCCAGGGGCTGAACCAATGAGCTTGTCCTATTCTGGACTTTCATCTTCCCAAACTGTGAGCCAGATAAACAGTCTTTTTTTTTAATCAAGTGGCCTGCCTCAGGTATTTCATTATAATCACAAAAAACAGAATAATACAAGGATTTTGATTGACTCTGACTTGTACTTCTTCATACTTAATAATGTCATTAGTATCTCCTGTTCTCCCAAATTGCATTAGGGTAGAAGAAGTAACCTTTGGGGAGAGTTCTTAAGTATTTTGTAGGAATTGTGCTTGGGATATTTTCTTTACACAGCCATTACAGCCATTTTAGTACAGGCTCTAAATCATGACTGCCCAATTATTCTTTTGGCTCCTTCATAAGGTTACCTTCCTAGAGGCAGAACCTCACTATGTTTTCCAATCTTTTGTACAGTTCAAATCCTCACATTTGAGCAAATTGATGTTTATGCTGTGGTGTGGTAGAGCTCAAGCCTCAGACCCTGAGTTCATTAAAGAGTCATTCTTAGTGATGTGGTCATCTTTATTCAGAATAACCCCAGCATAGCTACCTGTTCATTTTTTTTTTCTCTAGAATGGTTTTCTTTTGTGAGATTCTACTATTCCACATAGAAAATTCAAGATTTCTTGGGCCTATTTGTAAAAAGGGTTACTATAACCCCTGCTTGGAAATTTCTATCCTAAATGTATAAAGTACACAGTGGAACACAAACTTAGGCATGAATTAAAATGTGAAAATTAGCACTTACCTTCAGTCAAAATAGAGGTTTTTAAGGATTCCCAAGCCTGCCTGTTGACAGATCAAGTAGAAAAATGATTCAGACAATTGATGATAGTTACTATTTTGAAGCTTTGAGGTATTAAAGAAGAAAATAATGAAAGAGACTGCTATGGCTTGTATCTAGATGTCCCCCTAAAACCTCATGTGATCATAGGTGGGGCTTTTCCAAGGTAGCTGGATCTAGCGTGTGTGATCCTGGGATTGATTTGGGCTGTGATGCTAGGATTATGGGTGCCCCATCCTGGTTGTGAGTGCTACCCTCTCTAAGGGTAGCCTGGATAGAATAAGAGGGACAGAAAGAGGGCTGTTGTTATGCTCATCCCTGCCTACTTCTTTGCTACTTTGCTATCTTCTGTCCAGCATGAACCATCTCTCCTCTGTGATGTCCCTCTGCCATGCTACCCTGCCTTGGAGCCAGCCAACTCTGGACTGAAACCTCTACAAACTGTGAGCCAAATAAACCTTTCCTCCTGTAACTTTGGGTTTCAGGTATTTTGTCTCAACAATGAGAAAAGTAACTCACGCAAAGAATTAGCCCTTGAGATTTGCAGAAAGAAAACAATCTTACCTTGAAAATTTCTTGCATGTTTTCAATGGTAAACATGGTGTGATAGAAAAAAGACCTCACAGAGGCCTCTCTGATCCAGCACACACAAGCTCTTTGGCTTTTCTTCGTGTATCTCACATGGACATTCTTGAAGTCCATTGCACGGGTTCTCAGATGCTCTGCTGGCACAGCCATGGTCTCCAGCTGCATATTCTACCTAATATCTCTCAATCTGTAAGTAACCCTGCACTTAAGGCAAATGCCACCGAGGAGAGGCCTGTAAAGCTTGCGTCCATAATCAATTGCAAGTAGTTTGGTCAAATGATATGAATAGCTTTTCCTTGAAATCTGATAGATCGGAGGCATCCTTTGTTCCCTTCAGGGGGACAAAGGATTAAGTAGAAAAGAAAGAATAAAAATTATTCATTTCATCCTGAATTTTTGCAACATCAGGAATTTGTCAGTTCATGATCGATGGTTGCCTCATCTTTGGTGTCATGCAGGGTCTTCTTACTTGCTTCATACTCTATGGAAGTTGCCAGAGACTTTAGTCCTTCCACCATGGCCTCTCTTAAAATGGTATTCCCTCTCCACATACATTCGGAGAACTCTAACAAGTGAGGGAGAGATTGGTGGTAAGAGGCAGGGTGAAAGCTTGTTGTAGGCATTAGTCTCCAGCTGCTTAGGAACTCAGTCCCTATGGGGTAGTTTTATTTGTTCAAATCTTGGCTCTCAAACTATAGTACACATTAGAACCACCCAGAGAGCAACAGGAATTCTAATTCAGTGCCTAAACCTGTGGATTCCAAACTTTCCAGTGCATCAGAATCACCTGGAGGTCTTGTTAGTGCACAACTCTGCTCACTGGGTCCCACCTCCAGAGTTTTTGATTTAATAGATGTGGAGTGAGTTTGAAGAGTTTACGTTTCCAGCAAGTTCCAGGAGATGCTGAGACCCATCAACTGAGTGCTGTATACCAATTAAGGCACTTAACAGTCCGATCAGAACCTTTGGAGGTAGGGCATAGGCTTCAGGTAGCTTTTTGAAAACCTCCCAGAAAAGGAGTACAATGTAGAATTGTTAGGAGACTACCACTGCACTGTGCAGAAGGTTTCTGGGGAGCAGTGAGGCACCCCAAAGGTAGCCTCTGTAGAGAAGTGAGGGAATATATCCAGGACACATGAGTATATGTGTCCTGGCCCAGCCGGTGACCACAAAATATGCTTTACATCCTCAGATGTTCAGCCAGAAAGGATTCCAGTCTTTTGAGATGCTCCTCCCCAAAGACTCCTTTAGTCTTCCTTTCTCTTTCCTAGATTTTGTTACTTTCGCAGTAACATTGGCCTGTCCTGGTGTCTCGGCTTCCCAGGGGCATGTAGTTCCTAGCTCCTACAGTTGCAGCATCTGTGCAAAGAAACTTGTGCAATAGTTGGCTGTTGGCAGGAATGCTTAAAATTCATAAATTCCTAGCTATACCTAGAACCCCTGTTCTTCTCTAGGGATCTCTCCAACCATACTGGCACCCTAGCTCAACAGATATTTCCTCAGGTCTTTCTACTCAGTATCCAAGAAAAGCTATGGTGGCAAAGAAAGCTCCAGTTCGCCTTTTCTCAGGAGGTTCCATTGGCTCTTTTTGAAAGCTGTGTCATAAGCTTACCTAGAAGTGAATGCTCTTTTCTCCAACTTAAACATCTGTGACTACAAGCAATAGTTGAACTTAAGAGCAGCTCCCATGGAAGACTCTGGCACCACTTACCATTGGATACTTGGCAGGGCATAGGGCACTCAGGGCACTTCAGGGATTGAGTTGTCCAGCAAACTTGCTTTTGGATGACAGCTGCCAATTACTTGAGTTCAATAGTTGTGGCTCATTCAGTTCTGTGGAAATGACAGTAGCATCGACTCTGAGGTGAAGCCACCTGAGGGGATCCAAGGTAAGAAAGACAACTATAGTTTGTTTTCTCATCTATGAATGAGACTAGAACTAATATCCAACTCCCAGGGGTGTGGGGATGATTAAATAAGTCAGTATATATCTGCTGAGAACGTTGTCTGGCACAAATTTCTATTTGAATGACCTAGTCTTATATTTTCTCCTGTAAGAAACATTTTATGATGACATAGACTTTGAATAAATGTTAAGATTTTCCAAAAAAAGAAAAAAAAGTGGACTTTCTCACTAAAATGATGAGGAAGCAACCATGTATATACATAAGCACCTGGATCCTTAGCTATAAAATACTAGTATAATGTGGGATTATAATTTTTTTTCTAATATGAGTATATCGCACCCCTTAGAACCCAAAAGTTGTTTAATAATTTCTACAGAGTTAAGAGATTTAGAGTTTCATAAAGGTGTTATGTGATAAAGCAAGACATGGAACAAATGATCTTTGAACTCAATATTTAAAACAAAAACCTGCCATTGTCCTTTATCTACTTTAAATTCTACTCACATGGCAATAATCCAACTTATCTCTAATTATCTGAAATTTCACACTCCAACTTAAAAAGAAAGAAGACTATAACTCCATTTTCTTAACAGTCTATCCTAAATTTAGATTACATATTTGTATTCTTATTCATCTATATTTGTTTGAGTTGTTTTAAAACATTTCCTGCTCAGTCCTCCCAACTCATAGTTTCCCTTTGGCTTTCCCCTCTTTCTCTGTTTTTTAAAATCTCTCTCTTTTTTTTACTACTTAAATTCTTTTATTGTTACATTTTAGGTATACAATACAGTTATAGTCATCATTGGAATCTTGTACCTTTACATGATGCATCTTGGTTCTTATTTTTTCCCCATTCCTAGCCCTCCCTTCACCCCCTCCACCCTTCCCTATTTACAAAGACTTTGTTTCCATTTTTTCCATTTCTCATCATTTTTCCTTTCTCTTCTTTCCTTTCTCCTGCCCCTCCCACTACCCCTACCCCTTTGGGCCTTTTCTTCCTATTTTGCATTATCGATTATTCATTCTAATCATTGGTACATTTTAGGTAAAATCTCTTTAAGAGACAAAGTATGTAAAGCACCAGTGTGCAGCCTGGAACAAGTAAATTTTCAACACTTAAAATTTCTTAAAGCAAGGGAATCAACAATAAAAGCTTTGCATCCACAAACAAACAAACAAATCACCTCAACTTAAATCCTCAATTGAGATGTGGCCCTTGTCACAGCCCTAGGCGACTATCCCGGATGGCCAAGCCAGCTGCACTGCAGGGGAGGTCGGCTCAGCACAGCCTCTCCCAGGGCGCCCCTTGGACACTGCCCCACTGCTCTGGCTTCCTTATTTTCTGTATAGTGTTGAAGATGGATATTTCCAAGCTGAAGTGGATCTTTAAATATTTCTTTGCTTAAAAAATATTGTAATATATATGTGTACCAATCCGCAAGGCTGAATATAATTGTTATGCGTTGAAAACTGTTAACTAATAAAAAAACTAAAAAAATACAAAAACTAAAATCATTAAAAAAGAATATTGCAATGTAGATTGTTTCTGCTTGCAATATTTTTACATACTGTGAGATCATGTACTTCATTTTTAAATACTTTGAGTATTTTTTAATACTAAAAGAATTTACTCCTAAATAGTAACTTATTTCTTCATTTGAATGCACACATACTGCTAGTTTGAAGCTCCATATCAAATGCCATTTGTCTCAAGAAATTTTCCCTAATTATTCCAGGAAGAATGCAATATTCCCTCAACTGACTTGCCAAAGGAGATAATAAATGCAAATTCCACCACTGTTAGGCACACATCTTTTTGCTTTGTAGGTTTTGTTTTAATTTTTTATACACATATCTCCTGTTCCCAAAGAAAATTAATCATTTTTAGTCATATTTGTATGACTTTCCTTGGGCTCATTGTTCTCTACATAATAAAGATTCAATGCCTATTAGTTAAGTAAATAAAAGCTGCTGTGGAAATCACAAACTGGCAACAAAATTTATTGTATTACAACTGAAACCAATCCTTGGAGATAATTTTATCCTTCAACTTGAAGAAAATTGCCTCATTAATTTAATTCCTATAACTGACACCCCACAGTTCTTGGCTCCTCCTCATTCCCTAGTATATTTCTTTAATGAAAAAGTGCTGATGATTAAAAGAAATTTTAAAACTGACTGTACAAAAATGTAAAAAATAAAAATAATTCTTTCCAATGTTGCAATATCACTATAACAAATATTATCACTAGGCGTTTCTATTTTGTTGCCATTTTTTCTTTAAACAATGTTATAGTTTTACTTTATTGAGGAAAGAGAACTTAACCCGAAACCTACCCTCAAGAAATTTTAAGGATACTGCGTAATATTGTTAACTCTGGGAACAGTGTTGTACAGCAGAGCAACAGAGCTCGTTTATCTTGCATAAGGGAGATTTGTGGCCTTCCTCAACAGCTCACCATTTCCCCAGTTCCCAGCCCCTGGCAGCAGCCCTTCTACTTTCTGCTTCTGAGAAGCTGACTATTTTAGATGCATCACATAAGTGGAATCACATGGGATTCATCCTTCTGCCACTGGCTAATTTTGCTTAGTATAACATTGTCATGTTTTATCCATATTGTAACACATGACAGAATGTCCATCCTTTTTAAGGCTAAATAATATTCCATAGTATCTGTGTATCAAATTTTCTTTATCCATTCATCTATGGACATTTATATTGCTTCCACATGTTGGGTGTTGTGAACAGTGCTACAAATGAACATGAATCATTGATGAATACTGATTTCAATTCTTGAGCATAAACACCTAGAAAAGTAGGATTTCTGGATTTGTATAATAGCTTCACTTTTTATTTTTTGAGTAACCTTCCATGCTGTTTTCCAGTGATTCCATCATTCACATTCTATCAGCAGGATAGAAGGGTTCCAGTTTCTCCACAGCCTCTCTAACCTGCATTTTCTTTTTTTAATCAGAGCTTTCCTAAAACATATGAGATGATCCATCATTGTGGTTTTTTATTTGAAATTTTCTGATAATTACTATAGAGCATCTATTCACATACCTGTTGTCTTTTTATATGTATTCTTTGAGGGAAATGGGAAGTGTCTATTCAAATAATTAGTAATTTTAAACAGATTATTAGTTTTGGGAATTTCTTGCCATTGAGTTGTAAGAATCCTTTATGTGCTTTGGAAATTAACCCCTTATCTGATGCATAGTTTGCGAATATCTTCTCTCATTCTGTAGGTAACCTTTTCACTCTGTTGATTGTTCCTTTGTTGTGCAGAAGCTTTTTAGGTTGATACAATCCAACTTTTCCATTTTTGTTTTTGATCCCTGTGTTTTGGTGTCATATCCTTGAAGTTCCATACTTTTCCTATGCCTTTATATACATATTGATGGAGTATAGTGTGTTGACAAAAAAGAATGACTGGGAGATAAGAGACCTATTTTTCTAGTCCTGATGTGGTTATCAACATCTACGAGATGAGTTAATTTTTGTAGGAAAAAATATGAAAATTTAATTTTTCATTATTCATACCTAAATTGTTTTGGGGGCAAAATGTATTTTACCCCTTAAAGTCACATAATGGATTTCATATGGCAGTGTAGTTAACTGATCTTTTTTTTTTTCAGTAGTATTGGGGATTAAGCCAAGACCTTTGCACTGAATTATATCCCAAACTTTTTTTTTAATCTTGAGAAAGAGTTTCACTAAGCTGCTGCTTCCCCTAGACTGGGCACAAATTTATGGTTCTTCTGCCTAAGTGTTCAACGTGTTGGAATTATACATGTATGCCACCATACCCAAATGAATTTTCTGTCTTTTAAATGGCTAGGAAGTGACATTAAGAAATATTATTTTAAATATACATTCACGTATGACATCTTTATAATTTAAGATTAATTATTTGATACATGTTACAAATTCTCTTTCCTAGGATGCCATTTCAAACAATTCTTTTGGTTGTTTATTTTGGTGTATGGAAGTCTTTGTTTTACTTATTTATTTTTCTTTTCTTTGCAAATCATTTATTGGTACCATATATATATAATATATATACCATATATATATATAATGATTCAAATTTATTAATCTTTTCCTTTTTGGTGCCTGAGTTCTGCAGCATGCTTTAAAACACCTCTCCTAAATAGTCCATTTTAATTTAACACTATGTTACCAATTATTACCTCTCATGACTTGCTCTATACTTTGGCCACATGATTAAAATTATGCTTCTTACTTACTAAATAGGTGTGGGGTAATCTAGAACAAAATCATACAAAAATGAAGTAACATAATAAATAAGGTCAAAGAATAAAATGAAAGTAATAATATAAGTAGAAAATCATAGTTGGGGCACACACACATCTCCATCTGAAATCCACACTGGGATAAGTTGTTAGGTAGAGATCTCACTTTATTTTTCCAGGTGCCTATCCCTACTTGTTATAAACTATCTATTATGTAATCTGTGCTTTCCACACTAATATGAAATGACAGATGTATTCTTAAAACCAGGCTTTCATGCAAGATAATTTTCCAATAAGCCCTCATCTTACCGTTGCCTCTTACCAATAAATGAGTCCTCACATATCTTTAAAGCTCCTCTTTTCCATGTCTTAACCTCACCCACATCTGGGTGACAGCTGTTCCTGTGAACTCCCGGGGATAGCCCTACCATCACATCCTCATGAGAAACAAGCTAAAGAAGAAGCTACATGAATTGTTGATCTCCGAAATTATGTTCAGCACTGTAGGGCCTTGAGGGTTGATGTAATATATTTGAGGAAAGTTGACTAACTTTGTGAATTTATTTCACCTTTGAATTCAGTCCAGTCAGTGTGCTCAGCAACATGGCAAAGAAGTCTGTGTTCCTGAGAGTATTGCCATTGAAAGTAGCCTTCATGCCATGATAGCTTTCCAATTTCCTTCTGACAACAATGGAGCAAGATTCATTTCTTTGAGATAACTGGAAATTTTCATCTATTCACAAGGCAAATGAGATGCAGTACAGTGTGTTGACAAAAGAGAATGACTGGCAGGTAAGACATCTAGTTTCCAGTCCTGATCAGACCAATGTGTCAGGAGACCAACTCAATTTATTTGAGTCTCAGCTTCCTTTATCATCTATAGAAGATAGTTGGACTATATGTTTCTTAGCTTCCAGCCAAGAATAAGACTATGATTCTGCAATACTTTGGTCCTTCTATTTGTTAATTTAAAACATTTTTGCAGGTAAGCCAAGCCCTTTCTTATGTGCCGAAAATTATTGTGGTCATGGATGAATAAGACAATTATTTTGTTATGAAAAAATTACTATGTTATGAATGTTACAAAAGGAATGAATATATTTGGAAGAGGGAAGAAGAATGGAATAGATCAGCAGGAACTGGCTGGAGACTATGCCTGTTTCTCCATTCCAAATTGGAATGCCAGCTTTGTGATGTACTATAACTCTACTGTTAGGATTATTCTAATGATTCTGCTCAATGTTAAGGATTCCTGGGTTTGTGTAGAACAAACACTTCATGGAGGCGGTAGTTCAGAAAGCCTTATTCCATTGATGGCATTTTGAGTAATTCTAGGGCTTTTTTCAAGACCTTTACTTAGGATTAACTCCCAGTAATATTTTGCTGCTATGCTCCTTCAGTAGCCCAGAAACAAATTAAGCAATCGAGGCCACCTCTCTTCCTTTTTAAAACAATACAACTCTTCCATCTTATGTTTTTTTTCCTTAACTTCTAACCTCATTTAATTCACAGATACTGTACAAGGGAAATATGTTTAAAACATATTGAGTCAATGAGCTCATTAAGGCAAGTTTTGGGTAGGATGAAGAAAGGCAGACAAAGAAACATTTGGGGGCAGAAAACTTCATTTTATCAAAGGTCAAGATAAAAAAAAAAACACACCAAACATTCTGGGAAAGAAGGATGAGTTACTGCCTTGAATGTCAGAAAAAAAATTGATAACTTGAGTAATGGAGGCCCATGGAGCTGGAGATGACAGGTACAGAAAAATATTATGATGAATTTAGTGGGAGGGTCAAACAGTGAGACCTGAGGAAGGGTGTTAAGATCCTCCTCTCTGGCATACAGTACATAGAAGGTGGGCCGTGACAAGAACTGATTCATGAGTGTGGTGAATTTATAGTATTGGGCACTAAGCAGAGTGTTCACTGTGCACAACCTTTAGACTATACATTTACATTTTCATAGGTCTAAGAACAACACTCATTTATTTTTTGTCCAGTAAGATTTAATAGATAAGAAATTTGAGAATACCTACTTCGCACATTTTGAAAGGGTGAAAATAAGTGAATAAAACTATATTTATACTAAGATATTATTCCTTCCATCCATTATATAGTGTAATAATCTCTTGAGAAGGCTTCCAAGAAGAATGTCACTTTAGATGTTTGCCATGATGGCAGATAGGTGACCATAACTTTGGGAATCTGAAGTCAAGGAATATTTCAATGGAATGGCTCTCTTTTGTTAGGATGAATAAAATTAAACAACAATACACCATGCCTGATAAGGAAGCAGAGAAATTGACCTTGGGTCAAGCAAAGAAAATGGCTGAAAGAGAAAAGGAATGAATATTACAATCTTACTCTGAGTTCTCAAGTAGGTTCTACTTGTGCAGGTTTTCAAAATATTTAGACAATATTTTCAAGTCAGATATTATTAGACATTCAAATTTACCAAATAACTCAAACTTTTAGCCCCAAACCAATGTATTTAAATGGTTTTATCGTACTATGTGTATGCAATAACCAACTCTCAAAATTAAAACTCTATTAGGAGCAAATATCCTTAGTATCCTGTGTGTGGCTTGCATTGAGAGAGATTCAATAAAAGTTTGTTGTGAACCCAGTGTAAAGGATTCCACATTGAGTCATAATTGCCTTTGTGTTGGGAGCTTATATGTCAATGGGTGAAATCAGGCTGAGAGGAGAGTAAGAGTTTCTTGTAATAACAGCATAGCAACTTGTTATTCAAAAGAGAACCACAGAGAGGATTTCTCTAACACCAGAACAGAAGTATAGCCTTGCTCTGATGTCCATTCTTGAGAAAATGTCTACAGCAGATTTGATGGAGAATCTGAGGGAAGAACTCACTTGCTTCATCTGCTTGGACTATTTTAGCAGCCCGGTGATCACTGATTGTGGGCACAGCTTTTGTCTGATGTGTCTCCTCAAGAACTGGGAGGAGCAAAACACACTGTTGTCTTGCCCTGAATGCTGGAGGACTTTGAGGGGGGCCTCACTTCCAGCCCAATGAGCAGCTGGGGAGGCTGGCTAGCATTGGCAGGCAGCTCAGGTCTCAGGTCCTGCAGAGTAAGGATGGCTCAGGCAGCTGTGGGAGGATGGTGGCAGCCACTTGTGTGTTCTCTGATGATGAGCAGAGCATCTCTGCTTTGCCAACTCAAAGTCATAGAATAAACAGAGTGCATCTCTCAAGTGAGGTTGAGGAGCAACATAAAGTAAGGCGGGCTGTTCATATAAATCTTAGAACACAAATCACATTCCACCCCTTAAGTCCCAAATATTCTCCATCAGTGACAATCATGGGTGCTCATCACCAGCACCACAGCAAAACTTGTGTGGATCTTATTTTTACCTTTTGCTTTAGAGTCCCAGCCATTTTCTAGTTCTTGGTTTTCAGCATCTCTTCAGGACCCAGTGTTTAGCTCATATGCCATAAAGTTTGATTCTATTGCAGGAGAAACTCCAAGAAATCTTAAATCTTTTGCATAAAAAGAAGGAAGCTCAAGCGGTCCTGACCCACGAGAAGGAGAGAATGATACTGTGTAAGGTCAGTGTCAGTCCTAGCTTGGATCTTGTATGTGATTCTGTGGGGTAAAGGGGACAATCAGGATACCTAGTGAGATGTAGAGGGGAAAGAGGATTTTTTTCCGCTGCCCTAATCCTGCATTGTCCACTTCCTTGCTATGGGCTGCCACCCTCTGTTTGCCCACCCTGGAATCTCATGTCTCAACTGAAATTTACCCATCCCAAACAGATTTATATTTTCCTTCTTTGTGCACCTAAGATACCTCCATTATGCCTTTAATTATATTTATTTAAAATACAAGTTACATTTATAGGCATATAGCATATGATGGAAATCAATTTTAAAAAAGGATTATCATAAATGGTTTGGGGGGAATAGAGAATGCAAATTAAAAAGAAACAGAAAGGAATATAAAAGCAAAATAGTAGTTTGAATTATACCTGAACAAATGCCTAAAATTAGACATGGATTTGGATTTATATTGCTTTGTAGTGAAAGGAAAGAAGCAAACATTTAATTAGATATAAAAATGTATCTGAGTCCCCTAATAGACTTTGAGTTTTTAAGAATGACTATTTGTAATGTATATTTTTATTTCTAGTATGTGATCCAATGTCTATTTTCATTAGTCAATATTTGTTGAATAAATACATTTTCATAATTTTCTCCTTATTCAATTTTGCCTTATTTTTAAAATAACAGTATTGATTACCAGCTATTGTACTTTCATGTTTATTTTTGGATTCTTCCAGGAGAATGACAAGTCCTGGGAATACACATTTTGGTTTTGTTTATTATTGTATCTATAGCACACACACCTTTAAAACCCTCAGACTCTTCACCCAGCTAGTCAGTAGAAGATGCATGCTATACCTCAGGTTTCAGGAGTGGCACAGTTGAACTGTAGGACTTTGTAAGGATTAGAAATCTATGGGTTGGGCCTGGAGGTTTCTGTTCCTAACTTTATTATTATTTGTGTGTATGTGTATGTGTGCATGTGTGACTCCAGGAAGAGACAAAGACTTTTAAACAGGTTGTCATGTCAGAATATATGAAAATGCACCAGTTCCTGAAGGAAGAGGAGCAGCTCCAGCTGCAGCTTCTAGACAAGGAGGAGAGGGAGAACTTGAAGAAACTGTGGGATAATGAAGTCAAGCTGACCCAGCAAGTCAGACACCTAAGCAAAATGATTGGGCAGATAGAGTGCACATATCAGAGCTCAAATTTAGACTCTTTTGAGGTGAGGCTAAAATTCATGATAGTATTAGACAAATCAATGGAAAAAATGTAGTAGGCCCCTTTCAAGATATAGGTAGTACATTTTAATTTTTTCACCTGAAAAACTAAGTTTTTTCCAAAAATTAGTTTTCTCAAAGAATTGACATCTATGTCAATAAAGTCTTGAGAAGGAGGAGAGAAAAAAAACCAGAATACCTATCCTAGTCCAACCCAGGATGATTGTGATTTCTTCTACACTTGCCCTTCTGCAGTCTCAGCATTGTAAAAATATTGTTTAATGAAGAAAAAGATGATATGATGCAGACTGTAGGTGATGGTCATCTATTAAGTGGGTGTATAGTGAGTGTCACTTACTTAACAGTTCAGATCTATGGCAGTAAGGTATTTGGTCAAACAGACAGTACTGTATGTGGCAGAACACAGGTGTCCTGTGTGCCGAGTGTATTTTCCATACCATGTTTGTTCTACTGCCTGTGTCGCAGCTACTGCATTCTGCAGGACCTTTCCAAACAAAAGCCATGTGACCAATTCCAAATTTAGGTCTGTTTCCTGGGTGATTCCAAAGGATTCCATTATTCAATTTATTGCCTTCCAAACAAACACCTGTGACTAAACATAGGCTTTGCCTCAGCTCTCACTAGGCTGTTTTCCTTTGCTTATCTCTAGCTCCATGAGGCATTGGATAATGAGAACAATATTTGTAGCCTTTGTTAATAAAAGGTTCAACAAAACAATGATATGAGAAAAACCATCAAGTATTCTCTAGTCACTGTGAAAAGTATAGCATGTTCACCAAAAACTGTCCCTAGATGGAACTGTTGATTTTTTTTTCCTACTGTACAAGCTCCTGCTCAAGGTGTGTGAGGACCCTGGGAAATGGGTCCTGTGAGCTAATTCTATGTCTAATGTCTATGTCTAATGTGTGGATATAGACATATGTGATGGGGATGAACAAAAACTAACCTTCTTTCCTTTATATCTTTAGGAAGTAAGAGGAGCCTTGGAAAGGTATGTTTCACTCTATGTCCAGTTGTGTAAGATGTGGGGACCAGATGCCGATAGAAAATTATGAGATGGGGATGAGCTTGTTTATGCTGTTGGGTGGAACGAGATGGACTCTCAAGTTGGACCTTGTGACATGGTCTGTGTTCAGGAGAGACTGAGGGTCTCTGCTATCTTACAGGAGCGAATCACGGCTGCTTCAATGTGCAGAAGCCACCACCACACAACTGAGTCAGTGCCAAGTCACTGGAATGAGGGAGATGTTAAGAAAATTCAGCAGTAAGTCAAACTGATATGCCAAACCTACAGAGATTTCCCAAGTTAACTTTTGTGTACATTCAAGGATGCATAACTGAGCTCCTGGGAAGCTTCTTCTAACAAAAGTGTTCACCAGCTGACACTAAGTACCATGAGCCAGCAGTAAACACCACATTGGGGGCACAGAGAGTGTCAGTGCAAAAGCAGTGACATTTGATCAATGTTCTGCCTGGCTTTGTTTTCTACCTAAGGAGGCCTGGACCTTGTTGTGTGTGTGTGTGTGTGTGTGTGTGTGTGTGAGAGAGAGAGAGAGAGAGAGAGATGTTGTACAGCCTTAAATTTGCACAAATACTTCTTATGCAGAGGTGTCTGCATTTTGAGCTCTGTTCCTGTTAGGATAAAAACTGATTTACTCAGGGTGCAGTGAGGGTACATTCAAAGACTATCCATGTAGAAGGCTCTAGACGTTTAGACTGGCTAAGGCTAAGACAGGTCAATATTAGTTCTCAGCTTTCATCTTGTTGACAATCTGCATTCAAAGGAAAGCTGAATGAGCTTTGGGCTTAAGAAATATTTGGTAAATGTCTACTATGTGCCCAGTGTTATATTATGGGGCGCTGAACCTACTTACACAGATGAATACAACTGAAAATGTCTTTGCTTTCATAGGATTTTCAGCAAAATTAAAAGGACAGACAATCACACAGATACTTAGCTATGGTTGGGGTTTGGTTTATAAATAAAAGTATGAATTTTTATGATGACACACTTAATCTTATCTGGAGAGTCACTGAAATCTGGAGGCTTCTCATGTGACCTCCTCCCAAGAGGACAGGAGAGGAGGCTTCTCACTGGCTTACAATGTGCTTTGTCAGATTGTCACTGGGAATTCCACTAATGCATATGAAGTTATATTTTCTTTTTTTTTTTTTTTTTTTTTGGTACTGGGAATCAAACTTGGCACCTTCTGCTTTTGAGGCAGGCGGTGGAACCACTGAGCTAAATCCCCGGCCCTGAAACTATATTTTAATATAGCATAATGCAAATATGGGTTAGGAACCGCTATTCAAATACCCCATAAATTTGTAACCTTGATGAAGTTTCCCAATCTTTATGAACTTCAGTTTTCTTATTTATATAAATTAGAGAAAGTAAAACTTGTAGCAATTAAAATAGATGCCTAGCGATTGCTTGGAACATTAGGAGGAGTATAGCAAATGACAAGTGGCCCTATATTTTCCCATCTAAATGAAGCATCAGAGCCAACCATGGTTAACATGAATACCTACAGCAAAGGATATCACCACATAACACTCTCCTGCTTACAGTTAGAAGTTCACTCATTGTTTTGTGGAACAGTGCAAAATGATCTCGGAGATTCTGTTCAAAATAAAACACACTCTGTCCCCCATTACAACTCATCTAAGTTACTTTTTTTTTTTGCAGTATGGGGGATTGAATTCAGGACCTTGCGCTCGTGAGGCAGGCGTGGTGCCACTGAGCTAAATCCCCAGCTCTATTTAAAGAATTGGACTAAATACCAAGAACTTAGTTTAAATTCCACATATATAGGAGGGTTCCCAAGAGTATCAAAGGAGGATTCACTTTTTTCTCCTCTTGCAGCAGAGATCACTCTGGATCCAGCCACAGCCAGTGCCTATCTAGTCTTGTCTCAGGATCTGAAAAGTGTGAGATATGGAGGAAGCAGACAGCAGTTACCCAACAACCCAGAAAGATTTGACCAGTCTGCAACCGTGTTGGGAGCTCAGATCTTCACCAGTGGGAGACACTACTGGGAGGTGGAAGTGGGAAACAAGACAGAGTGGGAAGTGGGGATCTGTAAGGACTCTGTGAGCAGAAAGGGGAATCTCCCCAAGACCCCCGGGGACCTTCTCTCACTTATAGGTTTAAAAATTGGAGAGGATTACAGCCTGTGGGTCTCATCACCTTTGAAAGGGCAGCATGTCCGAGAGTCTGTGCATCAGGTTGGTGTTTTCTTAGACTATGAGTGTGGACATATCACATTTTACAATGTGACAGACAAGTCCTTCATCTACAGTTTTCCTCCAACCCCTTTCCAAGATGCACTCAGGCCTATCTTTTCCCCTTGCCTCCCAAATGAAGGGACAAACACAAACCCTCTTACCATCTGCTCACTGAATAGCCACAACTGAGGGACACGTCCCCAGGCCTCTGATGGGCAGGAGGTCCAGGATAAGCAGATGACTGTTCATTAAGATGATGAATGCATTGCAGATCTTCACATCAGGTTATCTGAAAGAGAATTTCCCCTTCCCCCAAGACTCTCCATGAATCTGAGCCCACAATGAAAAGCCAATTAGAAAATCAAGTTCAACATCAATAAGAGAAAGCTGATCATATCCTGTGTCTCTAACCAAACTCTCCAACTAGACTGCCCCACATATTTGCTGATCATTCCAAATATAGATCTAGAAATAGCCCCTATTATCTTGAACCCCACTGTCAGAGGCCAGTTTTATAAATACATGCCGTTTTTTCAAGTGCATTTATTTATTTGACTCTTACAAACTGTACAGTTCGAATGTGTCTTTGTCCTATGTGCAGAGATCTGCATGTGGGGAAAATGTTAAGTCTCCCCATTCTTTTAAAAAATCATATTCAGCTATAATAAATATAGAAATTTAAACAAATAGCGATAGTAGCTGGTTAAGAAATCTAGATTCCATTACATTAACATAATTGAAATAGATATTCATTTCTATTTCCTAAAATTATGTACCATCTTAATTTACCAAAAAAAATTTCAAATCTCCCTATTCTCAGTGGTGGTCAGTCCCTATAGATTTACTCTTCTTTTTTGGGTACCGAGGATCGAACTTGGGACCTTGTGCTTGCGAGGCAGGCAGCAGAACCACTGAGCTAAATTCCTGGCAATTTACTCCTTTTTTTTTTCAGTGTTGCGGTTTTAACCCAAGGTCTTTGCACTGCACTTTATCCCCAACCCTTTTACATCTTTTATGTTGAGACAGGGTCTCACTAAGTCACTGTTTCCTGGGGTAGGCTCAGCCTGCCATCCTCCTGCCTCAGAATCCCAGAGTGCTGGGAAGACAGGCCTGAGCCACCACTCCCAGCTCTTTTTTTTAAGTGAAATTCTACCTTGCTCACATTGCAGAAAGTCATCAATCACAGAGGGTTCTCCGTTATTTCCTTTCAGCACTCAAGTCAATGTCATAAAATAGACAACTAAAATTTTCAAGAAAATAAAATTTTTCATAGGTTTTGGTCTTTAAATTGTAGTGTGGGCTGGGAGGAAACTGATAATCAAACTTCTTAATCTACCCACAAGGCCCTAAAAAAGTTATAAGTAATGGGGCTTATTTTAGGG
Source organism: Heterocephalus glaber (assembly GCF_000247695.1). Next base: position 19,104,056 of record NW_004624769.1, read on the forward strand.
TTTGTTTTCATTCTTCTCTTTGATATAAATCTGTTTTTTCTTTCAACTCTGTTCATTTCACCTATCACCTTCAAAGGCAGAGAAGCAGATATGAACTAGGCTTAGAACCTCAGAAAAAATCTTCTTCTGAGGATTTGCATATTCGTCCTTCCATCGTACACAATTGGGATCAAAGATCTGTGGGGTAGGAGAACCTACACATCCTCTTTTGATGATTTACGGGTCTCTCTAATTGTTATTTTATTGATATATTTTTATTTCTTAATTTCTCATATCTGAAAGCTAGGAAGCAAATCACAAAATGAAAACACCAATCATTTGGTATAATCTTCCTTGATTACAAACAATAACACAAGAATTTTGTTGGTAAAGGAATATGAAAGCAATACATTTTAATTTATTGTACATTGCATTTAATTTTAGTAGGCCACAACACCTTTTGTTTTCTTCTTCTTCTTTGTCCCCAAAGAGTTGACATTGTCAAGGAAACAAGCCTGCACCACCACCAGCACCCGCTCTGCAGTTATCTTGAAGGAGTCTTTGCTGCACCATTGTCTACACTGGGTCTGTCACAGGGTGTATGTGAAAGATTGAATCTATATTCCTTTTCACTTTCTGAGTTTGCATAACAACCATGAAAAAATTATGGCAAAATTTTCCCTTTAGCTTTCCAGAAATGAAAACCAAACCAAGCAGATGTAGTGCCAAAGAGGAAACAGAGCTTGCCCAAATGGAAAACTGAGAAGTGTGCCTGCCATTGTTATCTGTGGCACTATTCAAGAGCCTTGGTCTCACTGTCTAGGACTGTGAAAAATGACATTTCCTTGAGGATGGATGGTGTCCCATGTGGGGCCTCCCACCATTCCACAAGCTGCCTCCTCCTCCTCCTTTTCCCCTTTTAACTACTTGTCTCCTCACCCACTTCCACCTTCCACCCCTTATGATTTGATGGTAGTTTCTCCAGAAGACTGTAATTCACAAGTAAATTCTTATTTAGTGGGCATAACTAAAGTGGAATCCATGATCATTGCCATTTTCTTCTCTATTTCTCTAAACTTAGCTCAAAGGAAGGGTAGGTGTTTAGTCCTGAGGATCAAAAACACCAAGAGTGTTCTTCCCCATTGGATTACAGTTTGACTACTTTATTTTGGACTTTTTTGTCCTAGAGTATTTTAAATATAAGTAGTATTCATCTCTGAAGTCTAATTTATTAATAAAATGTAGGTTTTCAGGTGAGATCTTTACTTTCCTACTCTTATTATCTCTTGGTGCTCCCGCTGTAAGGACATAACTGCAGCCTATCATGTTTAGAAAGCTTTGGTAACTTCTATGATTGGGTTACTTTTCAAGTCTGTTTTGCATTAATTTAACTCAAGAATATGCTCATTCTGCCCTTGAATTTGTCTCACAGGGTAAGGAAATGAAAAAATCTTGAAATGTGCACAGAATAAAATAATTAATGCTTATGTTCCAGTATCTTTGTAATCTTTTGTATCTTTCTTTTTTATTTTTACTTAGTACATATTTGCAGTACTTTATTCATATTAGATATTTTTTGAAAATATTACTTTTTATCTTTAAGTATGTAATTATGTATCTTCCAAGAATTAGCACATTTTATAAATTACATTTGATGTATCTGAATATTTATATTTAATAAATGATATAATGATACTACCTAATAAATAGTCCATATTAAAAATTTTCTCCTTGTCCTTGTAATGCTTTTCATAGTCTTTTTTTTTTTTTTTGTCTTCCAGCATCCGGAAATAATATAGGAGCAGGTACTGAATTTAATTATCTTGGAAAATATGATTTTTTAATGGAACTAATATTTCATTATATGATGTTTCCTAATTCACTTAATCATTTCCATACCGTGGAACATTTAGATTGTTTTCTGTTTGTAGCTATTATAAATGACACTGTGGTGAGCACAAGTGTACATAAACCTTTGGAATGTATCTCTAATTATTTCCCAAATATATCTCCTCCTGGCAGGAAAGTACCCTGTAGACTCTGTGGCTTTATGCAGGTAGTTTGCACATCTCCCCACAAAAATTCTACCTGCACTGCAGGTGGTCCCAAAAGTTTTCCTCCCATCAAAGGGGCAGACACACTAGCTTTGAGACGAGTTGAAGAACCTAATCCCCACTGTGCTGTGGTTTTACAAGAAGCAATGCAATTATAATCCAAAAAACTATCCTAGGAAGACTTGGATTAATCCTTGGGTTTGGAAATCAGCCAATTTGGTTTGAAAGCTTGACTTCACCATAAACTAACTGTTTTAACTTCCACATGCAGTATTATTTCAACTCTTATACCCTTAGCTACTTAAAAATTTTGGGGAAATATTTACTTGCTTGATGACTATGTGAGAACACATAAAAACAATTAATGTGTGGACCACTATGAATTTTTGTTAGTTTTCCCCTCCCTTCTTTAGAGAAACCCTTTTGTAATTATCCTTCAAGGGGACAGCTTATATGAAATATGGAAAATGTTGGCTCTAAAATCTTTGAAATATTTTCAGGAAGGTGTTTCTATATTAGCAAGACAAGCATTAACCCAAAATTCAGGTAGAGAAAAGGAAAAACCTATTTGGATTATTTTCTCATAGAAGTCCTTTTCGACCTTCATGCCTGTGAGTAGCCCTTTATGTAATTAAAAAATAGAGTTATATAATAAATAGTAAATAAATAAAATGAAAACTTTTAAAGTGGTAATCTCATTTTTCATTCTTCTAATCTTGGGAATCTCACACCTTTGCCCTGGATGGGTGTATGATAGGTTATGAACTTTGCTAATCATTAGCTGTGCGGTCACTTGAAGCACTGTAAGCACATGGACAGGCTGATGTAGCCTTTGTGACCACTGTGCTCATCAGTGGTATTCAAGTAAATTTGAGATGTCCTGAGATATGAGTCCATCAGCCTTGCTAGGGTACTGCCTGGGATGGTCACTACCAGCTGTGAGGACTGCCATTTGCTGGAAAGAGCGAGAGAGGGCTGAGGTCCTGACACAGTGTTCTCCTTGACAGCTCACTGGATGGAACAATGTTCTGTGAGGCCTGAGACTTACACAAATGAACGTATTATAAAATTAGGTCCAGGATCTTAGAGGGTCTCATACCAACATGGGACCTGAATTTCAAGTTTCATTGCTTCCTGGTACATCTGTCTCTGGTAGGCCAGATGCAAGGCAGTAAAGCCAGGCCTCATAGGTACAAATTCTGGCTCTGTGACTGACTGTACCACTCTGGGAGAGTTACTGATCAAAGGAGACAGAGAGAGAGAGAGAAGAGAAGAGAGAGAGAAATAGGGATCAAAATATCAACATAAATGACAGTTACTCAAATTCTGACTAAAATAAGACCAAAGTGAAATCCAGGGAAAGGGAATTTTGTAGAATTCTTCACATGAAGATAAAGTTAATAGATATAAACACTTCTACATAAATTTGAAATGAAGTGTCAATCCCCAGTTTAAACTTCTATGGGGAGAGAGAATTATGCGTAGCCTATGATTTTAAAATAACGATGCTGGTATGTAGATGTGTTGAACAATAATCTGTTGATTTAAAGGAACCACTCAAAAGGATTTTTAAAAATTTAATGACATAGAGTTTTAAAATGAAGGGCCAAAAGAACACATTGGTCTTACAGAGTTGTAGTGGGTACTTTGGTGCATCTCCTCGGGCAAAGAGACTTGTCTGTGTTCCCTGCTAGACGTTCCCTGAGCAGACGAACTGCAGTTGTCAGTGCCTTCTGGAACTTCCTTGGCCACAGAGAGCCACTTCGCCCACGAGTACCCACTGCAATGACACAGTAGTGGTAGTGCATAAAGGCTGAACTAAATCAGTACTACTCCAGAAGTCGCTAATCTGGAATGTATTTTAGTTTTAGAACGCCCCCTGGGTGTGTATGGCGGCGGCACCCTGTCATTGCACCTTAGACTGAAACTACAATCCTGCTTTCTTCCTTGCCTTTAAAAATGTCTTGGTCTTGAGAACATTCCCCCCAAAAGAAATGATCTACTTACTAAACTCCCACTCAGTCTGCTTCACAGGAACCAAAACTATGCTGAAAGGCAAATATTTTTTGGAAAACTTTTACCGAAGTACATACAGAAACAGAACATATAGATTTCTAGCTCATTGCATTTCAGCAACTTGAACAATGGATGTAACCAGTGCCAGATAAGAACACAGCATTTCCCGCACCTTAAGAAAGACAGCATATTTAACAATTACTCTTTAAAATGTCTAATAAAATTTTAATTGAGTCTAACAATTCCTTAGATCTCTACAAAAAAGAGGAGAAATCTTATATCACTCACTCTAGAGCCCAGAGCTCAAGCAAACAAAGATTTTGACTTTTTAAACCAAAACTTGTAATAGTGTATATAGTATAGTATGGCCCTTAATCTTCAAATTGCAGCTGAGTGGCAGTGGCTCACTCCTATAATCCCAGCACTCAGGAGACTGAGACAGGAGGATGGCACCTCTGATGAGAACTTCAGCTTTCAGACTCATTGCTACCCTTGTCATCCAGCTTTTATTTACCTTCTCTCCCTTCGTCCCTCACTTAGGTCGTGGCTGTAGTAAGCTGCTTCCTTATTTCCCTTAGGTATAGTGGCTTGCTGGAGTCGCAGGCCTGGTAGTGGACCCCAAGCACTCTGGATATCTCTTCTCAACTTGGGGTTTAGTGACATCATGTTAAAAGCTTGAAATAGGTTAAGATGGGACCACTGAGTGGGACAGTGAGAACACATTGAAATTGAGGACTGTTTCCTGCAGTGACAAATTTGTTAGACAATTATCCTCACACCATTGCCTTCATTAGTATCTCATCTCATAAAATTGTTGGATATTTAATCTGGTGTGCTTCTTGGAATACCCAGATTAACATAAAAATGGGGAAAAAGATGAAATCTGTTTTGGAAATGTTGATATAATTGATAGAAATCTTGAGGTCCACCAAGGCCAACAAAATAAAGTTTCCTCCAGGAGAAACATTATCATCAACTAAGGTTACATTATTGTCCCCTGGAGCAGAGGATTAGCATACAGACTTTTAGAAGAAATTACCCTTTAGATTGAGGTAGCACATGTTTCCCGTCTTTGTGACCCTTAAAAACTTTCAAATTGAACTGTGCTTTCAAGATCTCCCTCTATGAATTCTTCACTGGGATTGGAATGATTTCTTCCTTGAGCTGTTTCTTACTTTCCTCACTTCATTTATCATCATAGCTCAACCTCCATTTCCTCTATTTCTGAATTTTTACCACCTCTTTGTTGTTGTTGAACATCTCCAGGATCTTTAAAGAAAATAACCTGTTACAAGGAAATTTACGAAATTTGTTCTCCTTTTTTTCCTCCTCAAATATATCCCCCTAAGTCCAACTGCTTCTGGTCCAGGGCAAATCTTAATTCCTTTAGCTCAGAGATCTCCTGGCAGCACATCAGGTTGCAAAGCTTGGTTTTTAAGCAACAGTTAAAGATTTTATATCTCCCTCTATAGCTATCTTGACTTGTATAACAGGAGGTCCTGGGAATTGCTCTACTAGACCTTCTTTCACTTGGCTCCAGTTGGGCCTTTTCTCCAAATTTGCAGACTAATTCTGTGTGTGTGTGTGTGTGTGGTTTTTGGCAATGCATCTCTTTGAGAATTGCATTGGTTGCCAAGATTTTTAAATTGTGAAATTAATCTAAAAATAGAGACTCCCATTTTCTTTTGAAAAAATTAATTTATGTGGATATGAGAGTAGCCATCATTTATACATGGCAAAAATCAGCTCATGTCCTTTGGCAGTTATATGACCTCCAGTTTACTACACACACTCCTCCAGCTCATTCTGCTCATTTTTATTAGCTGTTGGAGTCTTGAGAGTATTTGGGTGTATGATTTCCCCTTTTAGCCTCTGAGTTAATAGGAAAACTTATTGGAGGGGCTGCAGCTTCTCTATTTACCTCCTTAGACTTATATTTCTTGGGGTACATGTTATAGATTTAAGTCACCTTCCAGTTGACATTGAAAATAAATCTCCCTCTGGTTCTTGAAAAATAAATTAGAAGGGCATGCATTATCCTTCATATGACATTTAGAAAGACAACCTAATCATGTTTGAAAATGTCTAATTATGCATTTGAATTGATTTTCTTTCCGCTAGTATACACAGATGCATATATACCCTCTCAGGGCTACACTCCACTCAGAGCACAATTTGGGGTCCTATTTAAGGCCTTGTGGCAACCTCTTTTGGTACTGTTCAGCTTTGTGCAATAGTACATACATTATGCACATAAAGGGAAGGATGATGAAAATAAAATTTTCCCAAGTCAGTAAAACTCTCTCATTTTTGTGGTAGTGAAACAACTTTAAATGTTGAGCTACTTCTCCATCCACCTCTTTGGAATGGGCTTTCTGTTTATGCAAATAGGGAGAAGACTTTGCTGTGAATCAGGAAGTGAAGGCTAATAATTGATGTGGTTTAAGTTCTTTATTTTATGTATTCATAAGCTAATTTGGAGTGAAAATAGATGCAGTGGAATTTGGTTATGAATGTCACTTTTTGGACCCAAGTTTATCTGCCTTCATGATTCACTTCTGTAGATGCATATGTTGTACATTTGATACATGGACAGCTACAAATAGCAAGCTTTTCATATAACAAAGAATCCTATCAAGCAGAAGATTGCTCTTGACTCCATCACTGACATTTAAATTGCTTTCTGGTGCCATTAGAGGGACAATTCCTCTGAGAAAAGTAATGTGTTGAAATGCAATGATAATAGTAATAGTAATGATGGGAGCAAATGCTTTTAGCACTTACTCTTTGCTTAGAACAAAATGTTCTAAATGCTTAAACACATTAACTCATTTTACCCTCAAAACAACCTAGGAGATAATTACTCTTATTATTTCTAGCTTTTGGGTGAGAAAATGAGGGACAGAGAAGTTGAGTAACTTGTCCTATTTCACAGAGCTAACAGGCAGGATTTGAACCCAAGTGGTCTGGCTCCAAATCCATGATTAATTATCATCATAGTTGCAGAATAAAATATCTGTTACATACAGAATTACAAAGCTGCTCTTATTAACTTTAGGAGTTGGACAAATGGTCTGATTTTTTTCTTATTAACTACTGTAGGGAGGAAGCTAAGAGCAAGCTGTTGAAGATATATGATCTAGATAACAGTACCATTTGGGTTTTGCTGCTAGAAATCAGATTCTGTTTTATGTACCTCTTCTCATCTCCAACCCCCTTATCTTTCACTTCATGGACATAACTTGGCTTCCTGTTTGGATTCAGATCCTTAGCCTTTACCTGGATGTCTGGCCCTCTGGGAGCTGTCACCTAATGGCTGAACACCACAGGCTGATGTTTAGATGAGCAATCCCAGTAGGGTATCCTGAACCACTACTTTGAAACATCTGTATGTGTTTATGAAATCAAGGCAAGGAGAAAACCTGGGACTTGAAATATGTTCTATGCAAATATATATTTTCTCTGATAGGATTGTACTCTCATGGTAAATTGTGACTGATGGTCAATAATTCCTTGTATTTATTAAACACATTTATCATAGTCCAGGTGCTGTGCCTAATTTCTATTATTAGGAAGGTTAAAGAAGTTGCCCAGTGCCGCATTTCTGTCAAGAGAAAAGCAGCACACTTACGTTGGTCTACTATCCCTAGAATACCCCACTGGGCTATGTGGTTCTTCAGTAGGAATTAGTTGAAGAAGCCAGTTTGATTGAACATTTGAGTTTGAGGGAGATTGTGGTACACGAACATAGAACAGTTAATCCCCAAGCTTTAAGGATAGAGAATAGTCCTGTTGACAGATGGGGGGGGGGTGGAAAAATAATTTTTAGAGCAATCGTCATATACATAAACCCTAAAGAAGTATGACAGCATCACTTTATTCCAGGAAAAACTAAAGATTAGGTATCAGATATTGAGCTTTAGGAGAAACCCTTAGTTTAGTGTTGTTTGAAGGAAATTCATGAGGCTACAGAGCAGGAAAGTGGAAGAATATCAAGTGAAGATCTACTGAAATAGTATTTCAGTCAAGACTGTGACCACTAGAACACTGGGGACTACTGTTCTACAGTAATCTCCCCTTAGTTGTGGTTTCATTTGCCCACAGTTTCAGTTACACACGATCAACTGCAGACAAAATATATTACATAGCAAATTCCAGAAGTAAACAGTTCATAAATTTTAAATTGCACACTTTTGAGAGTAGTGTAATAAAATCTTCATTATGCCGTGGGTATGAGTCATCCCTTTGTCTATCACATTCACACTGCATACACAACTGACTGTATCACTTGGTAGCCATCTTGTGTGTATCCCCACTATGTGTCTTGACTGTTGTGTGTCTCAGAGCTTGTGTTTGAGCAGCCTTTATTTTACATAGCGATGGCCACAGAGCAGAAGAGTAATATTGTTGGCAATTCAGCTATGCCAAAGAGAAGTAATAAAGTCCTTCCTTTAAGTGAAAAGTTGAAAGTACAATATGGTATTTACATGGAAAAAGTGTGTGTGTGTGTGTGTGTGTGTGTGTGTCTGTGAGAGAGAGAGAGAGAGAGAGAGAGACAGAGAGACAGGCCACATTCATAAAACTTCTATTATAATATACTGTTACAATTCTCCTATTTTATTACTAGTCATAGTTGTTAATCTCTTACTGTGCCTAATTTATAAATTTAACTTGATGATAGGTACATATATCAAGGAAAAAGAGTAATATGGGATTCAGTACTATGGTTGATTGCAGGCATCTGATGGGGCCTGTCGGAGTGTATTCCCTGCAGTTAAGGGGGACTATTGCATTTTAACAGTATCAAATTCATTCATAAAGAATTAATAAGAGAAAAAAGTCACAGGAGGGAAGGAATAAGATACTACAGCAGACTCATTTTTTTTCCTTCCCATGTTTGAGTTTCCTTTCTCTTTCTTTCTATTTCACATTTGGTTGACCAGCACAAGAAAAAATAAAACAAACCCCCAGTTTTTCTGGCACAAAATATAGGGTCCTAAAATCCAATGTAGTAGGGGCCAGTGATTTAGCTCAGTGGTTTTGCCACCTGCTGCGCAAGCACAAGGACCCGAGTTCTATCACCCCGTACAAAAAAAAAAAAAAATCCAATGTAGTAGAAATCTGACATTCTTGTTTATTAAGTAACAAGAGAATATCATTGATATTTCAAACCAAATATCAGCACTCTGGATTCTGAATACCAGTATTTTTCTCAATAAGGTTGAGAATTTTCTTTTCTTTTCTTTTTTTTTTTTTTTTGTATTTTTTTTCCTTTTTTTTCCCCCCATTAACTTTATTGGTACATTTTAGGTATAAAATACAGTTACATTCATCATTGGGATTTTGTACCATTTCATGAGTCTCTTGGTTCTTATTTTTTTCCCCTTTCCTTGCCCTCCCTTCACCCCCTCCACCCTTCCCTATTTGCAAAGACATTGTTTCCATTTTTTTCCTCTTCTCATATTTTTTCCTTTCCCTTTTT
>NW_004624769.1:19121504-19136219 GCF_000247695.1 Heterocephalus glaber
AGGAAAAATATGAGAAGAGGAAAAAAATGGAAACAATGTCTTTGCAAATAGGGAAGAGTGGAGGGGGTGACGGGAGGGCAAGGGAAGGGGAAAAAAATAAGAACCAAGATACTCATGTAAAGGTACAAGATCCCAATGATGAATGTAACTGTATTTTATACCAAAAATGTACCAATAAAGTTAATGGGTAATAAAAAGGAAATAAAGATTACTAACCTAGAAAAAAGAAATGCAATCACTTACTTTCTAATAAACATATTTCTAAACGTTTCATACACATCAACACATTTCTGCATGACACCAGCTCAGAGGGAGACATCCACTCTTTTAGATTAGGAAACTGTATCTCAGAGGTTAATTTCTTTTTCTTTTTTTTTTTGTTTTTTGGTACCACGGATCGAACTCAGGTCCTTGCATTTGCGAGGGAGGTGGCAGAACTACTGAGCTAAATCCTTGGCCCTCAGAGGTTAATTTCTTACAGAAAACTTTGTCCCTACAATTTCCCAGTGTATCTATCTAGCAATGCTTTCCCCACACGATTCTTCCTCTATTTCTTTATTCAGAGCAATGGTCTCATTTATTTTTTTTTCCATTCCCTTCCCCTCCCTTCAAACCCTGTTTCCCTCTTTATGTACCAAAGCTTTGTTTGCATTTTTCCCTTCTATTTTCTTTTCTCTTGTCTCTACCTTCCTTCCTTTGATCCTCCCCTCCCTTATTCCCCTTCCCATTTGAACATTTTTTTCTCATTTCCCAATATCTATTATATGTTCTGGTCCTTATTCACCCTTTTGGTTTCTCACACCAGAGAAATAATGTGGTATTTAAATATGTGCCCAATTTATTTCACTTAAAATTATGGTCTCCAGGTGCATGCATTTACCTAGAAATGTCTCAAGCTTATCCTTCCTTATGATGGAGTAGTACTCCATTGCATAAAAAAACCCACATCTTCTTTTTTTAAATTTTTATTGGTACATTTTAGATATACATAATGATCACATTCATTATAGGAACTTGTACCTGTACTTGATATATCTTGCCTTTCCTTTTTTCCCATTGCCCTCCCTTCCCTGCAAACCCTCTTCACCTCTTTATTTACAAAGGCTTTGTTTCCATTTTTTCCTTCTATTCTCTATTTTCTTGTTTCTTCCTTCCTTTCCCCCTCCTCTTGCCTTGTTCCCCTTCCCATTTGCATATTTTCTTCCCATTTTTCAATATATATATTACATTTTGGTCCTTATTTACACTTTTTGTTTCTCACACTAGAGAAACAATGTGATATTTACTCATGCGTTCCTGATTTTTTTCACTTAAGAGTAAGGCCCCAAGGTGCATCCATTTACCTAGAAATGTGCCAAGCTCATCATTCTTTATGGCAGAGTAGTACTTCATTATTGAGATACGTGCAGTGGGTCCCAATCTTCTGCTTGGTGTTATGATGCAAGGTGAGATGAAAGACACAGAGACAGGGTTAAAGAAACAGATAATGGGAGCCAGGATGGCCAGTGCTAACCAGCAAAGACCCCATCCAGCCAAAGCCATTGATATCTATTGGTGACATTATAGGCCAGGGTAAAGGTGCTGAGTGTAGTTGCTAGGGCTATGTTGTTGATGTAGGCAAGGCTTGTAAAGAAAGAGACAAAGCATTCTGAACTAGGAACAGAACAGACAAAATATAGACTGTGGTTAATAATTATCATTGTCCTAGTTAAAAAGGTTTTAATTTTGGGAAAGTAATTTGCGTGCAAGTCACTCTGACCTTGGCTGTGTGTTACCTCATATTAAGCCCCATTGATTCACAGACCATTTCTCTGGTCTCTGCTATGGCCATTAGTGGGGGGGTGATATTGTCCCATGTGTCATCCACAATGCCCCTGTGAGTCATGTGAGCTTCAGTCAGGCTCACTTCTTAAAACATACCAATGGTGGGGCTAACTCTGTACAGATTGCACTGCTCACAGCCTGCTTTGGGGATAATCAATGGGATAGTCTCCCACAATTCACTGCATAAAAAAACCACATCCTCTTTACCCATTCATTGGTTGATGGGCATTTGAGCTGTTTCCAAGATTTAGCTATTGCAAGTTGTACCACTCTAAACATGGGGCACATAAATCACCATGGTATGATGCTTTAATTTTGGGGGGAAGATACCAAGAAGGGGAATACCTAGGTCAAACAGAGCCTCTAGTTCTAGATTTTTGAGGAATCTCCACAGTGATTTCCACAGTGGTTGCACCAGTCTACACTCCCACCAACAGTGGAGAAGGGTTTTTCCCCCCACAGCCTCACCAGTATTTGTTATTGGCTTATTTCTTGATAATAGCCATTCTTGGTGAAGTGAGATGGAATCTCAGCATTCCAACTTTTATCTGGAATGCTGCCCAGTCCTAGAAACTGTTCTTGTTCAAATAAACTTTGTTAAATCACATTTATCTTAGATTTTTCTTTAACTGTTTCAAAACTTCATTCATGACTATTTGAAGCTAGTGGGAATTGGGTGCTAAGGAAAGGTGGATTTCCAGAGCAAGAGATTTGCCTTTAAACATGTGACATGGAAGCTTCAAACATCTCTTTGTCTCTAACTTGGTCATCTGCTCACAAATACCTGAAAGGAACATTGAGAATTATGTTCAGCCAAGTGCTCAAAAGAGAACACATTTGGGGATAATTGCAAGTCTCTTTAGCATTTGCGCTAAAACTTAACATATGTTACCAGGTTGACAGGAATGCTTTGAAAATCACATAGGTTTCCAATTACTTATCATACAGGGATTAAACATATTTTAGAAGTCAGGATTTTTGTCTGTTTAAAAAAATTCATACATTTCATGTGTTAAAGGCTTGGTCCTCCTGCTGGCACTATATGGAAATTTGAAGTTTTAAGAGATGGAGCCTATCAAGAGGTCCTTAGATGGTTGGAGACATGCCTCAAAGAAGATAGTTCAGTCTCAGCCTCTTCCTCTTTCTCTTTTCCTTCTTAGCTATGAGGTAAGTAGTTTTGTTCAACCATATACTCCCCAAATAATGTCCTAACTGTCCACAGGCCCAAAAGAAATAGGGCCAGTTGTCTGTCCATGGACTGGAACTGCTAAACTGAGCCACAATAAACTTTCTTTGTAAGTTGATTCTATCAGATATTTTGTGATAGTAACGGAAAGCTGACTAAAACAGGTAATATACTAGCATTGCATTAATATGATGAAGAAGATACATTAAAGGTAGGTGAAGGTAGTATTGTGGTACTAAAAATACCATTGCTCTTTCATCCATGTGTGACTCTCATACAGATTGACCACAGGATCTCTCTCCTTTAGGTTGGAACCCAGCTAGGTAATCACCTGCAAGAAATGCCCTGCAGTTTCCTGCTCCATTTCTTTTTGGAAGAGAAACTGACAACTGCATGCACTTTCAATCAGATGCCCTTGCCAACTGTCCCTTAGTGCTCACACATTGTTGTACTCATTTGCTTTTCTGCAGTTAGAGCATTACATGGGATGTAGAAACTATCACCCTTTGTTTATTCTAAAGAAAAACGGTTCAGACACTGAAGTATCATAAAACACATCCTTGCTTCTGATCAATGTAAGCAATATTAATTTGCTACTTCTCCTCTGGATGATCTCGTCTTCAGTTCAGAGGACTATGACAGAACTGAGGTTGGAAAATATGCCAAGGAACAGCATTATTTGAGGTCTCAAGGCTTCTCAGGGTAGTTCTAGGCTGACAGAAAAATTGAGAGGAATGTACAGAGCTTTCCCATAAACTCTTGGCTCAGTGCAGGGCACAAATCTCCCAGCTATCAACATCCCCCACTAGAGTGGTACATTTGTTATAAATGATGAATCTACATTGACACATCTTTTAAAATGAAAGTTCATAGTTCACATTGTGGATCACTCCTAGTGTTGTCTATTCTATGGGAATTACAAATGTATAAGGACATGTATCCACCATTATGGTATCATACAGAATAAATTCAGTAAAAAATCCTCCATGCTCTGAAGATTCACCCCTCTCCCAAGTAACCCTTAGCAATCATGAGTCTTTTTACAATCTCTATAGTTTTAATTCTCCTAAAGTGTCACACAATTGGACTCATACAGCATGTAGCTACCTAGAATATTTTGGACTAAGAATTCAGTGGAAATTTCCTTTATGTTAGAATAATCTGCTTCTTTGACTGGATTTTCTCTTGTGTCTTTGTAAGACATCACACTTTCCTCATCTCCATTTTGTCATTGGTAGGGTAAGATTTTCAGTTCTTACCATCTGTGATGTGACAAAACTCTATGATGCCTGACACCTGAAAACAACTTATGTTTAATAATAACTCAGTAGGTTACTATCTTATTTCATTTCTTCCTGAGGAGGATCTGATCAGATTACTCTTATAAAAATACATTCAGTTCTTTTATTATGCTTGTTTTGAAAACCCAAATTTGTTCCAACACAACTAATGTATCCCATAATGAGTTGAGCATAATGTAAATTTCATGTTTGTTTATGCATGATTTCATCCACAAGAAACACTAGGTGAACAGAGCAAACTGCTCACAGCTGGGCCTGGCCACTCTAGAATGCATAACACACACACACACACACACACACACACACACATTCTCTTTCTCTCTCTCTGTCTCTCTCTCTCTCCTCAAACATCTGCCAGCTATTTCAATTCACTGCAAATATTATGAGCCACACCCATTTACATTTGACATCAGCCTTCTGCCTGATTTTCTTTCCTATCCTCTTTGACAGCCCTCCTGCATTCACCACTTCACAATAATTTATCAGCTGCAATCCTGATGCCCACTTCAAACTTAAGATATTTCTCAAGGTTAAGTGTCATATTTATTATAGCATTTTTGCATAATTTAGTCATTTAAAAGTGCACAACAGTGCTACTGTTTTTAATAGGCTCCTATTCTGTTTTTTAAAATTAATTTTATTTGTATATTTTAGGTATACAAAATAATGACATTCATCATTGGAGAGTTGTACCTTTACAAAATATATCTTGATTCTTATTTTTCCCCCTTCCCCTGCCTCCCTCCTATTCTGTTTTTTAATGTATCATCTTAGTTTCTAAGTGTTGTGTCCATAAACTCATAGAATCTGGTGGTTTTTATTGCATTCTTTTGCATATTATGATTTTTGGAAACATGTATGTAATAGTCTAAGTAGAACTGACTTTATCTGACAAGATGACAAAACAGAACTTCTTTTCTCTAACATTCCAATGGGGATGGGGAGAATCTATGGGCCAACCTCCTCAGTTTTTCTTATGTTAAACTTACAAAGCAGTTTGGAAAATAGCTTCTTCATTCATTCTTGCTTTAGGTGATCCACGCTTAAAGAAGTTGAACACTTATTTCAAAATTGAAGATGTTGAAACAAAAACAGTACTAACTTGGGGTCATTTTTATACCTGAATCACTTATAGAAGTGAAGGGAAACTCAATTCAGAACCTTTCATAGTAACTGATTTGGTGAGTGTGTGGAGAGGGAAACTACTATACAGAAGTTCCAGCTAAGTACAAACAGCTAATTCGTAGCCAGTCACAATCTACCAATTGGTCCTTAATATTAGAAGTAGGTATCTGATCAGACCCAAAAAAGGCAGACATTTATCATTAGCCAATCAAGTAATTTCCTTGCTATTCAGCCTATTAAAGCCTGGTCATACTGCTAAAGGCAGGCTCTCTGAACCTCTTCTGGGTTTGAGTGCTGCCCCATTGACGAATCCCTTAGTGCAAAAGTAAAATCTATCAGATTTATGTTGTTTAAAGTTTTTTTTTCATGAAGCTTCCTTTGAGAAGAGTAAACTGAGCATTAGAGTCCTTGTGTCATTCCTCTGTAGAGAAGGACAGGGCTTTATCCCCACTCTTTGCCTGTTAGGTGGTGCTTCAGAACACTGCGGCATCTGTGGTTATACAATGCAATGATGTCTGTCTCATGGCTGAAAAATGTCTACAGCTGGGTGGAATTGGTGTAACATACATCACTAACATGAAAGTTTTTGTATCTGCCATAATTGCTTTGAGTCACTATTCAGCCTATAGTTCATGAGACATGGCAAGAAATGGAAATGACAGCCTAGGGAAGTTGTGGACAAAATGTAAGGGCAGAAGCAAAAAGCAGAGGGAAGAGAAGATGCCACTCTTCTTGCTTTAAAGATGGAAATAGAGATCACATGCCAAAGAATGCAAATGCAATTGGAAAAGGAAATACAACAGCTTTTCTTTCAGATTTCCCATAAAAGAATCAAGACCTACCAATGCCTTGATTGTAACATATTAAAAATGATTTGAAACTTCTGAGCTCTAGGATTTCCACATTAAAAGTTGATTTAAGTCACCAAATTTTTGTAATTTATTATAACAGCAACAAAACACTAATACAAATTAAGGGCATAGGCAGAGAAAGGATGGGGAGGGAAAGATCTTCAGTTCTTATTTGAAAGTAAAATCACAGACACTTTGTACATGCAGTGACAATTCCAGGGCTGAGGCTGACCTTGCTTAGGAGGAGACTGAGCACACACTGAAGTGCTGAGACCAGTCTGTAGTGTCACAGCCAGCGGCACAAGAAGACCCAGCCAGGAAGACTATTGATGACTCTATTGATGGCACATTCTCTTTGGTATTGACAGAATCTCTTTTTGTGTGTGAGTAAAATGATGTTTACTAGCAGAGTTGAGAGCCTAAAAGATTTTTCAATAAACTCCTAAAAGCTCATTAGAATTGGGATCAATTTTATGCAGTCTGATTTGAGTGGCATCCTTTTATGATTAGAAGCAGTGGATCACAAGCAGCCCACTGTATCAGGAATAGGGAGAGTTTTGGGTTATTTCCATGTGAAAAGACTATTGAATTGCCCAACTGAGTTGAAAAACAAGATGAAATATCCCAGTGGGCTTGGGTGTTTTTGTGTTGTGATGGAATCAGTGAGTGAAAAGCCAGGAGAGGTTCTTCTCTTCTCTTACTTCCTCCTTTTTTCTCTTCATCCCCCTTCTCCTCCTTTTCTTCTCCGTTCTCCTTTCCTAACTCTAAATTTAGATTTCACTTATATAAAATATATTTTTTCTTTTATTGTATATTAATTTATATTTTTCCCTACTTCTTCAGCTTTGTTTCACTTCCTTATTCTTTATGAGGCACATCATGGAAGTTGGGTAGAACTAAGCTGTATTACACGTCTTTCATATTCTAGTTGGGATGACATTGCCCAGGGCTTGGCATATTCTGAATAATAAAAAATGTTGCTTTTTCGCTTGATCTTCTATTTATTTTTTAAAGGTATTTTATTAGTGCACATTAATTTTACAAAATATTAACTTTCAAACTGGTGTTTTGTACGTGTGTATAACACATTTTGATCATATCTAAGCTGGACTATTCTTTTATAATATGCATCATAGTGATTGGTATATATCACAAACCTGCTCTCTATTTCAGAATTACAGACTCAGAAAATCCTGCTACAAATTCAAGCAAAGGAACACTTAGATGCTGATTAATCTCACAATGTAAAATATCAATGACTTCTATAGTTTTATGGTCAAAGGGAGAATTGTCTCCAGAAAATCTTGATGTGATTCTCTTTAATTAGAAGTTTAATAAGAGTGCATACTTGCTATTTTTACTAGGAGCAGATTAAAGTATTGGATAGTGCTATGGTTTGGATGTGCTTTCTTCCCCAATGGTTCATGTGTTTGTTGGAAGCTTGGTCCCCAGTGTAATGGTACTATAAGTGGAATCTTGATGATGTGGGGTCCAGTGGGAGATTGGGGTGCTGCCCTCAGAAAGAACAATAGTGCACTCATGGGGAGAATTTGGTCCTGAGACCATGGGTCATCATATTTGATTTTTATTTCAGTACTGGAGATCAAATGCAGAACTTTGCTTATGGTAGTCAAGAGCTCTACCACCAGGTTATAACTGTACCAGGTAGGTTGCTATAAAAAGACCAAGATGAGCCTCTTCTGGCCTGTGGTTTCTGGTCTCCCTATGTTACCTCTTTTGCACCCACTCCCACCATTGTCACACCATGTTGATGCCATTTACTATAAGGCCTCATCAGAACTGGGATGAAGCTACCACCATGCTCTTAGACCTTCAGAACCATGAGCTAAGTAAGCTTGTTTTCTTGATAAGGTACTTAGTTTCAGATATTTTGTTACAGTAATATAAAACAGATGACTAAAGGCACTTACAGAGATTTCCTTTCTTTACCATGGTCATAATTGTACCATGATATAGATTTAATTGTTAAATAGCACATTATCTAGGAACTGACATAATTTAGGCTTTTAATAAATATTACAAAGGTGGACTCAGAATCAGAGTTGAATCTTTAGTTTCTTAGAAAGCTTTTGACTTTAGGCAATTTTTTAAACTGTTGTAAGCTTCATTTGTTCAACTGAGCTTTTACTGAAGATCTACAATGGATGTACCACTCACCTGTCCTGCGGAAATAAAACATGAGAGTCCCTGCTCTGCAGAGAAACCATTAGCCACTAGTTTCCTCAAGTGTCAAAATTTGAACAGTCCCATTGTGCAGCATATTGTGAGGATTAAGTGAGATAAATTTGTATGAGTGCTTCATGTTTTGAAGAAACTCAATAAATGTTAATTTCTTTCTTTCCCAGTGGCAGCATAGTGGGAAGGAAATTTCTCAGTTGAGAAATCTTCATTTGTGCTTTTCAAATAATGTTAAAATTGCCTCGGGGATGACTGGTTCTGAATAACAAGTATGGAAACAGTATTAGAATGGAGCTTACTTCCTGGATTGGTAAAAATTGTAGTGAGATTTTAGTTAATAGTCAACATTTAAAAATAATATATGAACAAATCTAGTGTATCCTATTTTATTGTATGATGAGATGTAGTGGAATATACTTCTTCAACATTGGCAAGACCAAATGGGAAATAGGTGAGATTTTGAGAAGAATTAAGAGAAGTGCATTTTTTTTAACCTTTACAAAATTTTATTGTACATGTTTAAAAATTTTTTTTATTAATTACATTGGTACATTTAAGGTATGCAATATAATGACATTCATCATTGGAAATTTGCACCTTTACATAATCCATCTTGGTTCTTATTTTTTCCCCACCTTAGGCTTCTAAAAGAGGCTGTTATAGTCAATGCCGTAACTCTTACAAGAGAGTTTGAAAAAAGATCTTAATAATCCTTGGTATACAGTACTATGATCACTGAGTCACAAAGGGCAGGATTAAAAATTTGCTCATAGCAAGAACATTTTTTCCATGAGAATTAGAGAGCCATCTCTGAGCAAACAAAGCTCACTTGAAGGGTCCACTTGGTTCTTTGGTGAATGTATAAAGAATCCCCACAACCATCACAAAGGAAAGACTAAATGAGAGAAGGAACTGCTAACACCCAGCCAGAAGTCACCACAAACCCCCATAGTCAAGCAAGGAGAGATTGTTGGTGCTGGTGGCACCAAAGGAAACTATACCTTCAGGAACCACTGGGCACCTCAAGAAGAAGGTCATAGAAAGGGCTCCTTATGGAGTTTCATGCTTGTGGTAGGTGATTTAGGATGAGTAATCAATGAAATACAGGTGTTTTTTTTTCTGATACTCTCAGAAAACGGTAGAAATTCTATTAAAAAGGGGTGTTTGACATTATTGAGGTGTACACAGTGTTCTTGTTTTTAATCTGTGCTCAAATATGTTTCTGGAGTGGTCTTGGTTTTCTCTTCCACAACCAGTCAGAGAGAGCCCTGTCTGATGCTGGTTCTTTGTGAAACTGTTTACATTCATGAGAACTTGTGGGTGTTAAGGTTACTCCTGACGACTGTTGGGGGCTGCTTTTCTCCTTCTTGCCTCTTCTACTCTTACTCATGTGTGCCTGCCCTATAGCTCAAGAAGAAATGAGCAGTAGCAAACGCACTAAAGAAGAAACCTTTAGCCATTAACTTCTAGGTGGATCTAAGGCTTTTATATTTGAAAGATAAAGAGAGAGCCTGTTAACAGGAGGAAAAAAAGAGGGAGCAAGAGGAAACAAGGAGATTAAGGTAAAATGAAGGGGTTCAGAGAAGGATAGGAGGGACAAAAGAAGGGTCCATTGAAACACTTTTCTTTCCAAGTTTACAATGTTTTATCAAGGGTTTGGTACAAGAGTACGTAAGCTATATAGAACTTACTTATATATGGGAACATTCTTTTGAAATTTGTCAAATCTATTAGTAAACAATGTTGTGAAACATTTTCATTGGAGTTTCATGTGCATTTTATCATTCCAGTGCAGGAGGTGCTTGAGATAGGACCAAACTCCCCATTAAATCTTTCTCATGAGACAACTCTGTCCTGTCTTTCAACAATGCCATCCTAATTTTTCCATTTATTGTTATCACTTTCCACAAGTAGCCAAGGAATTAGAGAAGGGGATGGGGGAGAATGGACATTATTCAGGAACCAGGAGGGAATGTTTCCTATACTGCAGACAACAAAACCCACAAAACCAAACTGGAACAAATAAGCGGAATCATGAGGGAAAAGTTAGGGTTTTCACAAAGGGCTGTGCTATATACCTCTCCACTCTCTTTCCTTAGAGGATGAAAATAAACTTTTTGATATAGGATCTGTGAAATAAAAAAAAATTTTGTTTGAATAAAATGTTTAGATTAATTATTAATATAATAATTTTTCTAATTCCCATATTTAAACTTCACGTATTTTTGTGCTAAATATAGTCACCTCCCCAAATTAGTAATTTTTTAAGGCATGTTGTAGTGGAGAGGGCAGAAAATGTTTTTGATGGTGTCAAAAGACTGTCACAGTGGTGTGTTGCACTGAAGCTAAAATTCCATGCAGGACATGATTTTTTTTTTCAGCCAAAGGGCATTTAAGATGTGTCCCTATTCTGGCCCTCCAACACTGCTGCAAAAGTAGAAGAGCAATGATAACAGGTGACACAAGAAAGTGCCAGTATTGTCACTGCAAAAGAGAGTTCATATGAGAAAATGTAGGGACTATTACAGTGTTTTCAGCAGCACATAGCACATTGAAAGGAAACACAGCCTTCCACAGAAATGACTGATATGATAACCATGAAAATCACAGGGTTGGAAATAGTGTCTAGCCAAACACTAAAAATTGGCTGGATTTAGGAATTGCCCATAAAGGGAAGTCTGAACAGCAGGCAATACAGGATAAGAACAGTGTGAAACACTTAGCCAGGATCCAGGCCATGCAGATTTGAGACCATCTCCATCAATCACATTTGGGAGAAAAATCTATAACACAACTTACTATATTCCCAGCAGGTAAAATTATTTTTGCAATTAATTTAGAAACCCCCATATCCATCCCACTAAACATTAAGAATAGTTTTAGTTGTTCTTTAGAAATTCTTGTCAATATCAACAAGGCTTTAGGTTCTCTTTTCTAAATGTGGTAAAATAAGGGATAGTTATTTCCTATAGCCTTAAAAGTGTAATCTTGAAGAGTCATTCAGTTTAGATGAACTAGGTATGTAACACTTTTTTTTTTTAGGTTGGGAAAGATTTTTGCATTTAACATTGTGAGATCAACCCCAGACAAAAACAATATTACTAAATATATCTTGAGATTTTTATAAATAAATTTAAGATCATTTGACCTTCAGGACATATATTTTAGATGTATGTAAATGGATTTATGTATAATATTTAATCCAGCAAATGGTTCAAAATACTTATAAGAAGATATAATGACAAATGTTAGACTCCTTTTTTGGCACTATGTTGAACAAGTGATCCTGAAACCTGGATGCAAAGGCAGGAAATCAAATGAGCCTGTAACAAAGACAGTGTGAGTCCAGGGCAATGCCCAAAGGCACCAGATATGCTGGAACTCATCTTTGCCTTGGAGAAGAGCAAGGGAGCTGAGTACAATCTGTCTGCTCCTTATGGGGCCGGAAGTTGGATTGGAAATCACTTTCATAGAGCCAGAGGAAAGCAGGAAAGAACATTATCTACTTCAACACTGACTTCAGTGTAGCTTAGCAAACATTCTCTTGTCAGCTCTCACCTGAAATGGAGACTTTTTTCTTGTTATATGGTCTGAAAATTGCAAGAGGAGAATTTAAATTTAAAGTGCCTAGACTCCCCCATACTTCACAAAAACAAAGGCTAATACTCCCTCAGGGAATAAATCTTCAAACAAAGCTCAGGAATCACCTCTTAGAGAAAGTGGCAACCACTCTGAACTAATAAACAGAGTTCATAAACACTTAAAGTGAAGTTGTCATGAGGAACTGGCAATAGAAATAGACCTGCCTGCAAAAATTTAGATTGTGGAATTGCTGAGTACAGTACATTAAAAGGATATGTCCAATTTGTTTAAATGAGTAAAAGAAGATATAAAAAATAAAAGTACGAATGAAGAAATCACCAAAGTTTATCAAACAGGTTTGGAGGAAAATAATAGAAATGTAAACAATAATAATTGAAATAAAAGAAGAATGGAGGGGCTAAAACAGCAGATTAGGTAGAGAGGATGAAACTATAAACTGTGTTATTTGAAAAATCACTTTGAATATAACACGAGACCAATACATTGAAAATGAGAAGGGTTAAAAAATATCTAATCAGAATTTAAGAGAAATTATAAAAAACATGGAGCAGAAAATTTTTAAAGAACTAACAGCTTATATATTTTTCAGAATTAATGAAAGACATAAAGCCTTCAATTCAGTAATCACAGCAAATCCTAAAAAACAGAACAGGTTAACAGTAAAACATTATAGCACAACAGAATGCCAAAAATAGTAAGAGATCACACAAAAAAAAGACATCTCACCGAAACGGGAGTTACTTAAGCTTATGAGAAGATAATTGGTCAACATCATATGCTGCCAAGGGATCACAGATTAGAACAAGGAGATAACACTACATACCTGTTACATTGTGAATATTCAGAACATGCATAATGGGAAGAATGTGAAGCAACAGCAACTGTTACTCACTCCTGGAGCGAAATGGTCCACCACTGTGGAAGATAGTTTTGGTGTTCCTTACCAAACTAAACATTTTCACCACAGAGTCCAGCAGCCATGCTCCTTCACATTTAGCCAAGTGAGTTAAACATTCATATCCACACCAAAATTTGTGCATAAAGGTTGACAGAAGCTTTATTCATAATTTCTCAAACTTGGAAGCAACTAAGATGTTATTCAGCAGGTGAATGATAAAACAAACTGTGATACCTCCATGCAATGGAATGCTGTTCAGAGATAAAATTTAAAAAGAAAAGAATAAATAAATAAACTTATGCTAATAAACTTCAGACTAGAGGGATTAGAAATATATATACTGTATATATATGTTAACTTACAGAACTTACTTAAGAATAATGAACTTGAGTTGTCTTATAATTATAAAAGATATTAAATCAATAATGAAAGTTTTCTTTCACACAGTGAATACAAAGACCAAAATTCTAATTTCTGTCTCATATGAAACTATCCATATAATAGAATATTTCTCAAATTGCAAATAACAAAACTTACAAAGAGAAATCTTGTTCATGAATATATATGTAAATATTCTAAACACAATATTAGCAAACAAACCAAGCAGAATATAAAAAATTAATTTATCGTGACCATTTTAAATTCATCCAATAATCCAATGATGTTTTAACATAACAAAATTAATTAATGCAATTAATCATATTAAAAGTTTAAGGAAGAAACAACATATGAGCATCTCATTAGAGACAGAAAACAGCTTTCAATAAAATTCATCATTATTTATGTAAAAACTCAGAATATCTGAAGTGAAAGAAAATTTCTCTAACTTGATAAAATCTACTTATATAAAACATAAAGCAAACATCATTATTAATATGGAAATGCTGTAGTCCTCTTCCCCTTGAAATCACAGAAAGACATGATTTCTTTATAGTATGGCTTCTAATTCAGGCTATAATGAAAGTTCAAATCAGGATAGGAAATCATAATGGAAGAAACAAAACCTATCAATATTCATAAATGATGACATTATCAATATAGAATTTCCTGTCCTCCTCCCTCAAATACACACACACACACACACACACACACACAGACACAAACACACACACAAAGTACCTAAAATTAATAGAATAGGATAATTCAGAATAGATTCTGGATATTTAATAATTTTTAAACTGCATTTCTGTATACAAACAGTAAAGATTTACAAAATTTAATTTGAAAGAATAGTATTTGTAGGAATGACGATGTGTGTATATGATTATATCTATAACCACAAACTTGCAGACAACACATAAGAAATAAATCTAGACCACTTCCAGTGCAGAGATTTCCAGACCGCTGTACCACTGCTCCAAGACCAGAGGAGGTGAGCCACGCAGGTGCCAGGAGCACACACACACACACACACACACACACCCTTGTCAAAATGAGAAGACACATAAGCAAGTCTCAAAACCAGACTTTCAGATCACCTACAGCAACCCCAAAGGGAATCAAGATGGAACACTCTGATACTCAACCACCTGGACTCCCTGAATTGGCAACAAAAGAGGATTTGGAAAAAATGAAATCAGAAATAATTTCTCAGATAACAGTAGAGATTGTGCTCATAGTGCAAGACATGATTAATAAATTTAGAGAGGAGCTGAGGAACATGATGGTATCCCAACATAGGAAACAAATGGAATCCATAAAACAGATGCAAACAGATTTCCAGGACAT